>OU795044.1:2295681-2784344 GCA_917208275.1 Patella pellucida
TAAGGGACATATGAAGACGGTGATTGCTTTGGAGGAGCAGGACACACAACATATTATACACGAGGGTATTATTGTACAGGCAATTGTTATGCAATCGATGAGGTAAGCATTAATATCAATATTTTCTGTACTACTAAAAGACAACCAGAAGTTTTATTACTGCAATACAAAATTTCAAACATTATTTATGAGTTTAGTTTTAGAACATAAAATGTTGTATAATGTAACACGATGAACCGAAAGGGTAGTGGTTATTCATAGGAATTTCACGAATTCTTATCTCTAGTTCAATATATTAATTTGTACGAATTCCTATCTCGAGTTCAATATATCAATTTGTACGAATTCTTATCTCGAGTTCAATATATCAATTTGTACGTCTCTAATAATTCACTGTTTCCTTATTTTTTTAAATACTAAAAAACAAATATGCTTCTAGTTCCTGTAGGCAACAATTTTGTCTTTGGCGATTGAAATGTTTCAGTTAGCATGGCAAGATACTGCCTGGTGTTAAAAACAGGACCACAACAATGTTAAGCCGCCGAATGATCCATATGATGATTGCCACGGGTAATGGAGAAGACAGACAAGATAGGCATTAATATCCAATGTGACGAATTTTCTGATTTATCGCCCAACTCACATGAATAATTAAAATTTGTATTTCTATTACATATTACAGACATATCTCCTTTTATGGGTCGGACGATGGCGACATGGTAGTGTTCTTTGGGTAAGCTGCCCTTTTCTTGTAAATTAACGATCTTCATCATATTACACAGACTAGTTTCCGTCCTATACCGAACATGTGAGGTCAATAATAATAATAATAATAATAACTAGATCTGCTACTGTCCCATGCAGATATGAAAGCTTTCATATTTATCGTCACGTGTCATTGATTGTATCAAGTATCCTAAATAAAAGGATAAGAAGAAACTCGCGAAGTTACAAGTCTAAATATAGTATGAATCATTGCACCCAGGCATAACAATAATCTGAAAACTAAAGGGAAATAACTGAAACTTGTATTACTGTAATGAGACGGATGAAAAAATGAAATGAAAATGGCGGGGAAAAAAAATTAAAAATGGCAGGTTGGACAGGCGACCTTACTCCTTGTCACGTACAACCGAGCATCCGAAAACACGCTATAGTTAACTCAATGACAGGCGCGCGTGCTAACCATTCAGCCACCAAACCCCCCTTTGAAATCAGACACGTGCAATATGTCATATAGGAAGAATAAGAAGTCGCTCACAACAAAATGGTAAATTAATGAGTTTAGGTCAAATGGTTGAGCTACTGTTTTAGAGTATTTAATAGTTTTAAAGAGACACGTTAAGAGTTGTTCATAGTTAAATGAAAGTTTAATTTTAAATAAGACCAATAAAATTAGGATTTAATAATGCCAGACTAATATTTCCAATATGTTTGGTTATAAGTAGGAAATCGTGGCGCTTATTAAGCATGTTTTAAACAAAGGGTCATAGACTGCAATATACAAGAATGGCACTCTGCAATAAAAAAAAACTGGCCAAAGCAAGATTTCTATGCAGAAATTAAATAATTGCTAGAACCAGAAAAATATTTATCCACTATAATAAATAAGCAACATAGAGAAAATGAAATGTAATTGAATGGGGTTTAACGTCCTACTGTGCTGCTCCTAAAATGGGCTAGTGAAGACGGGCATACGCCATAAAGTGTGCAATGAGGTTGGACATGCGACCATACTCCTTGTTACGTACAACCAAGAAATCGAAACAACGCAAGTTGACTCAGTGACAGACGTTATGATACAGAGCACACGTGCTAACCATTCAGCCACGCAACCTCCCTAAAATCGGCAAATTGCTGACCTACAGCGAGAAATATTTCAACCGGGCCAAATTTTCTATTTTAACTGTTTAATTTGCACGGTACCTTTAGTTATCAACCGAATATTGCAAAACTTTTGAAAATAAGCTCCAACTGACCAGCTTAATCGTATGCAATAAACGTTTGGCCTGAATTGAAAGTTCTGCACGGAAAAAGTTCATCTCGATTTCCCGGCGTGGTTCCCCTTGTCAGTGAGGCAGAACGAAGGGCCTGACAAGCACAACTGTCTAGTCCTTCGGATGGGACGAAAAACCAAGGTCCCGTGTACACATTGGAGTGCACGTAAAATATCCCTAAGCAGTTGGGATTCGATGCTGTTGAATAAACTCTATACGATGACTAAATGCGTAGATTGTAGTCACCCACACTGCATGTTTCGCTTAACAATGAAAGGGTGCCGTTTTCAATGTTCGATCCTTTTGTTCTTCTACTCCTGATATGTTGGACTGTTGATCGATGGTTTCATATAAAAGACTACCAATAAGACTCTTTGTAGAAGAAGTTCCCCAAAAATAGTATGTTGACTTTACGAGAAAGACCTCTAAACATGCTCCAAATTGTAAAAATACGACTTTTTGGATTTTCAATATCTTTTTTTCGATAGAGAAAATGAAATGCTATTGAATGGGGTTTAACGTCCTACTGTGCTGCTCCTAAAATGGGCTACTGAAGACGGGCATACGCCATAAAGTGTGCAATGAGGGAAATTTTACCCGGGCAGCGGCGTTACGACCTACGAGGTGGGACATGCGACCATACTCCTTGTCACGTACAACCAAGAAATCGAAACAACGCCAGTTGACTCAGTGACAGACGTTATGATACAGAGCGCACGTGCTAACCATTCAGCCACGCAACCTCCCTAAAATCGGCAAATTGCTGACCTACAGCGAGAAATATTTCAACCGGGCCAAATTTTCTATTTTAACAGTTTAATTTGCACGGTACCTTTAGTTATCAACCGAATATTACAAAACTTTTAAAAATAAGCTCCCTCTGACCAGCTTAATCGTTCGCAATAAACGTTTGCCCCTTAAAATCGGCAAATTGCTGACTTTAAATTGAGAAACATTACAACCGGACGAAATTTTCTGTTTTATCACTTTTACAGTACCTTTGATTACCAACCGATTATTACAAAACTTTAAAAATAAAAGAGAAAGAGAGAAATGCGGCCTAATGTACATTCGACTCAAACTAGGTCATTTCGGGACTAACATATGTTTTTTTAATTTTATTTAAAAACTCCCCTTGCGCTTACTGGTCTTTAGCCGTTGGGAGGAAACCGAAGAACACGGAGAAAACCCACGAGATTGGACATCATACACCATGTCACGTGCAACATGGAGATCGAAACGACGCCCGTTGACTCAATGACAAACGTTACGATACAGCGAGCACATGCTAACCATTCAGCCATCCAGCCTCCCTGAATTCGGGAAATTGCTGACTTATAGCAAGAAACATTTCAACCGGGCGAAATTTTCTGTTTTAACAGTTTAATGTGCACGGTAGTTTAATAATTACCAACCGATTATTACAAAACTTTTGAAAATAAGCTCCAACTGACCAGCTTAATCGTATGCAATAAACGTTTGGCCTGAATTGAAAGTTCTGCACGGAAAAAGTTCATCTCGATTTCCCGGCGTGGTTCCCCTTGTCAGTGAGGCAGAACGCAGGGCCTGACAAGCACAACTGTCTAGTCCTTCGGATGGGACGAAAAACCAAGGTCCCGTGTACACATTGGAGTGCACGTAAAATATCCCTAAGCAGTTGGAACTCGATACTGTTGAATAAACTCTATACGATGACTAAATGCGTAGATTGTAGTCGCCCACACTGCATGTTTCGCTTAACAATGAAAGGGTGCCGTTTTCAATGTTCGGTCCTTTTGTTCTTCTACTCCTGATATGTTGGACTGTTGATCGATGGTTTCATATAAAAGACTACCAATAAGACTCTTTGTAGAAGAAGTTCCCAAAAAATAGTATGTTGACTTTACGAGAAAGATCTCTAAACATGCTCCAAATTGTAAAAATACGACTTTTTGGATTTTCAATATCTTTTTTTCGGCTATCCCTGATATTTAAAAAAAATGATACAATGATTTCACACAACAGGCTAGCTATTAGACTCTCTATTAACAAAAGTTTCACCGCCCTCCCTTCATTATAACCGAAGTTATCGTGCCCTAAAGAATCAACAAATCAGCATGCTTATCTCTGCTTACCCTAAGCAGAAAATGCTCATCTTTGAACTCAATCATAACATTGACCTAGTGAACGTCTACAACAAGTTTCTAGCTTAATTAGAATGAGTTATTGTGCTCCAAAGTCTCGGCCCTTCAAATTGCTTCTATTTTTCATTTTCAATTCAACAGGTGACTCCCGGTTGACCTAAATCAGAATTCTATTGCGACATTTTTTAGGCCTTCCTACAAGGATTCAGAAAATATAACTCTGAGTCTGTAAGTAAAATAGCAAAAAAGCCTTATTGATTTTTCACGTTTTAAGATGGTGGCACTTCCGGTTCGATCGACAAACTCCATATTTTGTGTACGAATCAGTAATTCCTTGTCTAGTATAGAAAAAAAAACTAGGTCATTCTGACCTATATTTCGACGATTTTTTTGAAAACGTTGATCCTTAATTTCACCAAGGGGAGATAAGTTAGAAAATTTCTAAAGTCATTTTTCAAGTAGCATCATTAAGGTCTACTTATATATTAAATTTCATGAAAATCGTACAACTACTAAAGAAGTTGTCGAGTTGGTGTAAACTTCCGGTTCGAAATCACAGCGACGAATTTTCGAAATTCGAAAATCCGAAATTGCAGATTTGAAGTAAAGGAGTCAAGGTATTCAAAGAAAAAAGAATTAGTAAAATAGGTGAAATAGTCACAAAGTTACAGCAAAGTAGGTCAAATGCATTTGTTCGTAAAATTCGGTGATTTCGAATGCGAAAAACGTTTTGAAAATATATTTACCCAACAGCCACCACCCATTTTTGGGGGGGGGGTAGGTAAAAGTTTCAGAAAGATCCTATGAGTAGATTCTGAGAAATCCGATTTGTGAATAAAACACAAAAAAGAAATAAGAAGAATAGGAATAATAATCTTAACAGAAACAATAAGCTTTCATATATGAATATATGAAAGCTTAATAATAATCGCGTCATTTTACAAGGGTAGCAAATTAGGTCCAGTCCAACGTTAATAACATATTCGTAAATGTAATCCTTTAACACCAATGAATTGGTCAATTGATTTGAGTTTAGGAAAATAGCTAATGCTAATTTAATTCGTGTTTTTATTTTTATTTTCAGATTACACTAAAGGAGACAATAAGTTTATGATATCATAGAGAGGTCCACACACGTTATTATTTATCTTATACTGGGTCTGTCTTTATATTCTTGCCTGTTGGTGTTGTATAAGCTTGGCCTGTGCACTAGATTCGTTAGTAAATATCATGTGAAGTTTTACATTTTGGGTTGAAAGTTGTAGACATGGGGAGTAATTAAATTGGGATATATATATATAAATATGGCATCAACAGCACTAATACCCAAACTCCTCTAGGCAACTAATTATTTTTATTATTTTTTTTGCATGTATTTGCATTTGCTTGCTAATACGTATAGAGGTGCTATGTTTAATATATTCGATATTTGGATTTTCTCAGATTTTTAATACCTTTAACGTATATTGCAAATTTCTCCTGGAGGCCCAGTACAGATAATCTTTTTATAACGTGTTTCTATGATAAACTTAGATGTAATTGTTGATAGTGGGGTCTAGAGAGCTTACGGATACAGGTGAGTTATGCATCGCCATTGGTAGATCTGCCGGAGTGCTGCTTTCTGGAGGTTGTAGCTTACTGCAACACTTACGACAAAAACTCAGATAAATAGTAGAAATTGTACTTTTAATAACGAGTGTCCAAAACTGGCTAACGGTCACAATAACGAGATGGGTATCGCTAGGGTGAGCCGGTCGCCAAGACTAAAGTTACAGTAGAATATAGAACATATATACAAGCTTAGGATTAAAATAATTATATAATAATATTTGATAAGATGTTAAATTGCACATAGGAAACATATGTTTAAATACAGAAGAAGATATGGACATAGCCAAATTGCGTGTTAACTATAATTACGTAATATATATCGTTACATTAAGAATAAACTCAAACAGTTAAACGACTTGAAAGATTAGTGAGATATCAATTCGGACATTTGTCAATTACTACTTTTATCAAAAATTATATCATAACATAATACAAAGATACACTACAACAACACCCCGTCACCCCGAAAAACGCTTTTCTCCGTAAAAGCAAACAATAAATCACGCACAGTAGGTGTTTAAATTGATTAAGGACTAATTCAATTAATAAGATAAAACCTACAAAATACGTTAGACAAAACATAACACTAAGCAATGTACAATTTAAATTTTGAATGAATTATCCATTCTATTTGATATATAAAATGGTTAAATTAATAGGTACAAATAATGAAATATTAATGCAACACTTCATATAATCCCATTTTTAACAGAAACACAAATCTTACAATATATTTACACAAATTGTCTATCAAATTATGGATATGTCCGACCATTATGCCACACATGCTGCCGCATTCGTGCATGGTGATGTTGCAGATATGCAACATGCTGATCATATTGAGCAACAAAAGACGGGTCAGGTAACTCTCGTCCGGGTATTCTTTCCGCATGGTCCTTTATGTATACTTTAGGGGATCACGGTGGCTAAGTGGATAAGGCGCTGGTTCGCTAGCCTGGAGGTTGAGTGTTCGATCCCTGCATTGGCCGAGAAAGTTCATCTCGATTTTCCGGCGTGATTTCCCCTTGTCAGTGATGCAGAAGGAGGGCCTGACAAGGACAGCTGCCAAGTCGTTCGGATGGGACGAAAAACCGAGGTCCCGTGTACAAATTGGAGTGCACGTAAAAGATCCCTTGGCAGTTGGAATTCGATATAAGAGTAGGCCGTAGCGCCGCTGCCCGGGCAAAATTTCCCTCATTGCACACTGTGGCGTATGCCCGTCTTCAATTAGCCCAGGTACGGTGCTTAAGCGTAGGACGTTAAACCCCATTTCATTCATTCATTATGTATACTTTAGCAAAATCATCCAAATCATCCTCGGACACCCACGAATTCGCGGATGTTGAGAGACCCCTCCAACGAATTAAATATTCCTGTTTGTCCTTTTTAATTCGTCTTCGGACAACTTCCTGGGTCGATTTGGTCGCTGTGTCCCGTTTGCTAAGATAGTTTACATCGGCATTCACATTTTTGCGCCATCGATTTACATTTAAACAAACGCTGTCTGTATTCGCTGGTTCTCCGATTTCCGTTTGACAACTCTGATTTACACTTTCCACCGAACACATTGTTTCCACCGAAACCAAAGGCAATGAGTCGGTCTCAACGGCAACTTCAACAGTTTTAGGCACTCTGGGCCTATTTGTATCACTTTGTTTTGAAGAAATTAACGATACCTGCTGAAAGTCACTTTTCCTAGATAGAAATTCTTGACGACGCCGTTGATCACGCTCTTTCTTTGCTGAAGAACGATGCTTCTTCTCCGGATTACGATGTGTAGAATTGCTCCACTTAAAACATATTTCTGTGGTACTGTTATCCTGTCTCAGACTCCAAGTTACTGGTAACGTGTCCATATACCTGATGACGGCCAAAGCTGCTGCTGGAAAATAGCGTTCCATATCTATGTCGTTCTGACTTAACTCGCTGAGAGGGTTTACCGAAAAATATGAGTAACTGAATACTCTATGCCCGCTTTCTCCACCAATTGCCGAAGTGTTACTTTCTGGGGGTTATAGCTTAGTGCATCACTTACGACAAAAACTCAGATAAATAGTAAAAATTGTACTTTTAATAACGAGTGTCCAAAACTGGCTAACGGTCAAAATAACGAGATAGGTATCGCTAGGGTGAGCCGGTCGCCAAGACTAAAGTTACAATAGAATACAGAACATATATACAAGCTTAGGATTAAAATAATTATATAATAAGATTTGATATAATGTTAAATTGCACATAGGAAACATATGTTTAAATACAGAAGAAGATATGGACATAGCCAAATTGCGTGTTAACTATAATTACGTAATATATATCGTTACATTAAGAATAAACTCAAACAGTTAAACGACTTGAAAGATTAGTGAGATATCAATTCGGACATTTGTCAATTACTACTTTATCAAAAATTATATCATAACATATATACAAAGATACACTACAACAGATCTATTCTAAGATCTAACTAAACCTACATAAATTTATCTTTAAAAATAGTGACGTCACCGATTAAAGTACATAAACTGAGATTAGATGTAGTCTGGAAATTTTCAATCTACAATACCAAATAACCCTCCTCTCATTTACAGGATCCTGGGGATATGTCCGTGAGGGACGTATGAAGGCGGTGATAGCTGTGGATGGATGCCAAGCGGCAGTTTATGGTACCAGGATCTCGACTGGGAAATGGAGTCGAATAGAGAATTTCTAGATTAGCAATAACGGGTTGATGTATCTGTATATACTTTTTTCTAAATTTTTATGGGTCTGTCTAAAAGGTACCGTAAAGAACATTCTGTTGACAAGTTTGAAACACATCTTAAAATTGGTCACCCTAAAACATTGACTTTTAGTTAGGCTTGAGGTGTAAAACTACTTGAGGGACCGAGTTTATCTGTTACGCCTAGGGTAACATGTCATAACTTCAACAACAAAGATCACACCGAAGATGTTTATCTCTATCGGGAGAAAACACACCAACGGTCAGCTGGGACGGACAGTTTCTTCCTACATACACAAAATAAGCACATTCTCCTGTCCAAACAGTTTCTTCTACATCCCCAAAACACAACATAAACAGTTTCTTCACTTGTTATGACACCGTTAATCTAGATTCTGGATGAAATTTATTACCGACTTCTGTCTCGCTTCTATGACATTTTCCGTCGATTCAGGTGTGCACACCCAGTCCTTGGTCGGTGATAGATTCATTAAAATTCACATTGCATTTAGGCAGGTCTCATCGTGTAGTTTAAACCGATGTCCTCACTAAAAGTCTATCAAATCACTTCTCTATGTAAAGATGTGTCGAAGACAAGTTAGCTTATGTTTTTTTTTACTGTATAACATTTTGATTCAAATATTGATGGGGTTCGTTTGCAATTTGGATTTAACTATTGTCATCAATTTATCTAAATAAGCTTGTTATTGCCAAACTAGTAATTTTCTAATGAAGTTGTCTACAGATGTCTACTATTATTATTTTTTATTTCATGCTTGATTATGTTTATTTACAGTGTAAGGTCAGTAGTGAGTAAACACTTCCAGTTGATCACAGCATTTGGGAAAAACCTACCTCCCCCTTCCTAAATGGGAGTTAGGGTTGGGTAGCCGGCTTTCAATACTGACTGAACACTGATGTCAGAAACGCCTACAAAGATCACAATGTTTAATTTTGGGTAACATGATACTTTATATGGACGTTAGGTCTACATTCAAAATGTTTCATTGTCTATACTTGGGATATGAAACTTTATGGGCTTCTTATTGAGGTCGAATTACAATTCTTTAGAAACTTTCGACCGAGCAACAGGATTTTTATAGGGTAAAAGATGTTACCTTTTCATATTTGTATCGTTTTCGAGGGGAGGTTTTGATTAAGGTTTATCTCGGTAATTCTCTTATATTACTCAAATGTAGGCTTTTCTGACAGAATATAGATGTAGAAAAATCATTTACAAATAAAATATTTAATCATCGCTGTGTTTTGAGTCTGATAGGGTGGGGTGACACCAGTCTTGTAATTTTGCTGTGAATGGTTGAACATGCCGGTGGTAGATTCCGGTGAATAAGCGTCTAAAATCCATGTTTAGGCCCCTGAAGCTATAGACGTAGAAACCCCTCGGCCCATTTTGTTACAAAACCTCTATGGCTATTGCACGAAAAGGCGTTGAAACGACGCCGGTCTAATCAACGAAAATTAATATGAAAGAAGTGTGGCCTTGACACAGACTAGGTGATTTCGTGAATTACATGTGGTCCAAGCCTATTTGCTATTTAATTAATTTATGTATTGGGCTTTAGCCGTTTGGAAGTCTCGGAGAGAAACCACCAGGCTGGAATGGACAAGTGGGAAGTCAAGCAAACTTTGCCAAATGACGGACCGGGGAACACGTGGCTAAGGGGGAAAGACGTTGGGTCGCTAGTCTGGAGGTCGGGTGTTAGATCCCTGCATTGGCCGAGAAAGTTCATCCAGATCTTTAGGCGGGGCCTCCCCTTGCCAGTGATGCAGGACGGGGGGACTGACAAGGAGAGCTGTAGTCGTTCGGATTGGACGAAAAACGGCGGTCCGGTGTTCACATTGGCAGTTATAATTCGATATAAATAAGAGTAGGCCGTAGCGCCGCTGCCAGGGCAAAATTTCCATTATAGCACCCAGTATCTTAAAGTTGTTACAACTGGGGAGGGGGGATGGCCTAGTGGTCTAGAGTGCCGCGCTTCGACCTCTAGCTGGCCGGCCCCACCTCTGGCTTGGGGCTATGGTTTCGAGCTCTGGTGTGAGCGTATGTGGCACGGAGATAGGGGCGCCTTCTCAACCTCATGGGTTTCCATTCGGCAAACCTCGACAGATTCCGGTACCCTCCGTAATCTACATCTAGACTCGGATGTATGATAGTAAGTGATATGTACCTACGACCATACATTTACGATGCGGCTAGTCAACTGCCGATTTACTTTAACAGGAAAACGTGCCGCCTTTACAAAAAAAAAAGTCCCAAAATGGCGTCTTTTCTATATATTATCTCTATGGGGGCAGCCATTTTTTTAGTTTGTTGATATAATCTCTATGGGGGCAGCCATTTTTGTATCAGGGTCCTTTAAAATAGTCCCAAAATGGCGGAATTCATCCTACAGCCGAGTCTAGATGTAGGGTACCGGAATCTGTCGAGATTTGCCGAGTGATGGGTTTCCTCCGGGCACTCAAGTTTCCTCCCTCTGCTAAAGACCCCTACGCGCAAGCGAATTATTGAAATAAAATTAAACCAAATGTTATTCCCGAAATTACCTAGTTGTGTTGAGTGGACATTTATCCCCATTTCCCTCTGTTACAACTGGGGCTAAAACGCATTATGATATACATTTCGTGGGCGAGTAGAATATTTTTTTACCTTAAATATTGGATATCAGAAGCTCATCTTTTTCCCGGTAAGATCACAGCATCAATGTTGATTTAAATGAGTTATGGTCTGCCATATGCTACAAGAAATACGAATAAAAGCACACTGTAGTAAAAATTTCAACTATACAAGCAACCACATCGGTGAAATGTATAAAACGTTAGTCTAAAAACAATCAAGAAGTGTTTAAATATTCAATTAAATAGATGTATAGTGAATGTATTGAGGGAACATATTCCACCCGTCACAACTAATATCTAAACGTGTTTTATGACAATTTTCTGATCTCTCGATTATGAATGACGATATTCGTTTTGAATGAAAACTCGCGAAAACACTTTTCATGTCAATTTTGAACCAAGTGGTTTCCGTCCCCCAAATTGCATTTATCCTCCCTCCCCATTACAATGGTAATCTTATACGCATATTGAGAGATGTCCAGTGAAATTAAAAAGTAATGTTTTACCAAGCTCTAAGAAAATCATCATTTAAATCAACGTGAACTCATTTCCCATCAAAGTCCCCCACACACTTCCATCTGCTACGGGAAGTACTTGGTGTACGCAAGTGCATTAGTAATAATGAATGAAATGGGGTTTAGCGTCCTTGAAGACGGGCATACGCCATAAAGTGTACTATGAGAGAAATTTTGCCCGGGCAGCGGCGCTACGGCCAACTGCCAAGGGATCTTTTACGTGCACCCCAATTTGTACACGGGACCTCGGTTTTTCGTCCCATCCGAACGACTAGGCAGCTGTCCTTGTCAGGCCCTCCTTCTGCATCACTGACAAGGGGAATCACGCCGGAAAATCGAGATGAACTTTCTCGGCCAATGCAGGGATCGAACACTTGACCTCCAGGCTAGCGAACCAGCGCCTTATCCACTTAGCCACCGTGATCCCCGCATTAGCAATAAGATAGATGGTTTAATATATTACATGGTGTAAAATCAAAAAATCTTGACCGATTGGTGTGAGAATATTAAGACGCCCGAAACACTCCAGCAAATTTCAAGTCTCTGAGACCTTGGCAGGAACTAGGTGTACGAAGTGCATTAGCGCCGGAAATGTTGCTCGGGCCGCTGGCGCTACGGCCTACTCTTATATCTAATTCCAACTGCCAAGGGTTCTTTTACGTGCACGCCAATGTGTACACGGGACCTCGGTTTTTCGTCCCATTCGAACGATAAGACAGCTGTCCTTGTCAGGCCCTCCTTCTGCATCACTGACGAGGGGAAACCAGAAAAAACGAGATAAACTTTTATTAGCCAATGCAGGGATCGAACACTCGACCTCAAGCTAGCGAGCCAGCGCCTTACCCACTTAGCCATGTGAGCCCCTAGTACAATTTGAACCCAAATATTCGGATTTAAGTAATTACAAAAAAATAAATGTATTGGAATCGAATATAATTTAGTACGAATTTGTTGACCAGTGTAAAGATTGGGACATATTATTTAGTTACAAGGTTCAATGTGAATGCAACTATGGTATATTTTCTTTAGCTTCACTTCACTATAAGAATATTATTATTATTATAATTAAAACGATATTTATACAGCGCTCGTCTTCCACTGCAGAGCAGTGCTCAGTGGCGCTTTACAAAAACATGAATTGAATCAATATAAAATTTAAATGTACATAAAAGTCTACATGATAAAATTACATACATATAAGGAATGACATAATCATTATGATAAAATGCAAGATATATAGAATCTTTTTAACTAAAAGCCTGTGTATAAAAATGCGTTTTAAGTGATTGTTTGAATAATGATAGACATTTTGCTGACCTTATGAAAAGAGGGAGCTTATTCCAGAGTCTCGGTGCCTGGAAAGAGAATGATCGTTCTCCAAAAGAAGAAAGATTTACAGAGATGGGTTAAAGGAGAAAGGGATCACTAGATGAATAGTTCAGAATAGTAATATCCTTGGATTTTGTTGGTCTCTTATATTGCAATCAAATCATGCAAATTTAAAGCGAAATCCTTTAAGAAAAACTGAATTAATGACGTGTCTAAGTGGACAATTTCTTCCCCCGATAGATCTTGGTATTTAAAACTTTTGGAGAGTGCTATTAAAACCATGGGAGTGAAACGAAGTGATTATGTCGATACCTCCAAGTCTCTAAGACCCCGGCAAGTACTAGGTGTACAAGTGCATTAGCGCCTTTCCCGCATAGCACACTGTCGTACGTAACTAGTGCGAAAATTAAATGGTAGCTGGCTTTTTCCCCCGCACGTATACAGTGAATGGCCATTTTGCTCAGTAATCCCAGCCAGAATTTGGCTATTAGTTTTAAATTATTGTTTAGAATTGAAATACATTTAACTCTCAGTCAATACCCATGCTAAAAACATTAGCAGAATTCATTGTGTATATGTGAAATAGACACGACCGAAGCAAAGATTATTGCTCCACCATATGGGATACCTGTAGTAAAACATCTTTGAATTACTTACAGCGTGTGCAAAAATTGGCTTTTAAATTAATTAGTGATAAACCGCTACCGAAAAATTCAACCTTATCTACTTATGAAACCTTGGCTACATCATTAAATATTTTAACCATTCAAAATCGGTTCACCTTCAATAAATACATCTTTCTGTTCAAATTAGTTCATAAAAAATGCCCAAACTACTTAACTAATATTCTCGTTTTTAAAAATACACCTTATACTAATATTAATCTTCGATTTAATATTCCTAAACCTAATAAATCAATATATAAAAATAGATTAACATACATTGGACCTTGTCTCTGGAATAAACTACCTACCTCAATTAAAAACACACCTGTATTATCAAACTTTATATTAAAGCGAATATCCTTTTACACATAAATTCCAACCTCAGTAAACCTTATGTACATAATTTTAATTCATAATAGAGAAGGTAGTTAACCTTACTGCAATTTTATATTTTAATATTGTAATTTAATTTTGTATCTCTTTATTTGATCTCATTGTTGTTCTTGTTGTTCTTATATTGTTTTGTTATGTTTCAAGGGCAGAATTGTAAAAAGGCCTGGCCTAATTTCTTACCCTAATAAAGATATTATTATTATTATTATTATTACAATAGTGCCAATAGTGCAGGCCCCGTGTGTGTAAAATGTTCGTTTAAACTTGCTAATTCTGTTAAAATCCCATTTTCTCCCGGTGATTTATTAATCACTGTCAAGAGTCACTTCTCTGCAGGTAGGCTGAGTCTGTCGTTCAGATTGAGCACATTGTATTACGTATGACCGTCTTCCATTAGCACAGGTTAGGTGCAGTAGGACGTTAAACCCCATTTCATTTCATTTCAAATTGTACTGATCCTGCATTCAGGATTTTGTCCATCGTTGTTTGGACATTGCGACTGGTCCTGATGTGTCTAACACCAACAACAGTTCAATTCTAAAACTGAAATTTGCTAATAAAGGCATCGATGCTATCGGGTTAAGCTAAATATTGCACCATATGCAAGTCACAGCACACATCCCTTCTTACTGTTTCTAGGATTTCTTACACGTATACTAAACCCATTGCATCCAATATATACCGAGCGCCATGGGAAACGCATAACTTTTTACCAAATATTTTATTACAATGTGGTTTTGCAATACTATGAACTATTGTTTCACACAATGCTCCCAAACGCAAAATATATCGGCCCGTGTGCACAAAAAAATAGGACGAGATGCACATGAAAAACCTAATATTCACGTGCAGAATTAATTGTGTCTGCGCCCTTTAAAAGCATTTTTTCAACTTAATTTGCAGTACATGAACTGTGAAACGTCTATCTGTCGTAATTTGTTGTTGGATGTGTAAAGGCTGAGTCACACTAGTGGATTTATCCTGAGGTTTTATATCCATAAGCTAAATCCTTTCATGTGAACGGTAAAATTTGTCCTATAGGTTATAGATTTTCTGAACTACGGACAAATCCCTAGGTTTAGAACAAGTCCTATTTTCGTAGGATTTGTACTGTGAATTGATCAATCAAATGCAGCGCGCACTTCCTCAAAATGGCAGACGTCTTACTCAATCGGGCCGAGACAGAGAATTTTATTTTTTATTTCAATCGACAAAGCGTGCTGTGGTCTATTCAGTCCGAAGATTACCATAATCGAGAGAAAGGACAATCTTTGTAGTTTCCTTCATATTTACATTTCTGCTATTACTAATCACATGACCAAAACCTATAGGATTTTACTTAATGTATGATCATTAAAACCTAGAGGATTTATCCTTTAAGACGTTCGCTAGGATTTGTCTTAAAGGAAAAATCCACTAGTGTGACTCCGCCTTAAAGGAATGGAGCTAGAGATGCCGAGACTTACTGAAAATCAAGGGAATGAAGCCATGGGAATGTCCTGGGTTGGCATGTCTGCACGTGCTATTGTCATCAGTCCCCTTTTGTAAGGTTGGTGGAACGTATTAATTGGGAGTTACTGGATCAACACGCGTTACAACCCAGGCTCAAGACCTCTACATCCAGGTCACTCATCTGCGTGACAGATTCCGTCCAGCGACCAGAACAGGGACAGCAGTCGTCGGAAGACAAAGACGAGTAAATGCCAACACCGTAAGACGTCGTCTAAAAGAAGTATAACTCCGTGCACGACGACCTTATGTTGGAGCTATCCTCAGAATCACCACCGTCAGCGGCGTTTGATATGGGGCTCAAGGACACCAGACATGGAGAATGAATGAATGAATGGAATGTTGTTTAATGGCACATCTGCTCCAACCGGGCTATATTGCGCCAAACATATGGTGATTTTCGAGCCAAACTATAATCAAATTATCACAGTATTATTATATATATACATTAATAAAAACAAATATCACAGTAAATATCGAACAAATAAAAATAAATATAAACTCTATGTATATATATATATTTAAAGCATGAAAAAGCAAATCAGATATAGCGCTTTACAATATAGCCCCTGTTGAGCAAACAACTGATGAAGTGACTGGCAACGGTAGTGCCGTAATCTTTGTTCCTGTTTGCTCACTACATTTATTATCTTAGCGTTTTCCAAGTTTCTGTCCAGATTATCGCCCTTATTATTGTTAAAATTATTTGACGTTCTAACACCGTCCTGACGTCAACTGGCTGACTATCGCCATTGAAGAGACGACAACTGACAAGATCGGTCGCATTTTTTTGTTACGTCTTTTTTGTAAATAATTTTAGTGAAGCCTGTACCACAACAGGCCCGGGACTGTACAGCGCAGAGGACGCTTACGACTGGCCCCCGGATCCATTCACTTGATTTGATAATTGTTTAGTGTTTGCAATTTCTATTTTCTGTCTTGTCCGCAGGTTTATCTTGTAGATTTTTTTGTTTGTTTGTGTGTAGAGCAGTCCTCCTGCATTTACTATTTGAGATACTTGCACTCAATCAAAATGTGCTTCACTGTCAAAGGAACATGACAGAGTTCACACTCTCGTTGAGGCTCTCGCTTTAAGATGAAAACTTGTGTTAAAAAGGTATGACCTATGCGAGAGCGACAGAAGACAACTTCGGTGATATGTGATGATTTGTTTGTTCTAGTTACGATCCTGGCCGCTGTAGTCTGAACTTTTTGTAGCTTATACAGTGAACCGCGAACCATTCGAATGAAAGTTCCGCTTAGCCTTGATCATCATTACTGAAGTCGGTAAGGCGAAACTAATAGTCTCGATTATCCATTTATTTGTTTAATTACGAAGGAAAGTTTTCTTGCAAATTGGACAACAATCCAACAAACACCCTGTCTAGCCTTACAATCGAGAGCTAAGTATGGTCTGAATAAGTTAGTTAATGTATAATTTATAATGTCTATAACATCTGCAGCCTAAATTAAGACTTGCAGCAATCAGATTTAGCCCTTGAATAATGTAACTTTAAGTACACGATATATGAAAAAAGACAAGTATCACCAAACTATCAAGAGGCACCAATTGTCTAGACTGGCCCAGTCTCTTCTATTTATTTTACATTTCGATTTATATAAAAATATTAATTTTTAGTAAACCAACACTTTCGTTTCCATTTATATAAAAAAATTGTTTTGAGTAAACCTGCAACCAGCACCAGAGACTGGACAATTTGCGAGCTTTACAATAAAATGGGCGTTCCTGTCATGTTTTACGTTCTTCCTTTTTTGGAATGATTGACAGTTATCAAGCAAGCCCCGAGTCACGTGACATGAATCATGCGTCTCGACTGGAGTGCAAAGCAGTCATGCTGAGACCATCTGAGGGTTGACGTCACGTTGTTGTTAGATATGTCGTGATCACGTGCACGACGTACATAATGCAGGTTGACCTACTAGATGAGAATGAAGCTCTATCTGCCCAGTCTCTAGAGATTACGTTTTTTTCCCGTTTTTTTTTCTTTTTGAGAGGACTGGCCAATTTTTGGTGTGTGGAGAAGACTGGCCACCAGTCTACCAATTGTCATATGATTAGTATTAAGACAAGTTACATATCTATGCTACATCAATAGCAAGTCCATCAAAACACGTCTAGTAAACCCACCAGAACACTTTTAATATGACCAATTTAGATAAGTATATTAATATGGTAGTTTAGCGGATATATGAAATGGGCACGCACTTCCGGAAAGAAGCATGAAAATTTGGCCTAAGGGGTTTGTGGGTATGCTAATTTGAGAAATTCAAAATGGCCGCAATAAAACACGTTATCGTCCATAAAATGCTTAAGTACATCGATGTCTATACCTTTGTTGTGGAGTTCAAGGATTCGAGTAAAACACATACGAAGACTCATAATGCTCTCAGGCCCGGATCCAGGATTTTTTCGAGGGGGGGGGGCATACATTGTAACAAATGGTAATCATTAGAGTGATGCACACATTAATGGTTTGGTGTAATCCCCAGAGCGTTGACGCATTGCCTGGGAATAGACAATGGGAAAATCATGTTTATATCATCAATTAAAAAGCAGATACACCAGTCTCGATGGGGCTAAGGTGAACAGTCCATTTTCTGATTACACTATTTTGCCTGATTACACTATTTTGCCTGATTACACTATTTTTCCTTTGCAGTTTTTTTAGGACTTAGAATTTTTTCTAATGGTTTGGATTGTTCATACTTGGTTTTATTTTATTTCGGTTACAAAACCATTGGATACTTTTGGAGTTGCTTACACAGGCGTTTCCGGTGGTTAAATTTTCAAAATTTTCTCTGGGAGGGTGGGGCCCCAATTCCCCGCGACAATTGGTTGTTTGGAATTCGGGTCAGCCAGGTAGGCTGGAATAGAAGGAAAACAAGTTTGTGCCAGTTAAATTTCAAAATTTTCGCCCAACGGTCCCATCATCGTGAACTGTAAACAATTTATTGGAATTCGAGTCATCCGCCTTAATTAGACTTTATCGCCCGATAATAGGCCTACGTTCTACAGTAGATATCGCTTGTATGATAAATTACATAATCTACTGAGTGATATCTCCTTAGGAGATATCGCTTTACATGAACTTGAAATCTTTAGCAACGAATTTATATTTATTTATTTCTGCATGTAAGAAAGGATTTGGTGATAAATAAAATCTCCTACTGATCTTTTTTGATATAAAAAAAATATCAAAAAAGACTAGTAGGAGATTCTCTATATATTAGACCACTTTGAAGTTGTTTTGTTCGCTGGCTGAAATAGCAGGTAAACGTGTTTGCAGCCGTCAAATATTCCAAAATTTTCTATGTATACCGGCGCTGGTCCCTGTAAAAGGTTTTTTTTCCGGGCATTTCGGATTCTGCCCCTTAACTGTTATTATTATTATTATTAATTTACGGCAATCAAGATAATTCAGATGTTGGATTTTTTAATTGATCACATCTTTGTTGAATTTGGAGGGGATCTCCCCTTTTGTATGCCCATTTTTGTTGATTATGGGGTCTAGAATGGACGAAATGGTTTTGAATTAACATTTTCTGCCAGGTTATCAGGTTGGCTACTGGTGATATGTACGGCAACTAGTTACATGTTTTTAGTAGCCTATACATGTATGCTTTTTCAAGTTTGTGTATCTCAAAATTTGCGTGGTCAACCTCATACAAATTTTAGGGCAAAGACATGGTCATTTGTTCCGTGTCTGTTAGCACCCGTATTCGAGATAAAGAAAGCACACATATTCCATTTATTAGAAAATAAAACATATTAAAAGCAAAATATATATATATAATAGATCCCCCACCACACCCCAAAATATAATATTACCGTAAACATACTAAAATATCGCACACTAGGATTTCACGGCGTTTCGAGATATATTACCGTAAACATACTAAACATATGGGGGAATCGGGTTAGGGTAGATTCGCTATGCATCCAATAACTTCTAAACTAGTTTCTGGGGCATCAATATCTTTATTTCGCCAACTGAACAGATGCATAAGGTATGCACATGCCAAATGTCATAAACTTTCTATGCTGCCGTTTCGAGTTATACCACCGCAAAGTTCCTAGCACCCGGATTCGAGGCGGAGTATGTGGGTTCAATAAACAACGGGTACGCCTACGCCGCATCACCCCCCCCCCCCAAACCAGCTTTGGTGGGAAAATGTTTTTTATTCCAAGGGATCAAGAGATGAATAAACTAATAGAATACAAAATTTCAGAAGGCGGGAATCGGGTTAGGGTAGGCTCACTATGCACCCAATAACTTCTAAACTAGCTTCGAGGGCATCAATATCTTTATTTCGCCAACTGAACAGATGCATAAGGTATGCACATGCCAATTGGCATTATCTTTCTATGCTACCGTTTTGAGGTATACCACCGCAAAGTTCCCAGCACCCGGATTAGAGGCGGAGTATGTGGGTTCAATAAACAACGGGTACGCCTACGCTGCATCAAAAAAAGACCCAAACCAGCTTTGGTGGGAAAATGTTTTTTATTTCACAGGATCAAGAGATGAATAAACTACTAGAATACAAATTTTCAGAAGGCTTTTATGTTGGCGTTTCGAGATATATTACCGTAAACATACTAAACATATGGGGGGAATCGGGTTAGGGTAGGCTCACTATGCACCCAATAACTTCTAAACTAGCTTCGGGGGCATCAATATCTTTATTTCGCCAACTGAACTGATGCATAAAGTATGCACATGCCAAATGTCATTAACTTTCTATGCTACCGTTTCGAGTTATACCTGTTTTAGCCATATTCCATCAACAGTAGTACTTATGTGGACACAAGTTGGATTTGGTACCACAGCAACACTTTTCAGGGGTGGGCTTACAAGTTTCATTATAGTTCCATACAGTTACCTTCAATGCATATTGGCCAAGGTTTCTTGAAATAAATGCCTTTCACCTCAGATTTTCCAAGAAATAGGGAGATATTGGCATTTTGAGACATACAAAGTGTAAAAAATGGGCCATTTTGTAGAAAAAGGTAAAAAAAAACAACAATTTAACGAAAATTTGGAAAAAGTTGGGAGGTGGGCAAAGAGGCCAGAATTAACATTGAAGTCAATGGGGAAATTAATGGTGGTCTGCCTCCAACGTAACAAAACAGGGTTATCTCCCTTGTAGCAGGTGCCCGTTTCTAAAAACCCGGAAACAATTTTGACACTCTTTTAATAACGTCACACAATTTGAAACATTTATAACCTAACCTGTTGAACGGTTCTAGATTTCGTTTCGGTTTTTTTTTATACGTTCGATGGCCTACGAAAAAGATTTAGACGTCATTGGATTTTATAACTCTATGTCTGCAGAAGTTAAGAAAAACAAGATTTTGAGGGTAACTCATTTTGAGCTATAAAAAAAAGCGAAACGAAATACTAATAGGAACTGTGTTATAGGATGATTTAATATTTTCTAAGTGAATTCCGGGAATTTTCGGTGTTTTAAAGGAATTCAATATTAATATTAATACGAAATGTAAGTTAACGGGAAGATCTTGTGTACGAATTCTGATATCTTCAAAGTGAATTCCGGTGATTGTAAGTTGTAAGTGAAATCCGGTGTT
The DNA here is from genome assembly GCA_917208275.1 of Patella pellucida. NCBI lineage: Eukaryota > Metazoa > Mollusca > Gastropoda > Patellidae > Patella > Patella pellucida. Next base: position 2,316,791 of record OU795044.1, read on the forward strand.
GATAAATATTTTCTGGTGAACTCCGGTGAATAGTCGACCCGTTTTTAGCCACCGGAAGTTGTACCTTGTTAGACGTAAACTGTTAGATTTGTAAGAATTTGTGGCTTTTTTTAATGCTGAAGTAATCGAGGTTTTATCCGTACAAAACTTGGGTAAGTAAGCTTATAGTTTTCACGGTATTATGCGTATTCAACACCAGTAAAATCGGCGTATTCAAGACCAGAATAAAAATTTATAGGGTTGATTGGTCGGTATATAAATAGCCATAGGCTAATTAGTAATAATAGTAGCCTACTCATCAGTGCCAACAACGTCGGTTGGTTTTAATTAATCAATTAAGTCAAGACAAAAGAAGGATTAACAAGGTATTCGAAGACAATATTTACATAATATAAAACATCGTATTCAGTTGATGTGATTAATAATAGCCATAGTTTCGTATTCAACTTTGAACTGTCAGAGTATTGTGTTTAATTTAACGTAGTGGATATAAACCGTAAACGGTACCCTATTTCTAACGCTATTGTACCGTAAATTGCAATGACATATATATACATCGTGTGTGATTAGTTAAATATCAACTTCCGTTCGAATTGCGCAGTTGATATATTCCACAAGAACGGTAACTTCGTCTTTCAAGTTTGGCGCAGAAGCACGGTTTTACGGAAAAAAACCTAAACCACTGACCGTCTTGGTACTTAAATTAAGAAAAATAATCCACAGTAATGAGCCCTTGACCGAAATAGAATAATTTTCTACAATTTACATTTATTATTTTATTTTCTTTTAAAACTAATTCTCTGGGTTCTACCGTAGAAATCCAAGTATGGCTATTTCGTCCTATATAAGAAACGGAGAAAGTAGTAAGGTTAGACAAAGAACGAATGGTGGTTATGGTTAGGGTTTGGGTTAGGTTTTGGGGTAGGGGTAGGGTCATGGGTTAGGGTAAGTGTTAGGGATAGGCATCATTGCAAAAGCGAAACCTGCTGAAAACTGTTAAGTCCACGGATCAGAGAATTGCGCATGTCAAACGGAAGTTACGGCGAAATAGTGAATAGAGCAAAGTGACGTTTACGGTTGAATATCCACTGCCTTAATTTAGTGTTACTATTAATATTTTTCCTATGCCGCTATGGTGAGCATCACCATATCCATTTTAAGTTTCTCCATATCCATTTTAAGTTTCTCCATATCCATTTTTAGTTTCTCCATATCCATTTTAAGTTTCTGCACTTCTTTGTTTAGTTCCGCAAGTATGTAATAAATAAAATGGAACCAGTCCCCGAGTGCTCAGTTGAGAGTTTATTCGGTTATGCCACCCCTCTTCGCACTAAACACTCGGATTGATAATGATATCCATTGGTTCTGGACGTACTCAAGGACATCGGAATTGATTTGAAGTTTAAAATACAAAACAACAAAGCCGGGATTTACAATCTCAAGCTTAAGATTGAATAATTTAAACAACTCAACAATTTAATACATCCAGCACCAATCATTAATAATTATCGTATAGGCTTCTATCCACACTGATGAGTACCGTACTTATTAGCACCTTTATACACCGACCAATCAACCCCATACTTAGTTCCTTCATGAACTGTCTCTGAGCGACCGTAATCAGTTATAAGGTCACCCAACGAAACAAGTGACCCGAGATCTTAAAAGGGTTACGTGTCCGGATAAGCAGTTTTGGCGTTCATGTCCAAACGACTTAATATTTTGAGTTGAAATTTTGAGACATATAGGCAAAATGGCAGCATAAGATGTGTCATATGTAGAAATAGGTCGATCTCGAAATAGTTGAAAGTGTGCAGTTAGTAAACAACGTCAGACCACTTAAAAGATCGGTCGCATTTTTTTGTTACTTCTTTTTTTTGTAAATATTTTAGTGAAGCCTGTACCAAAACAGGCCCGGGACTGTACAGCGCAGTGGACGCTTACGGCTGGCCCCCGGATCCATTTACTTGATTTGATAATTGTTTAGTTTTTGCAATGTCTATTTTCTGTCTTGTCCACAAGTTAATCTTGTATATTTTTTTTGTTTGTTTTGCGTGTAGTGCAGTCCTCCTGCATTTACTATTAGAGTAGAGTTTTAGCCCTTCGTACTGCAGAATGTTCTCGTTGTCGGGCTTTGCTCCTGTTTGCTCACTACATTTATTATTTTAGCATTTTCCGACTTTCTTTCTGGATTATCGCCCTTATTGTTAAAATTATTTGACGTAACACATGACGTCAACTGGCTGACTATCGCCATTGAAGAGACGACCACTTACAAGATCGGTCGCATTTTTTTGTTACGTCTTTCTTGTAAATCATTTTAGTGAAGCCTGTACCAAAACAGGTCCGGGACTACAGCGCAGTGGACGCTTACAGCTGGCCCCCCCAGTCCATTCACTTGATTTGATAATTGTTTAGTTTTTACAATGTCTATTTTCTGTCTTGTCCGCATGTGAGTTAATGAATGTTGGTTCTATTTACTTTCATCTTCGAATTGCTGATATTAAAGGAACAGTCCCGATAAGAACAGAGTCTCAAAATTTAAAGTCTGAGTATTTGTGAAATTTATGGACCAAAATATAAAAGCATGGTGTTTTTTCAGCTGAAAATATTGAGTCGTTTGGACGTGAACGTCAACACTGCTTATCCGGACACGTAACCCTTTTAAGATTTTGGGTCATTTTTCTCATTTGGTGACCTGATAATCGATTTACGTTTCTTGAGAGGTCTATACAGTGAATGACCCATGTACTGTACTTGATAACAAAAGGTAAATTTCATCTACATATTATTTTTATAGAAAAAAGTCTGGTTTTATCCAGATACTGTATAATACAAAGGTCTCCATTTCCAAATGCAGACTGTCAGGTTTAAGTTATTTACAAGCGTATAACAAATATCGAGTTAGTTGATTGGCCTTAGATAATGGATTTTAAATGATCTTAACACAAAATTAAGCAGTTTTATTCCCAAAAAAGTTATCGGGATTGACCCTTTAAACTGTAAAAATAATTAATAAGCACGATTTGCCAGAAATTCTGCAGAAGGACTACAGTGTGTAATATATTAACACATAAATTGAAATAAAATAGGGTCTAATGTGTACAAACCAGGATAATAAACACAGCCCTTTGTCAAGGACCCCTTAAAGGGACAATAACACTCTTGCTAGCTTGACAGGATGTTGGGATGGCCTAGTGGTCTAGAGTGCTGCGCTTTGACCTCTAGTTGTCCGGTCACCTCTGGCTTGCAGCTGTTCGAGCCCTGGTTTGAGCGTATGTGGCATGCAGATAGGGGCGCCTTCTCAACCTGGTGGGTTTTCTCCGGGCACTCCCGTTTCCTCCCACTGCTAAAGACCCCTACGCGCAAACAAATTATTGAAATAAAATTGAACCATATTATATTAGTTCCGAAATCACCAAGTTTGTGTTGAGTGGATGTTAAACCCCATTTCCCTCTCTTTCTGAAATATAAGGTTTTTCATTTTTGAAACCATTATACTGAATCTTAAATGGTTTTAATAAGATTACCAGTACATGTGCATGGAGTTCACGTTACCGTTATAATCTTTTACTTTGATGAGCCTTCTTCAAACTGTGGGGGATCACAGTGGCTAAGTGGATAAGGCGCTAGTTCGCTAGCCTTGAGGTCGGGTGTTCGATCCCTGCTTTGGCCGAGAAAGTTCATCTCGATTTTCCGACATGATTTCCCCTTGTCAGTGATGCAGAAGGAGGGCCTGACAAAAACAGTTGCCTAGTCGTTTGGATGGGATGAAATCCGAGGTCCTGTGTACACGGAGTGCACGTAAAAGATCCCTTGGCAGTTGGAATTCGATATAAGAGTAGGCCACTGCCCGGGCAAAATTTTCCTCATAGCACACTGTATGGCGTATGCCCGTCTTCAATTAGCCCAGGTTAAGTGCATAACAGTAGGACGTTAAACCCCGTTTCATTCATTCATTTATTCTTCAAACTGTTGTCTCATTGAAACAACATTATTTTATAATAACTAACATTCACAGTTAGAGTTTCAGTGAAGGTACTTTTAGTACATGTACATGCCCTTTAAAGATAATTTTGTTTTAATAATTTAATTGGATTGTTTAATTATATATGTACATGCAGGAATGTTAAGTGGTGTTTAGTTTAGTGTGTATTTATTTAATTACCATGCTTAAGTGCACATGTAATTGAGGCTTTACGTGATCAAAATATTTTTAACTACAATTCACTTACCGGTATTTGAAAATTAACCTACAAGATTATTTGTAAGTGGTTAATTTCTGGTTGATATATATATATATATATAGAGAGAGAGAAATGGGGTTTAACGTCCACTCATCACAACTAGGTCATTTCGGGACTAACATAATTTATTTCAATAATTCGCTTGCGCGTAGGGGTCTTTAGCAGTGGGAGTAAACCAGAATGACCGGAAGAAACCCAAGAGGTGAAGAAGGCGCCCCTATCTCCATGCCACATACGCTCACACCAGGGCTCGAAACCACAGCCGCAAGCCAGAGGTGGCTGGCCAGCTAGAGGTCAATGGCGGCACTCTAGACCATATATATATTTATATTGTATACTAATAGTAAATACAGGAGGACTGCACTACACGCTAAACAAAAAATCTACAAGATAAACCTGCGGACAAGACAGAAAATAGACATTGCAAAAACTAAACAATTATCGAATCAAGTGAATAAATGACTGTTATTACATTCATATGCTATGAATATTTGATACACATACATTGTACACGCATTGTGCAGATATAAATAAGATGCTTGAAAAGAACACAATCTACATATTTAAAGCTTGCACTCTCAGTACCATCGAACCTCTTCAGGGTTTCCTCGTGGGTTTCCTCCGGGCACTCAGGTTTCCTCCCAATGCTAAAGACCCCTACGCGCAAGCGAATTATTAAAATAAAATTAAACCATGCTTTAGTCCCGAAATGACCAACCTAGTTGTGTTGAGTGGACGTTAAACCCAATTTCTCTCTCTCTCTCTTCAGGGTTTAAAATGATCTATACATAGAGTGTCAATATGCGAATTCATAGTACAATCAGGGCTCGAAATTCGTTTTTTTGATCGTAGGCCAACTTTAGCCTACGAGTGCAACCTTGATCCAAGGCCAAAAATTGAAAATCCAAGGCCAAGTCATTAATTATGTAATATTTTATAAATCTCTTTATTGTAGATCTTTTTGTTACTTTTACAAAAATAATACATCCTTACAGTGGGGGGCGAAGGTATAATTATCTTATTGTACCGTGTCGAGCCCTGAGTACAATAAATAGTTTAATTTTGTTTGTAAATTAGAAATCAGAAACACATGTAACAATAATCCAGGACCATAGCCATCTTTCTGGATGTGGAGAGGCAGTGAACTTTATGGAGGGTTGGGGGGGCAGGGTTTCCGCCAGAAAAAGCTTGAAGGGGGGTACAATTCATACGCTCGACCAATAAGCGCCCGCCTAATACCACTAATAAAAAGTCAAAAGAAGGCAGGGTGTACATGTACATGTATCTACCCGAATGGCAGAAAAGATGCACTCTATCACATCTTGAGATGTTATATGATATCTCTTTAGTTACAGATCATTTAATTAAACACTCTTTCTCTTACACAAAGCACACTTTTTGAAAACATTACTCAGGTGACTGAAGAGGGGTATGCGCCCCCCTTCTTCAAGCAAAGGGGGGTACATGCACCCCCTGCACCCCCCCACTGGCTGAAACCCTGGGGGGGGGGTCTCCCGAAGCCTAATTGTAATTGTATGACAGATCACGTTTTAGCTTGTTTTCTGTCTATCTCTTACAAAATGTGGACATGTGGACAGGGGAACAGCCTGTTTACAAGAGGATGAAGATTTATAGTTAAAAAGTTTTAACATTTATCATCAAGACATTTTCTACATGTACATGTAATAAGAATAGCCTGTAGGTACAGTAATGATGATTAGTGAATTGGATTGTCTCGTTTGATTGGAGATGTTGTTTTGATAAATTTTACAGAACTTCATTGATTGTGTTTAGGGTGTAAGTGCTGGAGGCATGTTATATAGATGTGTATTATTACGACGTGTAGTATCGAGTGTAGCACCAATAACATTAAGTAAGATTATATTAATAGGTTAGGTAATTTATGAGAGGTTTTGAAATGGGAGAGACCCAGAGAGTAATAACCTGTTAGATCAAATCAACTTCACGGTTCTTGAACGATATATGGGGGTTCGGATGGCCTAGTGGTCTAGAGTGCAGCACCTCGAGCCTCTAGCTGACAGGCCACCTCTGGCTTGTGGCTGTAGTTTCGAGCCCTGGTATGAGCCTACGTGGCATGGAGATAGGGGCGCCTTCTCGACCTCGTGGGTTTCGTCGTCCGGGCACTAATTCCTCCCACTGCTAAAAGACCCCTACGTGCAAGCAAATTATTGAAATAAATAAATTATGTTAGTCCCGAAATGACCTACATTAGTTGTGTGAGTGGACATTAAACCCCATTTCTCTCTCTCTCTCTCTTGAAGGATATATATACACCACTTAATTCCTGTGGGGTTTTTTTTTAGTTTAAAAACATATGGAATTAAAAGCTATTGAGACCAGAAACTAAGTTCAAGTACTTTTGGTTCATAAATTAATTATTTTGCTTGAAGAAATTATAGGCCAAATTCTAAATACAATGTAGGTTTTCCTGAATAAATTCAAATTGGTGGGCTTTACATATGTTTAATATGTTTGCAACACTATACTGTCTCAAGGTACATTGGAACCGTTGAATAATATCAAAATTGATAGATGTAAAAATTTTGATAGTTGTACAGTTTTGAAAGATGAATTTGCCATTTAAACAAGCGGTCATGATTTCTGTATTTGACTTGGCAGCTGAAGTAACTCGCCTTAATTTACTAAAATCTAAAACTGCTTTTCAACAAAAAACTCGGTAATATAATGGCTTACTAACCTGGAGGTCTTGTGTTCGATCCCAGCATTGGCCGAGAAGGAATGAATGAATGAAATGGGGTTTTAACGTCCTACGCTTAAGCACCTAACCTGGGCTAATTGAAGATGGGCATACGCCATACAGTGTGCTATGAGGGAAATTTTTGCCTGGGCAGCGGCGCTACGGCCTACTCTTATATCGGATTCCAACTGCCAAGGGATCTTTTACGTGCACTCCAATGTGTACACGGGCCCTCGGTTTTTCGTCCCATCCGAACGACTAGACAGCTGTCCTTGTCAGACCCTCCTTCTGCATCACTGACAGGGGGAAATCACGTCGGAAAATCGAGATGAACTTTCTCGGCTAATGCAGGGATCGAACACCCGACCTCCAGACTAGTGAACCAGCGCCTTATCCACTTAGCCACCATGATTCCCCTTGTTAATATAATGGCTTGCTAACCTGGAGGTCTTGTGTTCGATCCCAGCATTGGCCGAGAAGCTTTATCATGGTTTTACAGCATTGTTTGTTCCCTGTTTGCAGTGGCGCAGGACTGAGGGTCTAGCACAATGCAGGGAACGAACACCCGACCTCCAGGCTAGCGAACCAGCGCCTTATCCACTTAGCCACCGTGATCCCTAGCGATTTTTATAAAACTTCCTCTTGGTCCAATATGAATAACAGACAGAATATAACGATGATCAAGTTGAATCTCTGAATATTTTTTAACCCTTTTACGGGGATAAAAACATTAATGTCGTTTTCCGACACACGCGCTTTACGGGGATAGCGACATAAATGTTGTTAAGTCTTATGACGTCAAAATTTATATGACGTCAAACTTTCAGCCAATTAATTAATTCCCCCACAGTGGTTGAGCAGTTGAAAAAATATCCCCCTAAAAGGGTTAAAATCCTTTTTCTGCTAATTAATTTATTACCACATAAATCGACTTGGCTGAGATATTAAGTTGATTATACATTGTCTGCCATATATTCGTAAAAATAGGGAGACTGGAGAGGGGTTTTACATAGGCTAAGCCGGAATAAAATATTGTTTAAAAAAAAAAATAGAAAATCAAATTTTGTTTATTTTCGTTGCAATCAGGGTTATTCAGACCGTATCTTGTTCTTGTCAAAACTGTAAAATGCCTCGCTCAGATTTGACTAAAATGTTTAATATTCGCTTTTCATTATTCCTTTTTATACGCCCACATTTTCATGTGGACATATTATGTCGTCGCCCCTGTCCGTCTGGACTTCCGTCCGTCCATCCGTCCACAATTGTTTGTGGACCCTCTACAGGTCACAATTCTTGTCCGATTTTGACGAAACTTGAAATATAGCTTTATCCCCAAAAGATCTCGGCTGCTTTCGATATTGGCATGTATCGGATCGAAACTTCATGAATTATGGCCCCTGATTGTACGAAAAATCAAGTTTTTAGCTTGTGGACCCTATAGAGGTCACAATTTTAAGCCGATTTTAATGAAACTTGACGTGCATGTTTATAACCCAAAGATCATGGTTCCTTTCGATATTTGCGCCTATCGGAACGTAATTCCCTGAATTATGGCCCCTGATTGTCCGAAAAATCACCTTTTTTAGCTTGTGGTCACTCTGGAGTTAACAATTATTATTTGATTTGAAAAACCGTTCGATTATATCACCGTTACATCCTAAGGAAGGTTGAGTTCGAATTTAGGGAAAATCGGACCAAAATTGCCATACAAAATGTCCGCCGTTTGTACGCGAATACTGTTTAAAAATGGTATATCAAGGTTGTGGACCCTGTAGAGATCACAATTTTAATTCGATTTTAATGAAACTTGAAATGCATGGTTATAACCCAAAGACCTTGGTTCCTTTTGATATCTGCGCATATCAGATCGTAACTTCCTGAATTATGGCCCCTGATTATACGCAAAATCGTCTTGGTTTAGCTTGTGGTCCCTCTGGAGGTTACAATAATTATCCGATGTAAAAAAATCGTTTGTTTATATCACCGTTACACCCTAAGGGAGGTTGAGTTCGAATTTCGAAAAAATTTGACCGAAATTGCCATACAAAATGCGTACTCGTACGCAAATACTGTAAAAAATGGTATATCAAGGTTGTGGACCCTGTAGAGGTCACAATTTTAAATCGATTATGATGAAACTTGAAATGCATGGTTATAACCCAAAGATCTTGGTTCCTTTCGATATTTGCGCATATCGGATCATAACTTTCTGAATTATGGCCCCTGATTATACGCAAACCGCCTTCATTTAGCTTGTGGTCCATCTGGAGGTCACAATTATTATCCCTTTTAAAAAATCGTTTGGTTATATCACCGTTACGCCCTAAGGAAGGTTGAGTACGGATTTCGTTAAAATTTTAATTCGATTTTGATGAATCTTGAAATGCATGTTTATAACCTAAAGATTTTGATTCTTTTCGATATTTGCGCATATCAAATTGTAATTTAATGAATTATAGCCTTTGATTGTAGGAAAAATCACTTTCGGTTTTCCTTGTTCTCTAACCATCTCTCGAAAATGTGGGCGTATCCTGCCTGGCAGTGCCAGCTTACTATCTTTTATTATAGTATCAGGGACAGCTTGCTCTTTATCTAAATCTTAACTAAGGCATCTTTGATTAAATGGAATAATTTATGAGACTTAAAATGTATTTTATCGAGAGAGAGAGAGAGAGAGAGAGAAATTGGGTTTAGCGTCCACTCAACACAACCAGGTCATTTCGGGACTAACATGGTTTTAATTTTATTTCAAAAATTCGCTTGCGCGTAGGTATCTTTAGCCGTGGGAGGAAACCGTAGTGCCCGGAGGAAACCCACGAGGTTGAGAAGGCGACACCTATCTCCATGCCACATACGCTCACACTAGGACTCGAAACCACAGCCGCAAGCCAGGGGTGACCGGCCAGCTGGAGGTCGAAGCGCGACACTCTAGACCACTAGGCCATCCCCACCCCCCTTATTTTATGAAGGGATTTAATCTGAAATGAACTGTCTATTTACAGGTGCAGCAAGTGACTCAGTTTAAGACCACTAGGCTATCCCAACCCCCCGTATTTTATGAAAGGATTTAATCTGGAATAAACTGTCTTTTTACAGGTGCAGCAAGCGATTCAGTTTAAGGCTGACTAATTACATCGTTAGATGGAGTCAAACAGGTGGATATAAAATAACTATGGCCTCTCAGGTGAGTGCTTTCAATTCATAATTCTTTTTGTATTCCTTAAATACTGGTACCAAGATGTGCCCTTATTTGTGTAAAAGGATCTTGAAACATTTGAAACATTGTATTTCACTAAAGGCCTCACATGAGGCATGTCATGTACATGTAGATGTACATAACATTCAATTCATGATCAATTACCTCCCCTTGGTTGAGTTTTTATAATTTTGTAATTTAGATTAGATGGGAAGACAATATCATAATTACACTTGATTTTACCTAAATTCATGACAATATCATGAACAATAGGACGTTAAACCTCATTTAATTTTCATGACCTGACTTGTTAATGTATTTAACCGACCTACAAGGAAACTAAATCGGACATAAAATACAAATAATAAGTCACGAAAATGAAATAAAATAAAATGTGGTTTAACACGTTGACTGCCGACTACGTGTACACTCGTAGTCATGGTCATCATGCCTGTGCTGCTACGTGTATACTCCTAGTCATGGTCATCATGCCTGTGCTGCTACGAGTATAATCATGATAAACATTATTGACTTGGTATATTAATATAAATTCTCGGCAATGGTGATGAACAGTACGAGTCGTATGTCGGCATCCGGTAAAAATAGCCATTAGCCAGTGCCATACTACGAGTTGTATGCTGGCATATGAGTTAATACCGGATATGGTCGGCATATGTGGCGTGCACTTCAAACTGGGGTCGGCAGCGAACGTGTTTAACATCCTTGTGTTCTGCCTGGGCTGAGAAGACAACCACATTTTCTGAGAAAATGGTACATGTACTGCACATTAATTATATCAGCCTATTATATTTCAAGTAGAAAATATTATTAATTTATTGATGTGTTGCAAGGGTTATATTGTATTTTTTCTTCACGCTCTTCAAAGGGTCATAAATATGATTTAACGTCCTACTTTTCTTCACCGACTGGACTAATCAATAAAAATAAAAATTGTCACTGAAGTGGGGAAATGGTGATTAACGTGTTGTTGTTTATCTGGAAAAGTAGAAATTGAAATAAAAATATTGTTTTGTGAGTATCTGTGTAGCTTGTATACAAGACCACTCCCTAAAATATGGGGGGTTTGGGAAGGCCTAATGGTCTAGAGTGCCGCGCTTCGACCTCTAGCTGGCCGGCCACCTCTTGCTTGCCGCTCTGGTTTCGAGTCCTGGTGTGAGCGTATGTGGCATTGAGATAGGGGCGCCTTCTCAAGCTCGTGGGTTTCCCACGGGAACTCCAGTTTCCTGCTAAACACCCCTACGGGTAAGCAAAATATTAAAATAAAAATTGAAAACCAAACGTTAGTCCCAAAATGACATAGTTTGTGTCGAGTTGACATTAAAGTTTAAGGGTTAAACCCCATTTCTATCTCTCTCTCTCTCTCTCTCTCTCTCTTTTGGAAGTATATGATGTAGAGGTGATTAGATATTAGAATGTGTAGTAACCTCCCTTACTCAACTAAACCTCTAGACATGGTTTATTCTAGTCAAATGATATGGTTTGGATCAGGATGGTGTTAGCTACTGCTAACGACCCCTACGTGTACGAGTGAATTATTGAAATAAAATTGAACCATATGTAAGTCCCAAAATGTTCTAGTTTGTTTCGCGTGGACTTTAAACCCCATTATTCCCCTGTTTCTGATGTGTAGGGAAGATACCTGTATGTACATGTACTTCATATTCTTGGTGTTTAGAACATGACCTTACTCTGGAAGATACCTGTACTTGATGTTTAGAACATGACCTTATTAGGGAAGATATCTGTACTTGATGTTTAGAACATGACCTTACTTTGGAAGATATCTGTACTTGATGTTTAGAACATGACCTCACTAGGGAAGATACCTGTACCTGTACTTGGTGTTTAGAACATGACCTTACTTTGGAAGATATCTGTACTTGATGTTTAGAACATGACCTCACTAGGGAAGATACCTGTACCTGTACTTGGTGTTTAGAACACGACCTTACTTTGGAAGATATCTGTACTTGATGTTTAGAACATGACCTCACTAGGGAAGATACCTGTACCTGTACTTGGTGTTTAGAACATGACCTTACTTTGGAAGATATCTGTACTTGATGTTTAGAACATGACCTCACTAGGGAAGATACCTGTACCTGTACTTGGTGTTTAGAACACGACCTTACTAGGGAAGATATCTGTACTTGATGTTTAGAACATGACCTGACTAGGGAAGATACCTGTATCTGTACTTGGTGTTTAGAACACGACCTTACTAGGGAAGATACCTGTACTTGATGTTTAGAACATGACCTCACTAGGGAAGATACCTGTACCTGTACTTGGTGTTTAGAACACGACCTTACTAGGGAAGATATCTGTACTTGATGTTTAGAACATGACCTGACTAGGGAAGATACCTGTATCTGTACTTGGTGTTTAGAACACGACCTTACTAGGGAAGATACCTGTACTTGATGTTTAGAACATGACCTGACTAGGGAAGATACCTGTATCTGTACTTGGTGTTTAGAACACGACCTTACTAGGGAATATACCTGTATCTGTACTTGGTGTTTAGAACACGACCCTACTAGGGAAGATATCTGTACTTGATGTTTAGAACACGACCTTACTAGGGAATATACCTGTATCTGTACTTGATGTTTAGAACATGACCTTATTAGGGAAGATACCTGTACTTGATGTTTAGAACATGACCTTATTAGGGAAGATATCTGTACTTGATGTTTAGAACATGACCTTATTAGAGAAGATACATGTACCTGTACTTGATGTTTAGAACATGACCTTATTAGAGAAGATACCTGTACTTAATGTTTAGAACATGACCTTATTAGGCAAGATACCTGTATCTGTACTTGATGTTTAGAACATGACCTTATTAGGGAAGATACCTGTACTTGATGTTTAGAACATGACCTTATTAGTGAAGATACATGTACTTGATATTTAGAACATGACCTTATTAGGGAAGATACCTGTACTTGATGTTTAGAGCATGACCTCATTCTGGAAGATACCTGTTCTTGATGTTTAGAGCATAACCTCACTCTGGAAGGAAGGGATAATTAGTTTGATAACACGGAACTGTAAGAATACTGTTCCGTGTTTTATTTGTTTACATTAGAATAATTAGATACCACGACCTTCGACCAGTGGACGTAAAATTTGCACTGGCTTTCAGATGTTTTAGAACAGTTTGTTTGAACTTTCAGCCCATTAGCATTTAAAAATAGAACAGTAAACTAAACATAGTGATGGTACAATAGGACCAAGGTTTCGGTTCAAAACCTGGTTAGATCTTGAACTTTTAGTTAAAAACCGTGTTTAGATCCGGACCTTAATTAATATACTATCAATAATTAGCAAGCCTGGAAATAAGGCACCTGTCACTGACAATGTCAGACACAGATTCAGGCTTTGTCAGGCACAAATTGTCTTGTGTCTGTCATTTTTCCAGCACTGATTTGTCTTTTTTATTGATATTATTAATATATGTCTGGCACTTGGTTGAAAATGTTAGGTACAATTTCATTATTGTCTGACATTTTGTCAGGTACATCTAAAACAATTATTTCCAGGCCTGATAATTAGTTCAATAAATGTGGCCAGGTGTCAGTTGGTTGAACAGCAAGGTGTAAAAACTAGGATAGGATTGGTGAATTTTTCGTTAATTTGTTGATATTAGAAACCGTGAGAATTGTGTACCTGTGGAGATAGAGCCGAGGGCCTTAAGTCAATTAGTTCGAGTCACAGGTCACAGCTCACAGGTCAAACAATACACACAACCCAGTTCTTCACCTCAGAGGCGGATCCAGGGGGGGGTGGCTTAGGTGCCCGGCCCCCCCCTAAATCTCTAAAAAAAACAGTATAAAAAAATAGATATGCGCCACAAATCACCACGACACCCCGATTTTTTCAAATACTTTCTCAGGCACCCCCCCTAACTGGATTTCCTGGATCCGCCTCTGCTTCACCTTTATGAAATCTGGCAGGAGCCATAAAAAGCCATTGTCAATTTTAAAAATGAAATAAAATCTATAGTATATCGAAAACAGGCCTCAGGCCTAATTTGCTACCCTTGTATATAAAATGACGAGAATATTATTATTATTATTATTATTGAAAGAGTAATTCTAAATTTTCTTGAATTAAGGAGAACCAAATTGTATATAATTTATGCTTTAGTCTTGTTTAATATTAATATACTCTTTATATGTTCATAAGGAAGATATAGGGCCTACTGCCTAAGATGTTTGATAGCACAAACACATGTAGTTTGATAATAAACAAAAACTGCAAGTAGTTTATTCATCTCAATATTTAGGAGAGGGATTCTGTTCAGCTAATTTGTGGGAGTCTTTATCCGGACAGATGTGTTTCTACCGACTTTACATCAAATTCCAACTGCCAATAATTCTTTTACATAGTGGGATACATCATTATACACTGAATTTAAATTGGTGTGTACACTAATTCTAACCATGTCGTGGGGAATACAGACTTGTCAAGTTTTTGCTTAAGTATTATTTTTTTGAGGATTTTTATTCCGTAACCTGCACTCATCCAGGGATTCTACTAGTAAATGCAGGAGGACTGCACTACACGCAAAACAAAAAAATCTACAAGATAAAACTGCGGACAAGACAGAAAATAGACATTGCAAAAACTAAACAATTATCAAATCAAGTTTGGCTGAATCAATCAACGCAGAATTTTATTTGGCCAAATGGGTGGACACACCAGCCGAATGCTTTGCCCAATTCACCTTTCATGTCACATGATTATAAATGGCGGCATCTATGGCTTCAAATAATCATGTGACTTGATATGGGTGGTGATTGGCTAATGAATTCTACATTCGGCAGAATGCTTCGTCGAAGTGGACACACTAACCGAATATAATTCGGGCGAATAAATATTCGGTCTAATATATCAAACCTGTTTGATTCGGGCGAATGACATTGGACACACTAGAACGATTCGGCTGAATCATTCGGTTAGTGTGTCCATTGCTTAAGGAGGTAATTGTCGCATTCTTGGAGTTTATTACTACATGTATTAAAGCCCCAATACCACTCTTGTTGTAACTGAATAATATTTTCCAATCTTTATTCTGGTCAACAATTTGTACTATTTTACAATATTTCAATTAAAAAATGATACAAATTTCATCTGAACACACCTAATTTTGAAAATTCGAAAAATTCAACTACATGCTGTAACATGGTTTGAAAAGCCTTACGTAAGCACTTTCAAATGCAACTTGGATTTAAACATATTTTCGAACCCTCTGGACAAGTAAGATATAGGTTGTAATGGATAATTAATACAACAGGTAGGACACTTAAACATCTTGTAGTTAGAATAAGGCTATTTTTTTTCTCTGGACCTGTCCAGCCAGCAAGAGTGTTATTGTCCCTTTAATGTTGCCAGTTATTCTTCGTCAGACTTGCATGTACCATAATTTTTAGTAAAACAGTTAATTTGTGACATTGTGAGTGTATTATACAGGGTATAGGATGTACTAATCCTGGCATGGTAGAAGTATACAGACATATCCTGCCTGGATGTTTACATGAAATAATATTGGCAATACTATAATGTAATACAATCTCTGCCTCACTTTACCATGGTAACCAGAAGTTTTTATATTTCCTTGTATTTTGGGGTTTTTTTTTCATTAGATTGAGAACACTACGAGCACATCTTTGTTTTCGTTTGTCTATTATCGTCTTTTGTTTGAGGCTGTATTAAGTCACATGTTGACCAGATGTATTTGGTTATGTAATATGATAATCAATGTGCTCAGTTGATCTAGTCTATTTACTAGTCATTGATATCCAGTTTGGAATGTTTGTTTGAAGTGCTTAGTACATATAGTTGAATCTCTCTTCAACTTTTAGTTTTTCAATCCATGTTTTTTTTGTAGATTTCGTAATGAATTAGTAACTACAAAAATACCCAGAAACTTTTTGAAGTTTTTGAAACAAGTGTTCATGTCTGTTAGGGTATTGAATGAATGAATGAATGAATAAATGAAATGAATGAATGAATGAATGAAATGGGGTTTAACGTCCTACGCTTAAGCACCTAACCTGGGCCAATTGAAGACGGGCATACGCCAACAGTGTGCTATGAGGGAAATTTTTGCCCGGGCAGCAACTTCAAAGGGATCTTTTACATGAACGCCAATGTGTACACGGGACCTCGGTTTTCCGTCACATCCGATCGACTATATGAAACAATCATACACCATGATTTAAACTTAAATAATTGGTGTACAAAATCTACTCAGCATTTGGGTGTTTCTACAGTTTTACATGAGGTGATTGAATAATGTATGAATGGATGGATGGATGGATGGATGGATGGAGTTCTAATGGAAGGATGGATTGATGAATAAATTCCTAATGATAGCTTGAATGGATGGATGGATTGATGAATCACTTCCTAATGGAAGCTTGGATGAATTAATACCTAATGGAAGCTTGGATGGAAGGATGGATTGATGAATGAATACCTAATGATAGCTTGGATGGAAGGATGGATTGATGAATGAATACCTAATGATAGCTTGGATGGAAGGATGGATTGATGAATGAATACCTAATGATAGCTTGGATGGAAGGATGGATTGATGAATGAATACCTAATGATAGCTTTGATGGATGGATGAATTGATGAATAAATTCCTAATAGAAGGAATTATGCCCTCGCCCCTACAGGTCCCAATTTGTATCTGATTTTGACCAAACTTGAAATATTGGTCGATCTCCGAAATATCTCAGTTCCTTTCGATATTGCCATATATCGGAGCATAACTTCATGGATTATATGGCCCCTGATTGTACGAAAAATCATGTTTTTAGCTTGTGGACACTCTAGAGGTTACAATTTTCAATTTGATTATGATGAAAAGTGAAATGCATGTTTATAACCCAAAGAACTTGGTTCCTTTATATTTTCGCGCATATTGGATTAACATTGTAACTTCCTGAATTATGGCCCCTGATTGTACAAAAAAATCACAATTTTAGCTTGTGGCCCTTCTAGAGGTCACAATTATTAGCAAAATTTACAAAGAATACAGATCTATTGCAAGTCATAAATTCTAGTAGAAATCGTGAACTTTACAGGAAAAACCAATATTTGTTTATTTGCTTTAGGTATTTGCTAATTACTATATTTTAAGGGGGGTGGCTCCAATTCAATGAGAAAATATTAAATAAATTTGACATTTACTTTAATTACTTGTTTCTACTTTAGCTTATAACATTCAAATATAGATAATTATGTTCCTTGGTGTTTTAGCTTTTGTAGGATATATAACAATCTATATTTTATCAAGCAGTTTTTTTTTACGCTTTTCCTCAACGGCATGGGGTGGCCATCCTGGATTATGGGGAATGGGCGTGGTCCAGGTTCCGAAATGCAAATTTTTCAAAAACTTGTAGGATAACGAAATAGTCCTAAATTCTAGTAGAAATCATGAACTTTACAGGAAAAACCAATATTTGTTTTTTATACTGTTTTTTAGGGATTTAGGGGGGGGGGCCCGGGCACGTAGGGCCCCCCCCCCCCTGGATCCGTCTCTGAAGAGGCCACTCCCGTTAAGCGGTCAGTCGTGAAAATTCCCTTGGGTGGCTGCTTAATGCAGATTCTACTGTATTTGCTTTAGATAATTGCTAATTACTATATTTTAAAGCTGAAACTATTTCTGTCACAAGGATTCCAATTATTCAATAACAGTAATGAATGAATGAAATGGGGTTTAACGTCCTTCTGTTATGCACTTAACCTGAGCTAATTGAAGACGGGCATACACCATACAGTGTGCTATGAGGGTAAATTTGCCTGGGCAGTGGCGCTACGGTCTACTCTTATATCGAATTCCAACTGCCAAGGGATCTTTTACATGCACTCCAATGTGTACTTGGGACCTTGGTTTTTCGTCCCATCCGAACGACTTGGCAGCTGTCCTTGTCAGGCCCTCCTTCTGCATCACTGACAAGGGGAAATCATGTCTAAAATCGAGATGAACTTTCTCGGCCAATGCTCCAATTATTCAAATCCACATCTGAAAACTTTTCATTTCACAAAAGACAATTGTTTTATGGTGTGTTTTTTTTTAAGTATGGAAAATTGTTTTAAGTTCCAGAGAATGTGTAAAATTTGTGTATTTTGTTGAAGGATTGAGATGTTGCAGAATTTGGAGGTATATATGTTACGCCAGACTGAAACAGAAGACACATTGTTCTTTTTACAGAAAAAACACGCAAGATTTTTTTCTAGTCATCCTCTGTGATTGTTTAACTGGGTATTAAAGGAATTGTGGGAAGCCTTTAGATTTTGCGTGGTGTTTCATGTGTTTGACTGTTATGTTTGATAGGCTAAACTAAGAAATTTATTTGCCATTTGGTGTTTATAAGCGGCCTGCTTTGTAAACTCTTGTCACAGTTCTAGTGAACAAAGGTTTATATCATCCATCATTTACGGATATCTCAAATGTCAAGGGGGAGGGGGGGGTCAAGCCTGGAAATAAGGCACTGGTCACTGACAATGTCAAGCACAGATTTAGACTTTGTCAGACACAAAACCTCGGGTGTCTGTCATTTTGTCTGGCACTGATTTGTCTTTTTTATTAATATTATTAATACATGTCCGGCACAAAGTTAAAAATGTCAGGTACTATTTCATTTGTGCCCGACATTTTTTAGGTATATCTAAAACCTGTTATTTTAAGGCCTGGTGCCGCGTGCATGACTGAATGGTTAGCACGTACTTGCTGTATCATAAAGCTTGTCATTGAAACAATTGGCGTGGTTGCGAAACCCCAGTTGTACGTGACACACAGTAGGGTTGCCTGTCCAACCTTGTGGGTTTTCTCCGGGTCTTCCGGTTTCCTCCCACTGCTAAAGACACCCTACGCACAAGCAAATTATTGAAATAAAATTAAACCATATGACCTAGTTTGTGTCAAGTGGAAGTTAAACTCCATTTCTCTCTCTCTTTCTCTCTCTCTCTCTCATTTTAATATAAAGTCTTTTGTTATTATGTAATTAATTAAGTGGGAGCCGCGTTGACTCTGGGAGTAAGACATTGGCTAGCTGACCTACCAGTCCTGTGTTTGATCCTAGTGTTTGTCTATATTATCCGGAGTGGTTCCCCCTTGTCAGTGATGAAGGACTGATTCGTATAGTTGTTTGGATTGGTCAGAAAACCAAAGTCCTGTGTACACATTGGGGTGCACGTAGAAGAACCCTTTCAATTCGATATAAAAGTAGTCTGTGGCTTCATGATCCTCATAAAATTTCCCTCATAACACATTGTATGGCTTAAATGTCTGTCTTCATTAGCCCAGTCGGTGCAAATAAGTAGGACACTAAACCCCTTTTCATTTGTGATAAGAATAAAGTTAATGAGAACAACTGTTATTATTATTATTATTATTATTATTATTATTATTATTATTACAAACATTTGTTATAGCCCCTCTTTCACATACACGTGTTCAGAGGTGCTTTACAATGGTACAGATATATATATATATATTTATAATTTTAAACTCATAAAATTAACAATACAATACTAAGACAGTACATTTAAAACGCTTGAAGAAATAAATGGGATTTTAGTTTTTTCTTAAAAGTATTAACATTATTACAGGACCTTATATCATATGGTAGCTTATTCCATAAAGCTGGAGCTTGAACACTAAAAGATCTTTGAGTAAAATAAAAACTTTCATGTTGAATGGGCATTCGGCAATCCTCGGCAGATTCCAGTACCCTACATCTGGCCTCGGCTGTGTGACGAAGTCCGCCATTGGAACTATTTTCAAGTTCCCAGATTATCAACAGCGTTTCCCCGTGTCGACGCATTTGAAGAATGTTTTATCATACAAAGATTTCAAAGCCTGAAGCTGTTTTTCTTTCAAGTTTTTTTGATTTTCTTTAGACAAGGACAAGTTTGCACAGAAAATTTTACACACTCTTTGAAGGAAGCAATTGTGAGAACTTCTTTGTAAAAGCGGCAAGTTTTCTTAAATAGTAAACTGATGCCTCATCGCAACTGTAAAGGACTAGATACATATCACTTATATTGATTAATTTTTAACAGTGGTAAGGAAATTAAATTTATGTTCTTGTAAATTGGGACACTCATTATTAAAATTTATCAGTCCGCTTTAAACTGGACACAAGTACAAATTAACGATTTATGGTGATTTTAAACAGTTTTAACAATTTTTAGGTTTTAGTGCTACATGTAGAAACACAAGATTAAAGGACCTAAGTCTGTAACTTATAATCCTCCAAAATCTTCAACATCGAAAACACAAATTATTGGTAAATTTAAATCAACTTAATTCAACATTGATGATGTAAACTTACCAGGAAAAAATGAGCTAGTAATATCTGATATTTAAGATAAAATATTTTTTTTAACATTGGTACACGAATCTTGTACCATAATGCGCTTCAGTCCCAGTTGTATTGAGAAACTCAAGTGACGAGGCTAGACACATTGCACGAAACCAAACAGAGTTATGTAGACTGGAATAACTAGACGCTAGAAACGTGCACTTTATTGCGATTGCTGGCTTATTTTGTCGAACATAACTGATTTTTGAAATTGGAGTAAAAACGGAAACTATTGAATGTAAATCAGTTTATATACATTCATATTACAGTATTATATGCATTGTGACACACTTTTGTGAATTTCTAGGTCCCAAATGTTGGCAATTTAGCTCCTTTAAATGATACCTATGCTACAGTGTCAACTGTATACACAAACTTTGTTCTGAAAAGTTACGGCTTTAATTGATCTGACCTAAATTTAAATGTAGAGGTTCAGTTCAGGACATGAAACAATATATTTTTCTGTTGAAGCCTTATAATCTTAAAACCAATTTACTCAATGCTTTCTAGGGAGTCAAACTTCTCAACAAACTTTTCTTATGAAGTTAAACGTTTTAAAAAAACAAGTTTGTTATTATTCCGTTAAAAATTAGATTGTATTTTTTACTCTTGGATTTCTTTTTAACGCTGTTTTTATGTACTGTAAGTAAAGTTAAGTTCATTAGATGTATGAATTGTCCGTCAAAGAATTAAGTCAGCCAATCAAGGCAGAATAGGTAGTTAATCAAGGTAGGTGTATAGACGGTATAACACGATAAATACGTCGATCACCTAATTACCTAATCAATCCAGCCTATTATCTACGATGATCGGGTTGCACGGTAGTTATACACTCAGTACACTATATTAATTTTGGATTTTGAATATTATTCACCATGTCTTGATGTCGAATTGGGCATATTCCCTGCCCGACAATTTGGGGCGTTTGGAAAAAATGCTGGACAAGTCTGGAATATACAAGCAAAATCCCATCACTGCGCAAGTAACCCAGATTCAATTACGTTCCAACTGGAACCCGAGTCTTTTAGGGAAGAAGAAGAAGAAGAACCCTGTTGTTAGATGCCAATGATTTGAAATGTTTTGTTGTCTTTTGGACAAAATTTGATTTGTATTCAATAACATAAACCATTCTCAAATTGTGTTTCTACTTTGATATCATATAGCATGCAAGCATATCTTTGATAAATTATAACACAGGCATATTTTTCATAAATTATAGCAGGCATGCCATAACTTTAATAACTTATAGCAAAGGCATGCCATAACTTTGATAACTTTTAGCACAGGCATGTTTTTGATAACTTATAGCAAAGGCATGCCATAACTTTAATAACTTGTAGCAGAGGCATGCCATAACTTTAATAACTTAAAGCAGAGGCATGCCATAACTTTAATAACTTAAAGCTAAGGCATATCTTTGAACTTACATGTAGGTCGGGTGAGATGAAATAGGTACAGTGGTGGTGTGAAGGGTATCGGCCCCTTGACTAGAAGCCTGTAGGGTAAGAATGGTATCTGCCCTATTTACATCCGGTTCTCACTTGTCAAGAATGAAAGTGTACCTAGCTGACCGGATAGGATGAAAAGGCATGGTTTACTTGTATATATATGTATATTGGCGTGCACATAAAAAATCCTTTGGCAGTTGGAAATCAAAATATTGTTTGCAGAAAATTATTCACTTTGCATTGTACATTTAGTCTTAAGTCAAGAATTAAAAAATGTTATGTGACCAGGAGCTGGCCGGCTGCTCAAAGCTCCGTTCTCTTTTAAGGATCCGTTAACTTTAACAGAGAGTAAGATTGTTGCTGGAAATAAAGGCCCTGAACATGCTGTGGTGCAAATTTTTCCTACAGATTTATGCTAATATAAAAAGTAAAGAATTCTATAGTGTTTTCTGTAGTAATTTTAAGGGAAAGTTAACAAACAACCCGTTACCAAGATACATGTATGTCCGTTATAGTTTAACGGATCATTAAAATAACTTAGTTTTGAGCAACCGACCCCAGATGTTTAACTATATTCCATTATCTTTGAACTTGTTTGTTTGGTGGGGGGTTGGGATGGCCTAGTGGTCTAGAGTACCGACTTCGACCTCTAGGTGACCGGCCACCTCTGGCTTGCGGCTGTGGTTTCGAGCCCTTGTGTGAGCGTATGTGCCATGGAGATAGGGGCGCCTTCTTAACCTTGTGGGTTTCCTCCGGGAACTCTGGTTTCCTCCCACTGCTAAAGACCCCAACGCGCAAGCCAATTATTGAAATAAAATAAAACCATGTTAGTCCCGAAATGACCTAGTTGTGTTGAGTCACTTGAGTGGATGTTAAACCCCATTTCTCTCTCTCTCTCTTTTGTTTGTTTGGTTTGTTGAACAACTGATGGTATGTGGTATCAGATGTTCAATGTATAATTAAAAAGAGAACCTTTATATATTAGCTAGGACGTTAAACCCCATTTCATTCATTCATTTATATATTAGCTGTTGGGCGTTGGGCGTTGGCCCCTAAATACAAGTTCCGGGTTCTGTAGAATAAATAAAATAAATATTATATGCTGTGAAATAAGAATATTCCATGCTGTGAAATGTATTTAATATTATTATTACAGCATATTTATAGTGTGCCCTTTTATGTATAACATGTTCAGGGGCACTTTACAAGGTGACAATGTAATCACATAAAAAAAAAAAAAAAAATGCAGTTCAATTTAGAGTCAGTTTAAAGCCTGATTAAATAAATGTGTTTAAGTAGTTTTTTTAAAAAAGAATATAGAGATGTACAAAATCTTAAACATAATGGTAGATTATTCTATAGAACAGGTGCTTGATAACTAAAAGAGCACTGACTATAAGAGACTAGTTGGATAGTCTTTAGCTTTAACAGTAACCGTAGTTTATCTGATGTATGTAATGTTCTAAAATATCTGAGAGGTAAACAGGAGCAAGATTATTCAAACGGGCAGAATAAGATGAAAATATATTTTTTTTTTTTTTTAAATATTTTATTCTCAGAAAATGATTGTGAACAGGCTATAAATTATACATAAACCTCTTTCCTGAATAGTCCCGAAATGACCTAGTTGTGTTGAGTGGACGTTAAACCCCATTTCTCTCTCTCTCTCTCTCTCTCTCTCTTTCCTGAAACTTTATCACAGTTACCTTTTACAACAAATTTACATTGTTGATGCCTTGAGCCAAATAACAAACATTTGGTTTTATCATCATTCAACTTTAGAAAGCTCTTTAACATCAATTTTCTAATTTCACTAACATGTTTCTTAAGTTGCAATTTTGATAAATTGAAAGAAGACAGACGATTAGGTGATTAAGATTACTGTATATTTAATTGATCGAGTATCATTGGCATACTTAGACCAGGCCCCAAATTCACAAAGCATTCTTAGACTTAAGTTTAGAATTTGCTCAACTTTCAATCACTGTTTATGAGAAAAAACTTTGATCCAGAAACACAAAACTTTGCACATAGTTTCTTATTGGTGTACAATGTATTTGATACATTAAAACAACAAAAATTTCATAAAGGGCTACATTTTAATTAGAATAAGGTGAACAAATTTGAGTAAATTCTCAACTTTAAGTCTAAGAATGCTTTGTGAACTCGGGGCTCAACTTTCAATCACTGTTTATGAGAAAAAACTTTGATCCAGAAACACAAAACTTTGCACATTGTTTCTTATTGATGTACAATGTATTTGATACATTAAAACAACAAAAATTTCATAAAGGGCTACATTTTACTTAAAATAAGGTGAACAAATTTGAGTAAATTCTCAACTTAAGTCTGAGAATGCTTTGTGAACTCGGGGCTCAACTTTCAATCACTGTTTAGGAGCAAAAACTTTGATCCAGAAACACAAAACTTTGCACATAGTTTCTTATTGGTGTACAATGTATTTGATACATTAAAACAACAAAAATTTCATAAAGGGCTACATTTTAATTAGAATAAGGTGAACAAATTTGAGTTATTTCTCAACTTAAGTCTGAGAATGCTTTGTGAACTCGGGGCTCAACTTTCAATCACTGTTTATGAGAAAAAACTTTGATCCAGAAACGCAAAACTTTGCACATAGTTTCTTATTGGTGTATTTGATACATTAAAGCAACAAAAATTTCATAAAGGGCTACATTTTAATTAGAATAAGGTGAACAAATTTGAGTGAATTCTCAACTTAAACATGCATTATGCAAGAGCTAAATCTGCCTAGTGCAGGTCTTTATTTGGGCATGAAATGTTTTCTAAAGTATTAATTAGACATTAATTAACTGATCCAGGCCTTAATCAACTTTGGATGGCATCAGATTGCTCCGATGTTAAACAGATTAAAATGTTTCAGCGGTAAATCAAGCTAGACGCTTCGAGTCTTAGCTTTGATCAACCAGGACCGTGGTTGAAATTATTGCACAGGTCGGTCAAATCTTTAAATGCCTATTTCTTCGCTTGCAATAGAGTAATTTGAATGAAATTTTCAAATTATTCATTTTACATCATCTACTTTCGAACTAGTATAGCAAGAATGGCTAGTTCTTATCTATATCTTGAATAATGTAACTTTAAGTCTGTGAACTCAGAGCCAGGTCACCTGTAGATGTATTATTTAATGTCAGTAAAAAAATAACTGGTTATATTCTTAGCTGCTTGGAATCTCTCTTGATCGAGATAACACACACATCTGAAACTTGATCTCCTACTGGTAGACCCTGTCTACTCATAGATCAACTTGATTATCCAGTGGAAAATTATGACCTGATCTCATACTGATAATATAAGTATCCGTAGGTATGTATATATCTTGTAATTCTACTGGTTAACACTGACTACAGGTAGACTTTGTTGTCAGGTTCCAATGATAACTGCACATGTAATTGTAGAAATGTGCCAGATATATAGTTCCGATCTGGATATGAGAGACTAAATAGTTCTGGCGATAAGAGACTACCCAAACCATTTCCACAAATAAATATATATATAAAATAGTTGAACAAAATGGCAATGCCGTATGCCAGCCAACAGCCGATTAACAAAAATATTGTGAATTTCTGGATGAAGGAAAGATTTTGAATTTTAGAAATTGAATGGGATAAATTCAAATATTAAGGAATAAATATAAACTGTTAGACTTTTAAAAAGTGGATACAAGAAATTAAGGAGTGTCTCTGATATTCACACCCAAGTAAGTTATAACTCTTCAAATAACTACTGCCATTACTATTTGGCTGATAGAAAATTCAGGTAGCAATGTAGATTAAGGATGTAACGCGTCAAAAAAATTTAAACCGGTTAACTGATGGGCAAAAAAACGACCGTGACCAGTCAACCAGAGGTAATACAATATGGTATGCTACCACGTGGTCGTCACTCGCGCAGGTGTATCACATGCCGTTGTGTGACATCGGAAAATTGCTTAAATATTATTAGTGTTGACCCGTTATAAATACAGGAATATTCTATGCCCCCCACCTACCTCCACCTCAATATGCAGTGTTATAATCCATGTATTCCATTTATTCGTGCGCACAGCATTACTTTCATTTTCATACGCATACCAGCATTCAATAGTCAACCTGTAGTGTCCTTTAGTCAAGATTATCCAGCCTGAAGATACATGTGCCAGAGGGACGAAAGATACTTTGTTCACGGCATAATTTTAGTACTACGTTTTCGATCAGTGAATACAGCCGTTTTATTACCGCGAAAGTTTTGTATCAACGTGTAATATGAACAAGAGAGCGTGGGCTAATGCTAGTTTACTACTAGTCGATATACCTCATATAGACATTTTTTTTATATAGAACGAGTAACGGTCAGGGGAATATCGAACCAGTCAGCTTGCCGAACTGAACCGTAACCGGTCAACCGAGTGACCGTTTACATCCTTAATGTAGATCAATCTTTATCACTTCCATATCCTTTTAAAAAAACTGTGAAAGACAATTTATATATGCCCCCAATTGGCCACATTGAAATAGGGTTTTATAGCTATCGCGGGTTTTCTCCGGGTCCTCCGGTTTCGTCCCACTGCTATAGACCCATCCATACGCACAAGCGAATGTCACTTATTTTAAACCGTAAAATGCCCTTTTTTGAACTAGGCCTACTTCTGATACATTTAACTATGTGGTTACTTGTGTAGCGGAATTTATACAACAATATACTTACATTCGTAATTCTTACAACATATAATAGATCATGACTCATGCTGGCACTATATAATTATTTCTTTGGGTTGCATTCCCAGTTGTTTTCAAATATGAGTGAAGTCTGTGTCACCACAGGCCAGGGACTGTACAGCGCAGTGGACGCTTAAGGCTAGCCCCCGGATCCATTCGTTCTTTTTGAATTGTTTGTTTGTTGTTTTTTGAGTATGGTGTCTTGTCGTTATGTTTGTCTTTTGTGTAAATCATATGTGGTGCAGTCCCCCTGCACTTGCCTTACAGAGGTCAGTCGTAGCCATGTTTGGAAATTTTCAAAAATGCGCTATTTTTCTGGCATTAAAAATGACCAGATCTGGTTACGGTCATTTTCCATAGCCCTCTTTTTCGACCGGCATATATATGTCTGACTGAATGAACAAAATGGGGTTTAACGTCCTACGGTTATGCACTTAACCTGAGCTAATTGAAGACGGGCATACGCCATTCAGTGTGCCCGGGCAGCGGCACTACGTCCTACTTCTATATCGATTTCCAACTGCACGGGACCTCAGTTTTTCGTCCCATCCGAACAACTAGGCAGCTGTCCTTGTCAGGCCCTCCTTCTGCATCACTGACAAGGGGAAATCACGTCGGAAAATCGAGATGAACTTTCTTGGCCAATGTAGGGATCGAACACCCGACCTCCAGACTAGCGAACCAGCGCCTTATCCACTTAGCCACCGTGATCCCCGATATGGCTGACATGGAACCCATGGCTTAATCTATACGAGGTTTTAAATGATCTTGACAAAAGCGCATGGTGATAAGTGGCTTCAATTTAATGTATGATACACATATAGACATCAATTTGACAGCATATCACATCAGGATCAGGAGGGATGATATACACATATAGTAAATATGGCCACCAGATGGCAACACTGGTTAATGATGTCTATCCTGGTATATATTAGCAGAATAAAGGTCATTTATTTATATATTAGTGAAGCCATGTGAAGATATACCAATATTTATAGACATAGTATCATACACCTGAGATTCATTTAATACTCGGGATAACGGTGGCTAAGTGGATAAGGCGCTGGTTCGCTAGCCTGGAGGTTGAGTGTTCGATCCCTGCATTGGCCGAGAAAGTTCATCTCGATTTTCCGGCGTGATTTCCCCTTGTCAGTGATGCAGAAGGTGGGCCTGACAAGGACAGCTGGCTAGTAGTTCGGATGGGACGAAAAACCGAGGTCCCGTGTACAAATTGGAGTGCACATAAAAGATCCCTTGGCAGTTGGAATTCGATATAAGAGTAGGCCGTAGCGCCGCTGCCCGGGCAAAATTTCCCTCATTGCACACTGTGGCGTATGCCCGTCTTCAATTAGCCCAGGTACGGTGCTTAAGCGTAGGACGTTAAACCCCATTTCATTCATTCATTCAATACTCTATATTCCAACTCAATCAACCCTGCCTTTTACATGACACCTGTATAACGTAATTACTTGGTGTTTAAAGGCCCAATAACACTCTTGTTGTAACTGAATAGTATGTCCCAATCTGTATTCTGGTCAACAAATTGTACTTTTTTACAATATTTCAATTAATTGGTTATACAAATTTCATCTTAACACACCTTAGTTAAAAAATTGGAAAAAATAAACTGTATGATTTGAAAGGCCTTACGTAAACACTATCAAATGTAACTGTTTGACGTTACGTACACGTATACACATAACCACGACCCCCTGAAGATATAAAGAAATGAATTGTAAATCTGAGGTGAAATCCGGGCCTATTTAATATAATTATGATATTAGCTTGTTCAATGGCTGACCTGATGACGACATAGATTGATTGACATGTGATTCATTCACCTGAAGTTACTGACAGGTCAGTGTGACATGTCATGTCATATGGGATAAGTTAATTAAAGGTAAAGTTGATTATGATAATATTTAGAGGTGAAACTGATCAATAGTAAATAATAGAATGAATGAATGAAATGGGGTTTAACCTCCTACTGTTATGCACTTAACCTGAGCTAATTGAAGACGGGCTTAAGCCATACAGTGTGCTATGAGGGAAATTTTGCCCCGGCAGCGGCGCTACGGCCTTCTCTTATATCGAATTCCAACTGCCAAGGGATCTTTTACGTGCACTCCAATGTGGAATAGTAAAATACATGTATTATCTTAATACTCTTATTCTACATCTGCTAGAATATTAGGGGGGGGTTGGTATGGCCTTGTGGTCTAGAGTGTCGCGCTTCAACCTCTAGCTGGCTGGTCACCTCTGGCTTGCGGCTGTGGTTTCGAGCCCTGGTGTGAGCGTATGTGGCATTGAGAAAGGGGCGCCTTCTCAACCTCGTGGGTTTCTTCATGGCACTCTGGTTTCCTCCCACGGCTGAAGACCCCTATGCCAAGCGAAATATTGAAATAAATATAAAACCATATGTCAGTCCCGAAATCACCTAGTTGTGTTGAGTGGACGTTAAACCCCATCTCTCTCTCTCTCTCTCTCCCTCTCTCCCTCTCTCCCTCTCTCTCTCTCTCTCTCTTCTCTCTCTCTCTCTCTCTCTCTCTCTCTCTCTCTATTGGTTGATTAAGGATCCCAGGAAAGCAGGCAACTGTTTAGATTAATTGATTGATTTGTCATCTTGTGCACACAGTGACACACGACACATGCATGTGCTTCGGCATTCCACACAAAGAACCTGCCTGCACAATCTGCTGCTGTGTGACTATAATTTATTGATCTTTGATATAAATGTGGGAGTTAGCAGACGGTCGGTCGAGAGAAAGTGTAGGAATCTAGGAATCGTGTATTTTAGTGTTAAGTTATGTTCTCACTGAACAACCATGGCAACCTGTTCCGAAAATGATGTTCTGTGTTTTTTGATCATTCTTGTGAGTATTCTGACTGTGTCGATTGATTCAATAATAAGTAGGCTGGCTACATGTACATGTATGTAAATTTTATTTGTATAAAAAAATTTTTTGTTACGTCTTTTTTGTGCATCATTTTAGTGAACCCTGTACCACAACAGGCCCGGGACTGTACAGCGCAGTGACGCTTACGGCTGGCCCCCAGATCCATTCACTTGATTTGATAATTGTTTAGTGTTTGCAATGTCTATTTTCTGTCTTGTCTGCAGGTTTATCTTGTAGATTTTTTTTTTGTTTGTTTTGCATGTAGTGCAGTCCTCCTGCATTTACTATTTAAAGCCACTGATACATGTAGGTTTTCTGTCTCTTGCTAACTAGGCAATATTGTGAAGTTGTCAGTTCAACCTAGAGTTGCTACGTTTAATTGATGGCCTCCCCTGTAAACATATTTCAGAGAAATCCCAGTGAGGAAGTTGGTAGATTTCAGGGTGTATTTTTCCAGGGGGGGGAGGGAATTAAATGATTTTATGAGGAAGTTAGTAGAAATATCCAAACAGGGGTGCTTTCCTGGCGAAACATGGTGTTTTCCTGCTGGCGAAACAGGGTGTTTTCCTGCTGGCGAAACAGGGTGTTTTCCTGCTGGCGAAACATGGTGTTTTCCTGCTGGCAAAACAGGGTGTTTTCCTGCTGGCGAAACAGGGTGTTTTCCTGCTGGCGAAACAGGGGTGTTTTCCTGGCGAAACAGGGGTGTTTTCCTGGCGAAACAGGGGTGTTTTCCTGGCGAAACAGGGGTGTTTTCCTGGCGAAACAGGGGTGTTTTCCTGCTGGCGAAACAGGGTGTTTTCCTGCTGGCGAAACAGGGGTGTTTTCCTGGCGAAACAGGAGTGTTTTCCTGGTGAAACAGGGGTGTTTTCCTGGCGAAACATGGTGTTTTCCTGCTGGTAAAGCAGGGTGTTTTCCTGCTGGCGAAACAGGGTGTTTTCCTGCTGGCGAAACAGGAAACAGTGTGTTTTCCTGCTGGCGAAACAGGGTGTTTTCCTGCTGGCGAAACAGGGTGTTTTCCTGCTGGCGAAACAGGGTGTTTTCCTGGTGAAACAGGGTGTTTTCCTGGCGAAACAGGGTGTTTTCCTGCTGGCGAAACAGGGGTGCTTTTCTGGCTAAACAGGGTGTTTTCCTGGTGAAACATTGTTTTCAAAGTGAATCTTAAAAGAAAATCGCGTTCATCATTAAGATATGGTTTATTTCTTTCTTCTCCAATCATTTGAGTAGATAAAGGTCATGAACCTTTTATTACCCATAATTAAAGATAGTCCAGTGGTAAATGTTGTGATAAATTTAATCTCACCCTTTTGTTGTTAATCTTTGTTTTATTACATTATGGAAATTTGGTGAAACTGACCCCAACTGGAGTAAAGTAAAGTGTCCTCCCATTAGTCATATTATCCACTAGTTATTGATATGGTTGACTAGACCAGCATCTACCTTTGTAATACTAAGGGTGGGCAAATGAAGGTCCAATTTTGGTGACATGTGTTTTCTAAGGCTATTTTGGCCGCTGAATCCAAATCCGATGAGATTTTTGTTCTGTGACGTCATTTTAGGTTGGTTCAGTGGTTTTCAAAATGGCTGCCAAAAAATGACTTTTTTCTCATAAAAGCAAGAACATATTGGAACTATATAGCTAGTTGTCCAATATGTTAAAATATATGTTTTCATGGCCTTGGATTTTAAAATTGCACTCCCATTTATGACGTCACAGAACAAAAATCTCATTGGATTTGGATTCAGCGGCCAAAATGGCCTTAGAAAACACATGTCACCAAAATTGGACCTCCATTTGCCAACCCTAATTTATACAGGGTCACATCATAGTAACAATTAGAGTTTGAGATTTAACAGTTAGTGGTCAGTTAGTTGGATTTTAAAAGTAACCAGCAGCATCAAGAAACTGAACAGAGTTCTTCTGGCCTGCTTCAAGTTAATTCCACAATCTGATAAGTCTATGGGGGGGTGGATGGCAGAATGGTTAGCACATGTCATTGAGTCAACTGGCGTGGTTTCGAAATCCCAGTTGTACGTGACATGAAGTAGGGTCGCCTGTCTAACCTCATGGGCTTTTCTGGGTCCTCAGATTTTCTGCCACTGCTAAAGACCCCTACGCTCAAGCGAATTATTGAAATAAAATTAAAACCATATGTTAGTCCCCTAATGAGTTTCTCTCTCTTTCTCTATCTGATGAGTCTCTTTCTATGCACCCACATAGAAATGTGGTCATATATTTTCCAAACTATCTCTCTCTCTTTCTTCTTCTCTCTTTCTCTCTCTCTCTCTCTTTCTCACTTTCAAGACATATATAAATACCAATAAATGAATAATAGATTTTAATGAAAGACTTGACCTATAAATTAAAATGTTTCTACTAATCCAGCCCTTTGTATAATTAATTAGTGGACATTGTTTGTTTAATTAGTGGTAAGATTATAATTATCTTGTACTTATAAACAAAGTCTAGACCAGGGGTACAGAATCCTTTGTTCTTCTAGATCCGTTGGTCACTGAGATTAAATATTAATAAATATCTTTTCATGGCAAGATAATTACTTGTTTGCTAAGGAGCCATCCATAGAGGAGGTACGCTTGAAGGGGGGAGGGGGGGCACGCAAAAAACGTAAATTCAATGGCAAAACATACGTACAGGAGCGTACAGGGGGGGAGGGGGGTCTGAATTTTACCCATTTTGATCGTATTCATAAAGTACGTACGCTTGAAGGGGGAGAGGGGGGGTCACGCAAATAACGTACAGGTGCGTAAATTCAATGGCAAAACATACGTACAGGAGCGTACCGGGGGGGGGAGGGGGGTCTGAATTTTACCCATTTTGAGCGTACGTACTTTATGGATGGCCCCTAAATGTAGTCGTGTATTTGTTGACATTAAGTTAATCAGTACAATTAAATGTTTGTTGTTTGTTTATTTATGTAGGGAGTTTACGTAGGAAAAGGACATTGTCCATTTAATTAAAAGTTCTGCGTCATTTGTTAATAGAAATATTGTTAGAGGAGCCAAATTTATTAACAGAATATTAAAGATAGACGGTTGGTAGGTGTTCAGTTCACTCACTGTTTTTGAGAAAAAAAAAAAAAAATGGATAAAACAACAATGTTTTAGGTGTAAGGGTAGCATTTTTGTAAAGTAGTGAATTTCACTGTTCTGCAGTGAGAAAGAGAAAGAGGGAAATATTGGGTTTGGTTTAAACAGTGTTTATTTAACATATAATGACATTTACAATACATAATAGATAATATGGATTCGGAAACAAGCTATGAAGCTTATATTAATCCGTCTCCAAGATAATAAAACAAAACATGACATGTCTAAATTGCATGGAAAATATAATACATTGTGTAAAAAAGTACATATATAATATTGTGTCTTTCCTGTAACCGTGACTTTAAAATGCACATCGAGTTACAAATATTGGGTTTAACATCCGGTCGACACAAACTACGTCATTTGAGGACTAACCTAGATTTCCTATTGAAAACAAGATTTAAAATGACTTACAATTTAATACAATACTAGATTATGGGGTAATTTCTATCTTATGTTCAGCATGGCTGGTTTATGATAAGATTAAGTTATTATTCTGATTAAGTCTTCTCTCTCTCTCTCTCTCTGTTCTGAGTCAGTATTACATGTAGGTAGGTGGGGTCTCAACAAGGAGATTTCATTTCTCCACTGTTTTTGGGTAATTTCTATCTTATGTCCTGCATGACTGGTTTATGATAAGATTAAGTTATTATTCTGATAAAGCTTTAAGTCTTCTCTCTCTCTCTCTCTCTCTCTCTGTTCTGAGTCAGTATTAGCTGTAGGTGGGGTCTCAACAAGGAGATTTCATTTCTCCACTGTTTTTGGGTAATTTCTATCTTATGTCCTGCATGACTGGTTTATGATAAGAGTAAGTTATTATTCTGATTACTGTAAGTCCTTTCTCTCTCTCTCTCTCTCTCTCTCTCTCTCTCTCTCTCTCTGTTCTGAGTCAGTATTAGGTTGTAGGTGGGGTCTCAACAAGGAGATTTCATTTCTCCACTGTTTTTCTCACATGGTGATAATGACCTCGCTTCATTCATGCCTTGACTGGTTTATGATAAGATTAAGTTATTATTCTGATTAAGTCTTCCCTCTCTCTCTCTCTCTGTTCTGAGTCAGTATTAGGTACACTGTAGGTGGGGTCTCAACAAGGACATTTCATTTATCCACTGTTTTTGGGTAATTTCTATCTTATGTCCTGCATGACTGGTTTATGATAAGATTAAGTTATTATTCTAATTAAGTCTTCTCTCTCTCTCTCTCTTTGTTCTGAGTCAGTGTTAGGTTATAGGTGGGGTCTCAACAAGGAGAATTCATTTCTCCACTGTTTTTGGGTAATTTCTTTCTTATGTCCTGCATGACTGGTTTATGATAAGATTAAGTTATTATTCTGATTAAGTCTTCTCTCTCTCTCTCTCTCTCTCCTACTCTCTCTCTGTTCTGAGTCAGTATTAGGTAGGTGGGGTCTCAACAAGGAGATTTCATTTCTCCACTGTTTTTGGGTAATTTCTTTCTTATGTCCTGCATGACTGGTTTATGATAAGATTAAGTTATTTTCCTGATTAAGTCTCTCTCTCTCTCTCTCTCTCTCTCTCTCTCTCTCTCTCTCTCCCTCTCTGTTCTGAGTCAGTATTATGTAGGTGGGTGGGGTCTCAACAAGGAGATTTTATTTCTCCACTGTTTTTCTCACATGGTGATAATGACCTCGCTTCATTCATGCCTTGACAATGGGTGACATATATTAACCATTGACAGTGTTGATTTCCCAGGTTTTTTAATAGCCTTGTCAAGAGCCTCAGGGGTTTAAGATTTAGAGGGGATATTTATAATACCCGTACAGGTATATTTTACCTGCTGTGTTTGTACATACCTGTCTCTGTGTGTATATGTTATCTGGCTGGACTATATAACAAGACTTGTAACACCTAAGTTTTATGAACCCCCAAAACAGCGAGAGAATTAGTCGGTATCGAATTCGAAGAGTGTTTATTGGAGATATTTAATGGATTATTGGACAGAAAGATAATGACTGTGATGTATTTAAATTAACAGAGGTAAAACAAAAAAACGATTAATAATAATGATAATAATAATCGCGTCATTTTACAAGGGTAGCAAATTAGGCCTGAGGCCTTTTTTCAATATGGCCCTTGGCACAGATTAGTTAATATACATGTAGAACAATGTGAATGTAAGATATTAGAAGGATTCTTGTACCACTGTGTGTCTATCACTAGCTAAGTATATATAGACTAGAAGTGAAGTAGATATATTTAGATGTACATGTGTACTGGGTTGTTTATGAGGTATATATATATATATCAAACACTACATACACTCACTACAGCCTACAGGTTGTCTATCATGTGGCTGGCTGTCTCAACAGGTCAAGTTCTCACAGGACTAAAAGGATTTTCTCTTATCCTTTAAAGTAAGATGTACGCATGGATCAGGGGTTTGTTCTCTTCTACTGTTTTTGATGTTGGTTTAATGGAATAAGTGTTACATGTACGCATGGATCAGGGATTTGATCTCTTCTACTGTTTTAACTGAGGTAAAACAAAAAAACGATTAATAATGATAATAATAATAATAATAATCGCGTCACTTTACAAGGGTAGCAAATTACGCCTGAGGCCTTTTTCCAATATGGCCCTTGGATTTTATGAACCCCCAAAACATCCAGAGAATTAATCGGTATCGAATTCGAAGAGTGTTTATTTGAGATATTTAATGGATTATTGCACAGAAAGATAAATACTGTGATGTATTTAAATCAACTGAGGTAAAACAAAAAAAACGATTAATAATAATGATAATAATCGCGTCATTTTACAAGGGTAAAACAAAAAAACGATTAATAATAATAATAATCGCGTCATTTTACAAGGGTAGCAAATTAGGCCTGAGGCCTGAGGCCTTTTTCCAATTTGGCCCTTGGCACAGATTAGTTAATATACATGTAGAACAATGTGTATGAAAGATATTAGAAGGATTAGAAGGATTCTTTGTACCACTGTGTGTCTATCACTAGCTATGTATGTATAGACTAGAAGTGAAGTAGATATATTTAGATGTACATGTGTACTGGGTTGTTTATGAGGTATATATATATATATCAAACACTACATACACTCACTACAGCCTACAGGTTGTCTATCATGTGGCTGGCTGTCTCAACAGGTCAAGTTCTCACAGGACTAAAAGGATTTTCTCTTATCCTCTAAAGATTATTTGTACCCATGGATCAGGGGTTTGTTCTCTTCTACTGTTTTTGATGTTAATTTAAGGGAATAAGTGTTACATGTACGCTTGGATCAGGGATTTGATCTCTTCTACTGTTTTCGATGTTAATTTAAGGGAATAAGTGTTTCATGTACGCATGGATCAGGGATTTGATCTCTTCTACTGTTTTTGATGTTAACTTAATGGAATAAGTGTTTCGTGTTTTTTTTAACTAGAAGACCTTGTCCAATAGGTTGTGCTCTTACAGAGGATATTTTACAATTTCCAGAAAACTTGACTTAATTTCTGTCAATTTGCAGTTAAATAGTCGGTTTTTTGGACAGTGTTTTTGTGTAGATCATGTGGATTTTTGTGTAGCTCAGCGAAAGTCTTATAAGGATGTTTTATAGTTTCAGTCTTGCACTCTAGTACAAACTGTTTGTAAAACTCGTATGTAAAGAATTGTTGCCTTGTGTTAGTTTTAGAGGATATTTTCTACAACAGAACCAGTGTTGTTATTCTCCCTAGTGAATACTGGTTGAAACAGATGGGAACGGACAATTCATGTGTGTTGTTAAATTCAGGATATAGTGTTGTGTAATTCTTATTACCTTAAAAAAACATGTACCCCTAATTGCAAGAGAACTGCCAAGGGTCGTGAAGAAACTTATTATAGGGAAACAGTATTTTAGGATACAAGGTTTAAATTCAGGATATAGTGTTGTGTAATTCTTATTCCCTTAAAAAAACATGTACCCCTAATTGCGAGGGAACTGCCAAGGGTACATTTTGTTTTATGGTTGTTGAAGTTAAAAAGGATCTTGAAGAAACTTATTATAGTGAAACAGTATTTTAGAATACAAGGTTTGTGTTGTGTAAACATTCCCCTCAACTATATCACCAAGTACAAGATAAGGCATCACTTTAATTACTGATATAACATACTTTGAAAATAAACTTTTAAAACTTGGATAAGACGAGGGAAAACTGAACTTTCCACCACTGATACTAGTGACAGTGCAAGGTAAAACTAGTTTTGTATTTCTATGATTCAGTCCTAGAAAATTTAACACAAATGTCAAAGTAACCGAGATTGTCAGGGTTTTTTTTTTACCCTGTTACAAATTTCTTCTATGCATATTTATGAGGTTATAAAGCACTAGGGATCTGGTATCCTTTAACTTGGTTGTTTTGCTTTTTAATTAATATAATAGCCTTTAATTTCAAAATATCCTTTTATAATTGATAATAACCCTTTAAAATTCAAAAATGGTTAAATTAGTACTATGGCTTAATTTAATGGTACACCATTTAATTTCTGCTCAGCTTGTAATTAAAGGCTTTAGATAATTAAATGGGTCATCCATTTCTAAACCCCTCTCTGAGAAATTAAGCCATAGTACTAATTAAACCATTTTTGAAATTTAAAGGGTTATTATGAATTAACAAAGGATGCTTTGAAATTAAAGGCTAATATATTAATTAAACTGTAAAACAAGCAAGTTAAAGGATACCAGATCCCTAGTGAAGAAAGGAGAACGTGTTTCAGCAAACTTTTTACTCGTGTTTTCTCCAACCAATTAAGGTTATATGTAGGGTACATATACATGTATGTAGTTATAGGCCTGAAACTTGTAATTATTAAATCAAGATCCAATAGCAGCAAGGAATATTATAAAACTAATCAATATTTTATATATTTTCGATCCGTGAGTACTGCACATACATGTATGCACTAAAGTAAAACAGGAGATCTCTAGTGTAATCTCAGCGTTAACCGAAATGTTTTTTTAAAAAAATGTACCTAGGGCCTGTAATTATGTCTGAAACCCACTGGATAGTTTTGTCTCAGCCTCGCTTCGACCTCTAGCTGGCCGGCCACCTCTGGCTTGCGGCCATGGTTTCAAGCCCTGGTGTGAGCGTATGTGGCAGTGGCATGGAGATAGGGGCGCCTTCTCAACCTCGTGGGTTTCCTCCGGGCACTCCGGTTTCCTTCCACTGCTAGTGCTAAAGACCCCTACGCGCAAGCGAATTATTTGAAATAAAAAATTTAAACCATATGTTAGTCCCGAAATGACCTAGTTGTGTTGAGTGGAGGTTAAAATCCATTTCAATCAATCAATTACACTAAATAGGAGATCTCCGGTGGGATCTCGTCGTTACTAGAGAGAAGACTGGAAGTACATGTCTAGAGAGAAGACTGGAAGTACATGTAGTAGGATTATTCTATTCTGTTGTTTAACTTAACATATCTTGTTGTATATCAGAGATAAAAATAGAATCAACCACCACATTCCTACGTGTATCTTCATACTCCTCCTCCTCATCATCTCTCATTCTCTGTCATAGAATCAAACTACCTATGCACATACTCAAATCATCATGCCTACTATTAGTACCATTTCCTACGTACATTCTTATATCATCATTCACCTTTATTATTAGTAGGCTACCATTTCCTACACACATTCTTATATCAGCATTCACCTTTATTATTAGTACCATTTCCTATGCACATTCTTATATCATCATTCACCTTTATTATTAGTAAAAGATCCCTTGGCAGTTGGAATTCGATAGCGCCGCTGCCCGGGCAAAATTTCCCTCATTACACACTGTATGGCGTATGCCCGTCTTCAATTAGCCCAGGTTAGGTGCATTATAGTAGGACGTTAAACCCCATTTCATTCATTCATTCATTATTATTAGTACCATTTCCTACGCACCATAAAAAAAAATTCTTGAAATATATCCCCACATTTTTTTAAACGTACATCAGCATTTTGATGCTGATAGTGGAGGTTGTTGGTATTTTTCAACTCGGGATACTGTTATTGTTTGGGGGAGGGGGGGGATGGCCAAATGGTTAGCATGTGCGTGCTGTAACATAAAGCCTGTCATTGAGTCAACTGTCACGGTTTCGAATCCTCGGTCGTACGTGACAAGGAGTAGGGTCGTCTGTCCAACCTCGTGGGTTTTCTCCGGGTCCCGAAATTACCTAAGTGGACGTTAAACTTCATTTCTCTCTCTCTCCCTATTTTTGTTTGGAAGTTTAATTTGCTTCCAGTCCATCCTGTTTCTGTTGCTTCAAACTGTTGTGTCTAGTCCTTTGGATGGATTGAAAAACTGAGGACCCCTTGTACATATTAGTGTGTGCTTAAAATTAGATACTGTGACAATTGGTATTCAAAATAAGAGTAAGCTGTTAAAATATATTGTCTGGACCAAATTATAATCTCTGTTTTTGTAGAAAGGGATGTCATGTTTTGTTGTTAAACCCCATTTTATAGTCGACATTCGCTAATGTGTATTGAATATTTTAGATATGTGTCATTACCAAGGTGGAGACTGCATAAATATCTTTATTTTCCTTGAATCATAAACAGAATGTCAAGGTTTAAAGCGTTTACTATTTTCTCAGATGACTGGTTGAATATGAGTGTACATGTAATTGACTGGGTTTTCTAGAGTTAAACATGTAATTAATTGAGGTGTGTGAAATTTTTATTGATGAAAGAAATCAAGTCAGGCAATTATTAAAATAATATTTGATGAAAAGAAAATGGGAATGATCGGTGGTAAGATATTTTGAATTATGTGGTAGTTATATTTTGTCGAAGGTACATGTCATGTAATTGTGTGATCCATCCTGCCCTTCCTCCACGGTAATTGTCCCCTGATAAAAGATGTATTGTACTTTTATTTTCTGTAATTATTACCTGGCGAACGACAAAATCAGGTCACTAATATTTGAAGAAAAGAAAATGACAGAATGATAGTTACTCGCTAGCCCGGATGTTGCCTGTTTGAACCCGATGTTGACAGAGAAAGTTGGGGGCCTGACAAGGACAACTGACTAGCCATTCTGACGGGACAAAAACTGAGGTCCTGTGTACAGTTTGGCTCGTACCGAAAAGATCCCTTGGCAGTTAGAATTTGATATAAAAGTAGACCATAGTGCCGCTGTCTGGGCAAAAAGTCTCCCTCATAGCACACTGTTTAGCATGTGCCTGTCTGAGCAGAACAGTAGAACATTAAACCCACACTTCATTTTGCAGA
This sequence comes from Patella pellucida, assembly GCA_917208275.1. Classification (NCBI taxonomy): domain Eukaryota; kingdom Metazoa; phylum Mollusca; class Gastropoda; family Patellidae; genus Patella; species Patella pellucida. The sequence goes on from OU795044.1 coordinate 2,356,784, forward strand.
ACACTCCCTCAATTGATGATGTATTACTATTAGTCAGAAGTAAATAACAATATGTGGGGGGGGGGGTATATTAAAGTGCCAATACCACTTTTGTTGTAACTGAATAATATGCACCAATCATTATTCTGGTAAACAAATTGTACTTTTTTACAATATTCCAATTAATTGATGATACAAATTTCATCTTAACACGCCAAATTGGAAAAATTCAACTACATGGTAACAACATGGTTTGAAAAGCCTTACGTAAACACTATCAAATGCAATTTGGATTTAAACATATTTTTGAACTCTCTGAACAAGAAAAATAGGATGTAATGGATAGTTTACACAACAGGTAGGACACTTAAACATCTTGTAGTAAGAATAAGGCTACATGTAATTTTACTTTCTCGGCCTGTCAAGCCAGCAAGAGTGTTATTGTCCCTTTAAAGATGGATGAGTTGATTATATTATAAATAAGACAAAGATGAAGTAGGTTGATTGATCACTCACCTATATCAAATATTATAATAAACATGAAATGACACACCTCAATCTAATATTAGACAATAATAACTCACAAACATTGTTCAACACAATTTTAAACTTCTTATCTAAACTTATCATTTTCTAATAATTTATAATTCTATGTTGTTCAGTGATTTTGTTGTCTTGAAAAAAAGTCAAGTTTGAGTACAGTACTTCTACAGACATTTTTGAAGCTAGCGTTCGTTGGTACCCGGTTTTGTTTTTAGATTTAGAAATAATGTTAATTATTTTGACCTTGCACTGCCAAGCCATCTTGTACATTAAAGTGAGTTAAAGCTGGCATGTTTAGTTATTGAACCTCTGCATATTAATAATAATCGCATCATTTTACAAGGGTATCAAATTAGGCCTGAGGCCTTTTTCCAATTTGGCCCATGGCACAGATCGTGCGAATGATTTCGATCATTACTGCAGGAAGAAACTGAAGAACTCAGGGGGAAACCTGCCTCATCGGACGGGAGACCGAATATCCCTCTCACTTACAACGATAAAGTTCTCGCCCTGAGGTGGGATTGAACCCTCGTTGCATTGGTGAGAAGCCGCCTCTCTAGTCTGTGTGTTTGGTGTTAGTATTAAGAGTAACTTTAAAGGGACAATAACACTATTGCTGGCTTGACAGGTACAGAAAAAAAAATTAGCCTTATTCTAACTACTAGATGTTTAAGTGTCCTACCTGTTGTGTATATTATCCATTACATCCTATTTTGTCCAGAGGGTTCGAAAGTATTTTTAAATCTAAGTTACATTTTCAAAGGTTTACATAAAGCTTTTCAAACAATGTAGTTGAATTTTTCCAATTTTTTAAATTCAGTGTGTTTGATGAAATTTGTATCACCAATTAATTGAAATAATGTAAAACAGTACAATTTGTTGACCAGAATAATGATTGGTGCATATTATTCAGTTACAACAAGAGTGGTATTGGGCCTTTAAAGATGGATGTTTGTGATATTTGAAGAATGAGTTGATTATGATATGTGGACTGGTGTTTTGAGGGGGGGGGGGGTATATTAAAGTGCCAATACCACTCTTGTTGTAACTGAATAATATGCACCAATCATTATTCTGGTAAACAAATTGTACTATTTTACAATATTCCAATTAATTGATGATACAAATTTCATCTTAACACACCAAATTGGAAAAATTCAACTACATGGTAACAACATGGTTTGAAAAGTTTTACGTAAACACTATCAAATGCAACTTGGATTTAAACGTATTTTTGAACCCTCTGAACAAGTAAAATAGGATGTAATGGATAATTTACACAACAGGTAGGACACTTAAACATCTTGTAGTAAGAATAAGGCTAATTTTATTTTCTCGGCCTGTCAAGCCAGCAAGAGTGGTATTGTCCCTTTAAAGATGGATGAGTTGATTATATTATAAATAAGACAAAGATGAAGTAGGTTGATTGATCACTCACCTACTTGTATATCAAATATTATAATAAACATGAAATGACACACCTCAATCTAATATTAGACAATAATAACTCACAAACATTGTTCAACACAATTTCAAACTCCTTATCTAGACTTGTCATTTTTACTCATTTTTCATCTAATAATTTATAATTCTACAGTGTCCGATTTTGTGGTCTTGAAAAAAAGTCAAGTTTGAGTACAGTACTTCTACAGACATTTTTGAAGCTAGCGTTGAATTTTTCCAATTTTTTAAATTCAGTATGTTTGATGAAATTTGTATCACCAATTAATTGAAATAATGTAAAATAGTTCAATTTGTTGACCAGAATAAAGATTGTAACATATTATTCAGTTACAACAAGAGTGGTATTGGGCCTTTAAGGTGAGTTATACCATGCTCATGTAAAAGTAATCAAATAGTTGTGGGGATATGTGAGATGTGTGTGCATGCATGCTCACTACATGTAGATATATAGATATATATAGGTTGGGCAGGTTGTCAAGGGCAATTATTACATATCATTTAGTGGTTTTCTTGTTGAATGATACTGAGTAACTATAGTTATAAGACATCTGTATCTGGTGCCATCATCAGCCGACATTCCTTATATCTACAGCGTAATAAACACTTGTTTACTTCTTCAGTTTCAACGTGTAATTAAACAAGGGGTGGAAACCAAGCTGGAAATCCAGGGGAAATAGAGAGGTTAAGATTTGACCCGAGAACGAGGTGATGTCGTTCTGGTTCTCGTGGACCACGACAAGGGGTGGCGGCAAGTGATTTAAACCTTCAATTTATGTTCTTACATATTTTTCGGATTGAGTTGTGTAAGAGTAGGTGAAAAGTTGGTTTTGTTCCTGATCTGTACCTGGCTGTGAGGTAGATAAAATATTACTGACTGTGGTGGATCTATAATATTTCATTTCGAATCCGGAATTATTCAACATTTCTTTGTGGCATGTATTTGGCATTTGCTTCTAATTAATCTCTTTTTTGTGAATTTTATTTCTTACCGACTCTATATTTTGATTTGATACTTCCAGATTAGGTCCACAGGCTATATTGATCTAGCTCTACCCTGTCACTCCCCTCAAATATAACAACAAGACATCTTGTGGACAGATTAGTGAAAAGATGGGTGTACATGTAGCTTATAATCAAATTATTGTTGAATTAGAATTAAACATCAGGAATGTATCAACTTATTTTCCAAACTATCTCTCTCTCTCTCTCTCTCTCTCTCTCTATTTCTCTCTCTCTCTCTCTCCCTTTACCATTTAATTCCTTTTAATGAATCAACACAAGACTTTGGTCTTATTTTATTTCTTAACAATTCCATATTTTGATTTGATACTTCCAGATTGTAAGGTCCTAAGGCTATACTGATCTAATCCCCTCACCCCTCCACCCCCTCACCCCTCTCTCTCTCTCACTCTCTCTCTCTCATTTAAGCCCTATATAAACAATTACTTACATGTACTTTAACTATTACTTACTTTGTATACTCATGACATGTTATAAAAGGGACCATTGATAACGGTATTTATGTAGTAAGTGTGTGAAAATATAGCCGACAGTTTGTGTTCTATCCAGTAAATCTCCTGTATAAACAGTTAAAATTTACCATTGGAACAATTGGTCCCTTGTTCTCATGTCATTTTTCTCATTCTTCATTTCTTTTAACGACCTACATAAACTATCATAAATTTCCTTAGCTTGGGAAGGAAATAGAAATTAAAAAGAATTGTTTATTTTTCAACTTATGATTTCTAGGCATGATTCTATGAGAAAGAGAGAAATGGAGTTTAACGTCCACTCGACACAACTAGGTCATTTCGGGATTTAACATATGGTTTATGGAACACAATTACTATTTCAATTAAAGCGACATTCGTTGAGGGTTCTCTCCACTTTTTCAAGCAGATGACTTTGAGAGAACCCTCAAAGAAACGTCGCTTTAGTTTAAATAGCTATTGTGTTATATATTATGTGTTTGTGTTTATTATACTGGTAGTTAAAAAGGGGAATAAACTTGTCCATGTGTGAAAATACGGAATCCAAATCTTTGATTAGAATTTATTCCAGGTTTGTGATATAAAGTTTTATTCCATAAGCTAGCCTGGAGGTCAGGTGTTCTATCCCTGCATTGGCCGAGAAGGTTCATCTCGATTTTCCTACGTGATTTCCCCCTGTCAGTGATACAGAAGGAGGCCTGACAAGGACGTTAAACCCCATTTCATTCATTCATTTATTCCATAAAAATTCATCATAATTAAAGTGTGAAGTCATTTGAGGTTTTGGTGGTACATTGTAAATGGACCGAGCTACATTTTGTACCTACAAATAATTATATGTTAATAAAAACAGATATGGTTGGTGAAGTGTTTCACCAGTTAATCAAAGTACAGTTCATATCGTTTTTATTATCGGAGTTATTTTGAGGTCACGTGGAGAAGTTTTAGTAGATATCTTTGCATCAGGTTTATCTCTATTAAATATAGTTTCTTTTATCTCGAATATTTCTGATTTATGGTTTCGTCAATTTTCTACCAATGTTTGAAGGTAGAACATCAGACTGATATAAGTAGATGTATAAGGAAGTATTTTTATACTTATCAAGATTCCTTTTAGTATGTTTCGTTGCTTGGCAACCTATTTTTATAATTTATCAAGATAGGTGTACGTGGATAACAAAAGGAAGGGGCCACGGTGGTTCAGTTTTAGTGGGTAAGACTCTGGCTAGCTTGTCTGGAAGTCGCATGTTTGGATCCCTGCATTGATCGAAAATGTTCATTGGGATTTCCGACTTGATTTTCACCTGTCAGTTGTGCAGGATGGTACAAAAAAAACGAGGTCCCATGTATACATAAGCGATAATGAAAAAGAAAATGGTTATTTTGTACATTCTTGTTTCAATAATTTGCTTGCCTCAGCCAACGCCATGGATTGGCCTAGCTGCTGCTTGCATGATTATCAGGCCTAGCTGCTGCTTGCATGTTTATCGGGCCTAGCTGCTGCTTGCATGATTATCAGGCCTAGTTGCTGCTTGCATTCTTGTCTTCTCCTCCCATCACCTTTGTCACTCAAATAAACCATCCTTGACTGGAATCATCTCCAGGGCTCTATAAAAGTTAAGTGTGCCTGTGCATACACTTGAAAATGTGCCTGCAGGGTCATACTCAAAAGGAGAGTATTCAATTGCCAGGTATATAGTATGATTGTGCGGCTTCAAACAAGTTCATTAAATCCCTTTATTTTACATGATGGATGTGACAGTAATAATTTATAAAAATGTGCCTGCAAATTTTTTTTCAAAGCAAATGAGCCTGCGCATGTGCGCGGAAATATTGATGCCTGATCATCTCCATGGAAACCGTGGAATTGGTCTAGAGATAGAGATTGTGACATGTTAATAAATATATATATATGAAAAGTTAAAAATAACTACTCTTGGGTATTAAATACACAAAAATATAAAAGTTTTTGAAAAAAGAACTACGTTTGTCGATTATTAGCTCTTTCGCTTATTTAATCTACATTTTGGTAATAAAACAATGACTATGAAGAGCTTATAAAATAAGGGAAAGTGCTAATAATCAACAAATGTAGTTCTTTTTTCAAAAACTTTAATTTTTTTGTGTATTTATATATTAAAGTCACATTATTCAAGATATAGATAAGAACTAGCCATTCTTGCTATAATAGTTCGAAAGTAGGTGATGTAAAATGAATAATTTAAAAATTTCATTCAAATTACTCTATTGTAAGCGAAGATATTGGCATTTAAATATTTTGGCCGACGTGTGCAATAATTTCAACCATGATTAAAGCTAAGACTCGAAGTGTCTGGGTGCGCCATATTTGATTTATCACTGAAACGTTTTAATCTGTTTAATAACGGAGCAATCTGATGCCATCCAAAGTTGATTAAGGCCTTGATCAGTTAATTAATGTCTAATTAATACTTTAGAAAACATTTCATGCCCAAACAAAGACCTGCACTAGGCAGATTTAGCTCTTGAATAATGCATGTTTAAGACACCACCGACTGTAATAAACCTACAATTCAATATATGTTCAAGTTCAAGTTCAGATTCAACCAATCAACAACACCTTTAAACCTGCATGGGGGATCACGGTGGCTTAGTCGATAAGGCGCTGGTTCGTTAGCCTGGAGGTCGGGTGTTCGATCCCTGCATTGGCTGAGAAAGTTCATCTCGATTTTCCGAAGTGATTTCCCCTTGTCAGTGATGCAGATGTAGGGCCTGACAAGGACAGATGCCTAGTCGTTGGGATGGGACGAAAAACTAGGTCCTGTGTACACATTGGAGTGCACGTAAAAGATCCCTTGGCAGTTGGAATTCGATATAAGAAGGCCGTAGAGCCGCTGCCCGGGCAAACTTTCCTTCATAGCACACTGTATTGCGTATGCCCGTCTTCAATTAGTTCAGGTTAAGTGCATAACAGTAGGACGTTAAACCCCATGCCATTCATTCATTCATTCATTCATTCATTAAACCTGCATCATCGTGTCAAAAAACATTCAAACTATAATCCTGTTTATCTGCCATTCTCTGTATTTACCGCTAGGGCAATTTTTATTTTACTTATCAATTATTTTAACTGCAGACTTGAAATCCAATAGGGTTGTTATAATATTTGGTCTTGGAGCCAATCAGTGTGTCTGGTCAGACAGGTGTGAATTACTTGTTATCGTTCTTCGTTCATCTCCTACGTTTCCCTACTGTTTTTATGTAGATAAAGCTTGAACTTCCATCTCCCCCTGTCCACATCTTTAAGTAAATAAATCTTATCCGTTTTTGAGTTTTTCATGAAGTTGGTTTTCAAGTGGGTTTTTATCAGAATGAGAGAATTAATTTTACACGTTGGCCATGTTTGTTGTGTATGTTATCTTCTCCGATTGTTTATCATGGCATTTTATCTTTTACACACATTTAAATGAAGATAAATTAAAATTTTATACCTTGTTTTATCTTTACTGATTTGAGTTCTTTGACTAGGCAATAGTGTTACTTTCACCAAGATGATAAATGGTGTAACTTATATTCTTCCCCATCTATTATCAAAAACTTATTTCAGCCAACTGGAGTTCTTGATTATTACGATTATATTAATCTTAATCCTTATAAGACATATAGAAATAGATTGCACAAAAAATAAACACACTTTATGGATATACTACTTCTGAATTTTATTAACATGCTATGTTTCAATACACATACAGGTATCGTTATCAAGCAAATCTTGTATTTCACTAGAATTAAAAGAAAGGGTTAAATATCTTATCTTGCTTGGATTTAATTCGTTTTACAGTATAAACAATATATAAAAAATAATTTTTAGCTTCGATTTGAATAAAGGGCACAATAACACTATTTATGGATTAACAATTACTGGTTTATTAACATGCAACGTTTCGACGATGATACTCTTGTGAGTCTTCATCCAGCCAAATAAAATCTACAAGATAAACCTGCGGACAAGACAGAAAATAGACATGGCAAAAACTAAACAATTATCAAATCAAGTGAATGGATCCGGGGGCCAGCTGTAAGCGTCCACTGCGCTGTACAGTCCCGGGCCTGTTGTGGTACAGGCTTCACTAAAATGATCTACATAAAAGACGTAACAAAAAAATGCAACGGATCTGTAGATAAAATTTCAGGCCTAAAGAAATACCTGAATAATAGGCAGATTTAGCCCTTGCATAATGCATGTTTAAAGGTGGTCTGGATTTTTTTTCTTAAGTTTGTATCGCAACTTGTGCAAAGCTAATTAATTGGTTTATCAAAGGGTGCTTTATACTAGTGGATGTCTTTTTTTCTTTCGATTCAAATGACTAGATAGACTTTCTATGTGAGCACTGCAGATGTTATTCCTGATATATATATCTCTACCACATGTATTACTAAAACAGGAAGTCGTAGGTAGATTTTTTTATATCCTGTATTTATAATTGCCCTCACAGCATCAAAACACAGGGCAACATCATGAATAACTGACAATTACTGGAATATATTTAACATGACAGAAGTAATATCACTAAAAATCTCGATAAGTTTTTTTTCTTAAACAAAATTTATTCAAGTTTTCTGAATGGGATTGGGGAACAGACTTAGCCTATGTAAAACCCCTCTGCCTAAGTTTATTTGTACTATCTCGATATATTTAACATGACAGAAGTAATATCACTAAATATCTCGATTTGTTTATTTGTACTATCTCGATATCTCCAGTTCATCTGTACTATTGACTTGATAAAAATCAACCTGGTGTTTTTTTGCTGTCGGAGTTTGATTTGGATGAAAACCTGTATTTTATTGATGTGGAAGAAAGTTTGATGGTAATTATTAAACCGACACAAACACAATATGTTTGGGAATCATGATAAAATGGAGTCTAATAATAAGGTCACCAGATCGAGCCAGCAAGTGGTTATTTTTAGTTGCTGTTTTTTCAGTTGTTTGAGTATGGTAGCTTTTAACAAGGTGATTGAGAGAAACTAACTGTCAAGCGAAATTAACATCCCTGGAATGAAGGAATGAAGGAATGTTCGATATGTGAAAACTGTTGATCAACCATTTAAGGGATTTTGATTTCATTCATTGACAACTGTTTTGTGAAGAAAGGTGAATTATTATAAGGTATATATATATCTATCAGTGCAGATACATGTAGTTATTTCCATACAGTTTTTACAAAGATATACATGTAATCAATTGAAAATTTCACAAAGTATTTGATTTGATATCCTATTGAGAAGAAACCAGTGCCATGTTTGGTAGATTGCAGTGCAGACTGCTTCTTAGCCGTCATTAAATGAAATGAAATATTGTTCAATGGCACGTCAGCACCAACCAGGCCAAACTGCGCCGTCATGTCAGCAGCTTTAACAACAATCATACAACAAAAAAACTAGCAAAGATTTGTGTCGAGTAGAAAATGATAATCTAAGGTGAGGAAGAAAATGAAATGTGATTCTTTATTGCTGAAATAGGGGATCACGGTGGCTAAGTGGATAAGGCGCTGGTTCGCTAGCCTGGAGGGCCAGTGTTCGATCCCTGCATTGGCCGAGAAAGTTCATCTCTATTTTCCGGCGTGATTTCCCTTGTCAGTGATGCAGAAGGAGGGCCTGACAAGGACAGCTGCCTAGTCGTTCGGATGGGACGAAAAACCGAGGTCCCGTGTACAAATTGGAGTGCACATAAAAGATCCCTTGGCAGTTGGAATTCGATATAAGAGTAGGCCGTAGCACCGCTGCCCGGGCAAAATTTCCCTCATAGCACACTGTATGGTGTATGCCCGTCTTCAATTAGCACAGGTTAGGTGCTTAAGCGTAGGACGTTAAACCCCATTTCATTCATTCATTCCATCCAACCCCCTTTTTTAGTTAAAAAGTTGTTTGCTGTAGTAATTATAATGACAGTTTATCCGACTAGATGTGGGGGAACTGAGGATTATATTTAGGCCATTAATTGTTGTTATGTGGTATTTACTAACGAGGATACAACTAGAAGAGAGAAAGAAAGTATAAAATAGACACATGTATAATGATGGTATTGATGATATCCTAGATCACGGTGCTATATTAAGTTCTTACTAGCTAGAAGGAATGTTACACGTATGTAGGGAGATGATGGTGAGGATAAGAATGAAGGACAACGTAACCTGAACTCATTGAGAATAGGAATGCAGATATTATTTTCTACGTAGAATGGTGTTATAACAGAATAGGAGAGAGGTAATATAGGCCTAGCCTGTTCCTCAATCCTTTTCTATGAATAGAATATTGTTTATAAAAAAAAAACAGAATAGGTAGAGAATAGATATGGGACCACTCTTTAAGGAGTAAAGAATTAAGAAAGTTTTCATTCTGTGGAAATAATAACAGATTATATTATTTTCTATGTAGAATGGTGTTATAACAGAATTAGCAGGTAGAGAATAGATATGGGACCCGGATCCATTCACTTAATTTGATAATTGTTTCGTTTTTGCAATGTCTATTTTCTGTCTTGTCTGCAGGTTTATCTTGTAGATTTTTTTTTTTTGTTGATTTTTTTGTTTTGCGTGTAGTGCAGTCCTCCTGCATTTACTAAGTATGAAGGAGTAAAGAATTAAGAAAGTTTTAATTAAGCCTTTAATTTCAAAGCATCCTTTGATAATTGATAATAACCCTTTAAATTTCAAAAATGGTTTAATTAGTACTATGGCTTAATTTAATGATACACCATTTAATTTCTCAGAGAGGGGTTTAGAAATGGTTGACCCATTTAATTATCTAAAGCCTTTAATTACAAGCTGAGCAGAAATTAAATGGTGTACCATTAAATTAAGCCATAGTACTAATTAAACCATTTTTAAATTTTAAAGGGTTATTATCAATTATAAAAGGATGTTTTGAAATTAAAGGCTATTATATTAATTAAAAAGCAAACAACCAAGTTAAAGGATACCAGATCCCTAGTGTATTCTTTTATAGATTTCTGAACATCTAGACACTGATGCTTACCAGGCTCCCCCAACTCATCCCTCACAACCGACAACGGTGAAACCAGACATGAATATTGTGAGGAATGTTTTTAAATATAATATATAGTAGTATGATACTAGAGTGAACTAAGTGAGAGGGATATTCCGTCTCCCGTCCGATCAGGCAGGTTTCCCCCGAGTTCTTCGGATTCTTCCTGCAGTAATGATCGAAATCATTCGAACGATCTGTGCCAAGGGCCAAATTGAAAACAGGCCTCAGGCCTGATTTGCTACCCTTGTAAAATGACGAGATTATTATTATTATTATTATATAATTGATTTACAACGTTATATAAGATAATAGATAATATAGGTCAATATGTAATATAGGGTAATAATGACCCCTACACGCAAAAAGACCCCTAGACAGTTTTCTATGTCAGACTCTGCATTGCTAACAAGGAGCAACTAAACTTTTTTAGCTGCTGGGAGGCGAATGTTACGTTGCCTGGCAGCCTATCTTTATGAAACTTAAATTGTTGGTTTATCTCCGAAAGGTCTTGGTTGGTTCCTTTTGATATTCATGCATATCAGACTGTAACTTCCTGTATTATGTTGCTTAGCAACCACTTGTCTGGAATATTTGTAAGATCTGGTAAAAACCTATAAACTGACTAAGTTGAATGACAAGGAAGTATTTAAATTTGTTTAAAGGACCTGTCCGTAACTCAAAATCCTCCAAAATCTTCGACATCGTAAACACGAATTATTGGTCAATTTAAATCAACATTGATGATGTAAACTTATCGGGAAAAGATGAGCTTCTAATATCCGATATTTAAGATAAAATAATTTTTTTTTAACATTGGTGCGCTTCAGCCTCAGTTGTATTGAGAGACTCGAGCGACGAGGCTAGACACATTGCACCAAACCAAACAGAGTTATGTAGACTGGAATAACTAGACGCTAGAAATGCGCACTTGATTGCGATTGCTGGCTAATTTCGTCGAACAAACTGATTTGTAATTGGAGTAAAAACAGAAACCATTGAATGTAAATCAGTTTATATACATTCATAATACAGTGTTATATGCGTTGCGACCCACATTTGTGAATTTCTAGGTACCAAATGTTAGCGATTAAGCTCCTTTAAACTCCCAAAATATCCTGTATCATATACACATGTACGGTCGGTATGGTACATGTAGGTGGTTTTCTGGGGGTTAGGATGGCCTAGTGGTCTAGAGTGCCGCGCTTCGACCTCTAGCTGGCTGGTCACCTCTGGCTTGCGGCTGTGGTTTCAAGCCCTGGTGTGAGCGTATGTGGCATGGAGATAGGGGCGCCTTCTCAACCTTGTGGGTTTCCTCCGGGCACTCCGGTTTCCTCCACTGCTAAAGACCCCTACGCGCAAGAGAATTATTGAAAAAATATTAAAACCATATGTTTGTCCCGAAATGACCTAGTTGTGTTGAGTGGATGTTAAACCCAATTTCTCTCTCTCTCTCTCTTTCTCTCTCTCTCTCTCTCTCTCTAGGTGGTTTTCTACCTTTAGTGTGTAAGTCTGAAGGTATTTGATAGCTTCTAGTCATCTAGTAATTTACACCAAACAACTTGTAGTTAAAGGGACAATAGCACTCTTGCTGGCTTGACAGGTCCAGAAAAAAAAAATTAGCCTAATTCTAACAACAAGATGTTTATGTGTCCTACCTGTTGTGTAAATTATCCCTTACAATCTATCTTACTTGTCCAGAGGGTTCGAAAATATGTTTAAATCCAAGTTGCATTTGAAAGTGCTTACGTAAGGCTTTTCAAACCATGTTAAGGCATGTAGTTGAATTTTTCCAATTTTTAAAATTTATGGCTCTAATCCAAATTCTCAACTGATGAGACGTACACTCAGGTTTGTTTGAGTATTGGTTCTATTTTCTGATTGTTTTTCAACCTCGAGAATTCGTATTGGTTGATGTAATTGATCTGGAAGTAGATTTTGTGTAAAAATAGTTAAAAAGTGTTAATGATGTTGAAAGTGATAATTACATTTACAGGTACAGGTGTATCCCAATATATAGGCAGTATTTCTATACACCCACATGTCAACATATATTGTAGTAGCCCCTGTCCGTCCGTCCGTCAGGTTCAGACATCCGTTCACAATTTGTTTGTGGGCACTCTCCTGGTAAGTTGGAACACACCCGATAAGAGTATAGGGCAGTGTTGGGATTTCGGCCGTATATTCTGGACGTGTCCGAATTTTTTTTCCAAACGCACTCTATTGTCCGACCGTGAATATGCCCATTCGGACATCAAGACATGGTGAATAATATTCAAAATTCCAAAATTAATATATAGTGTACTGACTAGTACTAAGAGTGTAACTACCACTCAACCCGATTATCGTTGACAATAGGCTGAATTGATTAGGTAATTAAGTGATCGACGTATTTATCGTGTTATACCGTCTATAATAAACACTGTAGGCTCTTCCTTCCAGTCATCTAGACTTGGTTTCCCCTCATCAGCTTCTGTTTTCTGTGCTACATTATTTTTATATTTTGGTATTTTTTACTCATTGTAATTTTTACTCTGTTTTCTGTGCTACATTATTTTTATATTTTGGTATTTTTTACTCATTGTAATTTTTACTCTGTTTTCTGTGCTACATTATTTTTATATTTTGGTATTTTTTACTCATTGTAATTTTTTTTACTGTTTTTGTAGAGAGAAGAGGATTTGAATATTAATACGTTTTTGACGTGGACCGGACCACATACTATCACTATACCACGAATTAATAACGGATTCGGTTTTACATTACGGCATTTTATCGTCTACCCTCCAGAATCACCTCTAGATGAGCCCTTTCAAGTAAGTACAACTTATAATATCTGTTTAACTGTTTATTAAAAGGTTCCAGTTTTGTGATTGTATGGAATGAAAATCCGAGGCCCCATGTATAGATTGGTGTGTAGTAGTGAAATCTTAACCATTGGAATATGAAATAAGAGTGGACCATAGCGCTGCTGTTCTTGCAACATTACACTGTATGGCATATGCCCATCTTCATTAATGAATGAATAAATGAAATGGGGTTTAACGTCCTACTGTTATGCACTTAACCAGAGCTAATTGAAGATGAGCATACGCCATACAGTGTGCTATGAGGGGCATACGCCATACAGTGTGCTATGAGGGAAATTTTGCCCGACAGCAGCGCTACGGCCTACTCTTATATCGAATTCCAACTGCCAAGGGATCTTTTACGTGCACTCCAATGTGTTCACATGACCTCGGTTTTTCGTCCTATCCGAACGACTAGGCAGCTGTCCTTGTCAGGCCCACCTTCTGTATCACTGACAAGGTGAAATCATGTCTGAAAATCGAGATGAACTTTCTCGGCCAATGCAGGGATCGAACACTCGACCTCCAGGCTAGCGCCTTATCCACTTAGCCACCGTGATCTCCAATCTTCATAAAACCCCTTTTATTTTACAATAATATTCTACATTAATCATGCATTATTCTAGAGCTAAATCTGCCTAGTGCAGGTCTTTATTTTGGCATATATTGTTTTCTAAAGTATTAATTAGACATTAATTACATCCCACTTCTATCTCGTTGCCATTGGCAACCTTTGATAAAACTGGCCTGTTTATTTCCAATACAGGCTTAAAAGTATCCATGTATCAGAAATGAACAGTACACTTTTTAAAAAAAGTACTGTTCATTCCCGACAAACGAACACTTCTACACTGTTTAAGATACCATTCAAGCAATAAGTAGCGGACGTTTAGTCCGGCCCAGATCGCAATCATAGCTATGGCTCTATACAATGCAGCCGGACAAATTACATGAAACAACTAGTCAAAATCACAGTAACAAAACAAACCGGGTGGAACAAACTGGCAGTTCAAAATTATATACAATGACATTAAATTAACTAAACATCATATTACACAAATCAATTATTATACATGTCAATTTGCACCTATTCCATAATTTGGTTTGATTTATATTAATATGCAAAACATATAAATGAGAACACTGAATAATTATTGTAATTGTGATGATAAAAGGCGCAGTTCTCTTGCTGGACACTTCACAGACATTTAAAATAAGCAGGATAAAAACAAAAACGCCTAGAAAGACATCTATTTTATTACAAATAATTCGTTGATGCATACTTTCACCAGGAATGACCTACGTATCGCATTTCCTTCACACTACATTTAATAATAATATTATTAATATTGCGGTCTTCTACGATGTGGTCTAAACAAACACGTGATTGTTTTACGCCCAGGGTATAGCTAGACGCACGTGTAAATACTACTCAGCTCGTCTCTCGACTGCGAAATCATTCTACCATGAGATGTAACGTGAGGCTCAGAAAGGGATAAATGAAATAACATTCCTCTCATAGCACTGTCACGTAATATAGGTATCTAGGGGTTACATCTTCAAGAATATAAATAGGGGGATGGCCCCATGAAATAGGCAAGTTAGGTAGTAGACAGTGAATAGACTACACTTATAGTTATGCCAACTCTTGATTTTATACTTCTTTAGTTGAACATAATGTTATAGTTGTTACGCCACCTTGTAAATTGTGTGTTTTGATTGTTAATGCTGTGTCTACATAAAGTTATATTATTAGCTAAACCAAGTGTTATGATATGTGAGTAAGAAGATACCTCTTTATGATGAATATGCAACAGAACTAGGACCAAGCTGGTTACAGCACACTGTATTTCATAGTAAAATAAGGTTACAAGTATACCCAAGTAAAATAAGGTCACATGATTAGGTACCATATGACTGTTAAGTTTGACCTGGAATAGATTGATTTTGTCATTGAATGAAACAAACACAGATCAATCCTTTATTTCCAATTCAATTGATCGGTATTATACTCCTATAGTCAGTTTCATAAATCATTACATGATTATGACACTACGTGTTTATATACCGGTAGTCATTACTTACTGACGTCACTGACACTATATGACAGTTATCAGAGACCAATGTATATAGTATTATAGTGACATGACGGTTGACGATTGACGACAGTATGTATGTTAGTGAATATGAAGTGTAGGAAGGTCATACTAGTTCATATCGTTTGTCAGTATTTGTACAGTTGAACAGGCTATTGATGTGGGATAATATACATGTATTTAGGTATGTCATGTAATATATAATATATTAGATAAACTACAATATATACTTCAGAAGAACAAGTCAGTATTCTCTCTACCAGGCCCCGAGTTCAGACTTAAAGTGATAATTTACTCAACTTATGAGAAATATCTTTAATCCAGAAACACAAAACTCTGCGTAGAGTTTCTTATTGGTGTATTTGATACATTAAAACAACAAAAGTTTCATAAATGGCTACATTTTACTTAAAATAAGACGAACAAGTTTGAGTAAATTCTCAACTTAAGTCTGAGAATGCTTTGTGAACTTGGGCCCTTATCTAACTAAACTACCATATTATTTAGCAAAAGTAAATGTTATATAATTGTGGTGTCAAGTCTTAGATAAGAGAAATTCTCTACGTTTATATGTCTATTTAAAGCCCCAATACCCCTCTTGTTGTAACTGAATAATATGTTCCAATCTTTATTCTGGTCAACAATTTGTACTATTTTACAATATTTCAATTAAAAAATGATACAAATTTCATCTTAACACACCTAATTTAAAAATTGGAAAAATTCAACTAAATGCCGTAACATGGTTTGAAAAGCCTTACATAAGCACTTTCAAATGCAACTTGGATTTAAACATATTTTCGAACCCTCTGGACAAGTAAGATAGGTTGTAATGGATAAACACAACAGGTAGGACACTTAAACATTTTGTAGTTCGAACAAGGCTAATTTTTTTTCTGGACTGTCAAGCCAGCAAGAGTGTTATTGTCCCTTTAGTATTATATCTAGATCAGATTTACTTGAAATAGTGAGGTGTAAAATTTACATACAGTTGTATGTCTTTCCTGTACCAGTAATTGTAACATGCTTAGGGGTCAATCGTGCGTTTTGATTGGTCAATTAGGCACCATCTATTGGACAATAACACCCCTCTAAATTCGAAAAATCACTGTGTATTAATATTATGCGTACTACTTTAATGGAGATAACCACAATGGCGATAATCAATTTTGATCTCGGTAAATTAGATGAAAAATTCGGGGATATGTCCGAAGATGAACTTGAAACACCAACAGCTACAAACAATAAAATATACCAAAAACTATAACAAAAACATAAATCTTATTTCAAAAAGTACTTTTTAAAAAATGAAGTGAGAATTCCAGTTTTCCTTGTGTGTGTCTATACTTATACTGCTACTATAGCAACCAAGCAATAAGCGAGCCAAATCTAATGAGAGGAGCCTGTTATCCTGTTACGTCACGACGTTTTCATTACGTCAAAATGGTTTTTACGTCACTAAAACCGATTTGCAGTGAGACGAATTTTGAAATTTACACAAAAAAATAAGTTTGTTTAAAATTTAAAAAAAGAGCATGTTACAATGTCGATAAACACCTCCTGTTTCGCATTTAGAGGGGTGTTATTGTCCAATAGACATGTCCTGAGATTTTACATTAGAACCCGCGACGCTAACGCATATGAAATATTAAATCATAAATACATATTAGTATTTGATGGCCACAAAGATAACAACAAAGTATAAATTTCTTAATACGTAATTCTCAATACTTAATTATATATCAGATTCATCGGTTCACGAGAAGGCCGACGAAATGTCGGTAAAATAGCGTGATTGGCCAATGAACATTTATATTATGATATTCGCGCACATCCGACCGTAACTTTATGGATTATGGACCCTTATTGTATATAAAAATCATGACTTTAGCTATGGACCCTCTTCAGGTCACAATTTTTGTCAGATTTTAAAAATCATTTAAATATATCATGATGATGGTTGAGTTCGATTTTTCGGTAAAAAAAATAAGACCGAAAATGCATGTCAAAATGTTTTTTGAATTTCGCAAAATCGAAACCAAAGTGACCGATAACATGGCCGCAACTTGTACGCAATTAGTGAAAAGTATGTAATACAAAGGTTGTTGACCCTCTGATTTTGATTAATATATGTTTAAATCCCAAAGATATCCGTTCTTTTCGATTTTCACACATTTTGAACCATTATTTCCTTAATTATGGCCCCTGATTGTACGAAAAACATGGGTTTTTTTTGGCATGTTGTCAATCTATCACTTTTAAAATGTGGGCGTATCTTGCATGGCAAATGCTGGTTAGAGATTGGATGGTTGAGTCTAGTAAGTCGGTGAAGTCCGTGTTCTCAGGACCTTGGAGGGGAGGTTGGGATGGCTTAGTGGTCTAGAGGGCCGCGCTTCGACCTCTAGCTGGCCAGCCAACCTCTGGCTTGGGGCTGTGGTTTCAAGCCCTGGTGTGAGCGTATGTAGCATTGAGATAGGAACAACTTCTCCTCTGGGCACTCCGGTTTCCTCCCACTGCTAAAGACCCCTACGCGCAAGCAAATTATCGAAATAAAATTAAACCATATGTTAGTCCCGAAATGACCTAGTTGTGTTGAGTGGACGTTAAGCCCAATTTCTCTCTCTCTCAGGACCTTGGATGTAATGATAATGTTTTAGTGTTGTTGGAAGATATAACTGGTCTGATAGCCGTGGCGATAGAGAGGCGGCTTGTCACCAATGCAACGAGGGTTCAATTCCAGCTCAGGGCAAGAACTTTATCGTTGTAAGTGAGACGGATATTCGGTCTCCCGTCCGATCAGGCAGGTTTCCCCCGAGTTCTTCGGTTTCTTCCTGCAGTAATGATCGAAATCATTCGCACAATATGTGCCAAGGGCCAAATTGGAAAAAGGCCTCAGGCCTAATTTGCTACCCTTGTATAAAATGACGCGATTATTATTATTATTATTACAGTATTATATGATGGTGACTGTATACATGTTTAAAATAAAGGACTGCTGTAACGACTATTGGGGTCAATACTGGTATTATTGTGACAGAATTCCAGACATATTTCAGGTCTTGAGGATCAAAGTTGATTGATGATAAATTGACTAGATATGTTGTATAATATTCTATTGTTAGTTTTATAATTTAGACTAAATACCCAACATAAATAATAAAGTGGCTGATCATTAAAGTTGGACCTGGTATCATTTTTTAGAGGGGGGGTGGGATTGCCTAGTGGTCTAGAGTGCCACGCTTCGACCTCTAGCTGGCCGGCCACCTCTGGCTTGCGGCCGTGGTTTCGAGCCCTGGTGTGAGCGTATGTGGTATGGAGATAGGGGCGCCTTCTCAACCTCGTGGGTTTCCTCCGGGCACTCCGGTTTCCTCCCACTGTTAAAGACCCCTACGAGCAAGCGAATTATTGAAGAATAATTAACCATGTGTTAGTCCTGAAATGGCCTAGTTGTGTTGAGTGGACGTTAAACCCAATTTCTTTCTCTCTCTCTCTCTCATTTTGTAGAGCCCCATGGTCGATCAGTATATAGTATTTGCTTTTTTCAGAAAATATGAATTTTTTCCCAGATTATATATTCCACTCTTATTTGTTTTATTATGTCTTGTAGATTTACAGGGTCGGCGGAAGCAATTCTTGATTGGGGGGGGGCTTCCATACTAAGTCCCTATAGGCGAGGGTCCAGGGGCCGCAATAACCTGAAGAAAAGACTACTTGCGGCCAAATTACTTGCAGGCCTGATTTAACATTTTAATCTTTTCATCTTTTATTTCAGTTTTTTGAGGATGAAGAGAATAAATATGAAGGTCTTAGAGATAGAAATTCAAAATGTGGTTTGGAGCCAATGGACACCATTTTTGTCAAAAACGTAAAAGAAGGAGGACCCGCTCAGTTAGCCGGACTTAATACTGGCGATCGTATCGTCTCTGTCAACGGAGAAACCGTTAACGGCAAATCTTATTCTCAAGTTATCTCCCTTATACAGTCCAGGTTGGTCTTAAAATAAAGTTTTATAATTCGTAGTTTGGTTGAATAATCCATTTAGGTGTTAAAATGGCTATATTTATAATAAGAAAATGGTTATAGTCTATTTATTGGCTCTCGAAATATCAGGCACAACATGAACTTTGTGCTGGACACAGAAACATAGAAAAAACACAAATCAGTTTCAAACCAACTGACAGGCACCAGGGGTATTGTGCAAGGGGGCCATCAATAAAGTACGTACGCTTGATAGGGGGAAGGGGGGGTCACGCCAAAAGCGTACAGGTGCATTAATTCAATGGCAAAACTTACGTACAGGGGGAAGGGGAGGTCTGAATTTTACCCATTTTGAGCGTACGTACTTTATGGATGGCCCCAAGACAAAGTCTGGATTTGGAAGTGATATTCTCTGTGACTGGCGGTTTTATTTCCAGACTTAGTACGGTACAAGTTTTATCTTATCCGTGTGCTCATTAGTTATAAACACGATATCCTGAAATCGTAAATATCATGGGATAATTACAGACAAGAATGAAATATTCGGTCTCCCGTCCGATCAGGCAGGTTTCATCCGAGTTCTTCGGTTTCTTCCTGCAGTAATGATCGAAATCATTCGCACGATCTGTGCCAAGGGCCAAATTGGAAAAAGGCCTCAGGCCTGATTTGCTACCCTTGTAAAATGACGCGATTATTATTTTTATTATTATTATTAAATATACCCTGTCATGCCAAAGTATTTGAAATTGACTGATTATGAATGTGATGTAAACATATAAATATGGCCACTTGAATTAGTAGCTTTCATTAAAGCACAACTGCTTGAGCTAAATTTAAACTTTTTGCAATTTCTTTTTTTGATCTTCAATTTTTATCCGTTTTCCCAACCTTATATACAATTTTTATAAAATTCTAGAAATTATGATTATTTCGTAGTGAATCACTTGGCTGTGATAATGCAATGGCTCTAACTGTGCTCTATATACAATTTTTATAAAATTCTAGAAATTATGATTATTTCGTAGTGAATCACTTGGCTGTGATAATGCAATGGCTCTAACTTGACGCAATGATTATAGGGCTGGTCGAATATTTAATAATTAGATTTATTTTCAATCTGATTAAAACACAGATCCAATTTCGTTTCGTTTTTTATAGTTCAAAATTTTGTTTTACTTGTCTTTACTACACTCTAGGATCTGGAAGGTTTGTTATTTAACTTGTGTTCAGCTTCAAATGCGGGGTCAGCCAATCAAATTGTCTGTCGAATAGGGGGTTTGACCTCTCTTGCGCGGAACTGTGGGTAGACATGAACTCAGACAGATATCAAAACAAAGCAAAAATAGATCAAAACCATAGCCACTTGCAACAACAATTCTGATTGGTTAATCGAATGACTGACCTTATGGGGTCAAATGTCGTTTTCTACGTCATAGAACGTGATCTCCCAGTATAAGTTGTTAGATCTACATGTAGTGTAGGCCATCGAAAGTATAAAAAACGAAACGAAAAATAGATCTGTATTTTAATTAGATTGATTTATTTTATTTCATGTACATGTATCTCATGCCCATGTTACAGTAATATGGCAATATACACACTCGGCAAACCTCGACAGATTCCGGTGCCCTACATCTAGACTAGGCTGTATGATGAAGTCCGCCATTTTGGAACTATTTTAAAGGACCCGGAATCCGGATAAACAATGGCTGCCCCCAGGGCTATGGAGATTTTTTATAAACAAACTAAAAAATGGCTGCCCCCATAGAGATTATATCTAGAAAAGACGCCATTTTGGGACTATTTTGTGAAAGCAGCACGTTTTCCTGTTGAAGTAAATCGGTAGTTGACTAGCCGCATCGCAAATGTATGGTCGTAGGTACATATCCGAGTCTAGATGTAGGTTACGGAGAGTACCGGAATCTGTCGAGGTTTGCCGAATGGCGATATACATTGTTATGTAGTTGAAAGAATTTCATTAGAAAATTTAACAAACTGTGAGAGCCTTTTAAAACTCTTTTCGTTAATAAGTAGGCTTCCAAAATAGCATTTGTTTACAATAATTATTGGTTGACTTTGTTTTAATTTGTTACATGAATATCTAATTGAATTGGTTTGTTTTTGTTTTGTTTTGTTTTGTTTTGTTTTGTTTTGCTACTGTCCAGGGTAGTTGTTCACATTATCTTAAACCAAAGTATTTTTAGAATGCTGGCTTTGTATTGGCTTAGACCTAAAATTTGTACAAAGATTTCAACTTTTACTTTGCGCAAATTGCTTAATCTTTAAGTTTCTAGAGTAGAGCTCTCAATAATTTAATTTATTTCTGTACATACATGTACTTAAAGGACCTAAGTCCGTAACTCAAAATCCTCTAAAATCTTTAACATCGAAAACACAAATTTTTGGCCATTTTAATTCAACATTGATGATGTAAACTTATCGGGAAAAGATAATCTTCTGATATCCGATGTTTTAGATAAAATATTTTTTTTAACATTGGTACACGAGTCGTGTACCATAGTGTGCTTTAGCCCCAGTTATAATAAGAGACTTAAGGAGCGAGGCTAGACATATTGCAACATACCATACGGCGTATATTGACTGGGCTAACCAGGCGCTATAGAAATTTGCACAAGATTAAGACTACATGGCTTATTTCGCCGAACGTAACTGATTTGAAATTTGGTAAAAAAGGAAACCATTGAATGTAAATCAGTTTATATACATTCATATTACAGTATTATATGCGTTGAGACCCACTTTTGACAATCTCTAGGTCCAAAATGTTAGCGATTTAGCCCCTTTAAAAGTTTATAAATTTTAAATCTATTTTTCTTTCGAGTCATTGAGTAGCAGCTGTACTATTGTTTCGATTTTGAAGCATTTCCTGGTTGGAGTGGAGAAAATGACATAAAAGTCTTTAATAGTGGACAAAATAATATCAAAAGTTGAATACTCTGCTAAACAATTTTATGCATACCGTATTTCCTCGAATACAACCCCGGGGCTCTATTTCGTTCAGCACCCCCGACCCCCGGGTTATAATTGAGGCCGGGTTGTATTTTTTCAGACCCAAATTAATGCTTCATAATCTTCTATAGGAGTGACAATTGGACAAGTAAAACAAGCAGACAGGGTCGGTCTTGCAAATACGAAGGCGAAACTGTCTGTGCGTGACATGAGACAATTATTATTCCTGTGCAGGGATCATCAATTAATTTATATTTTGACAGGGATTATTCAGTTTTTACGTTAGACCCGGGATATATTAGAGACCCGGTTCTATTCGAGGCCCGGGTTGTAATCGAGGCCGGGGTTGTATTCGAGGAAAAACGGTACTTTTAATTTATACTTGGTTTTCTGTAAATGTTTGTTCTATAACAGCTAAATAAGGAAACAGTCTGGAAAAATTATACTAGACAATATGACTAGGAAAAGTGGATGTCATGAACTTAGCTCGATAAACACAAACACTTAATATGGAACACAATTACTATTTTAATTAAAGCGACGTTTCGTTGAGGATTCTCTCAACGTTTTCAAGCTAATGATAATAAAATTAATATACAGAGGGTTTATATACAAGCTCGATTAGGAACTAACAATGATTAGGGATGAGTGTTTTTGTAGTGTTTTTGTGTTAATAAATTGTGTGGTTTTTTTGTATTGGAGTGAAACTAATTGTATTTTACAGTGATAATATATTAAAGTTATCGGTGGTTCCGAGAGATGAAGATATACTGCAGATGGTACGTAAATCTCCTTTCATATATACAACTGCAGACGAGACGGTATATATGGAATGAATGAATGAATGAAATGGGGTTTAACGTCCTACGCTTAAGCACCGTACCTGGGCTAACTGAAGACGGGCATACGCCACAGTGTGCAATGAGGGAAATTTTGCCCGGGCAGCGGCGCTACGGCCTACTCTTATATCGAATTCCAACTGCCAAGGGATCTTTTACGTGCACTCCAATTTGTACACGGGACCTCATTTTTTTCGTCCCATCCGAACGACTAGGCAGCTGTCCTTGTCAGGCCCTCCTTCTGCATCACTGACAAGGGGAAATCACGCCGGAAAATCGAGATGAACTTTCTCGGCCAATGCAGGACGGTATATATGGAAGCTAGCCCCATCTCATGACTGCGAGTTTTACAACTTCTGCCTGTTCCTCCTGGTTTACCTTACATGTATAATTCCCAAACTTATAGCTACGTTATCTGCAGTAGCATCCAATCAGAGAACCCCACGTAAACCTTAACATTAGACGAACATTGAACTATGCTGCTTGAAAGCTCGAAATTCGTATTCGCGACGACCAAGGAACCTGAAAGGCTCGCAAGCTAGACTTATACCAATCTAACTAAGTGCCGAAATATGCAGAGTGTTACGTAAAGGGCGAAGTCAAAGCGAGATCAAACTTAGGCAGAGTGTTACGTAAAGGGTGAAGTCAAAGCGAGATCAAACTTAGGCAGTGTTACGTAAAGGGTGAAGTCAAAGCGAGATCAAACTTAGGCAGAGTGTTACGTAAAGGGTGAAGTCAAAGCGAGATCAAACTTAGGCAGTGTTACGTAAAGGGTGAAGTCAAAGCGAGATCAAACTTAGGCAGAGTGTTACGTAAAGGGTGAAGTCAAAGCGAGATCAAACTTAGGCAGAGTGTTACGTAAAGGGTGAAGTCAAAGCGAGATCAAACTTAGGCAGAGTGTTACGTAAAGGGCGAAGTCAAAGCGAGATCAAACTTAGGCAGAGTGTTACGTAAAGGGCGAAGTCAAAGCGAGATCAAGCCTTCTATTGAAGATGGTGATTTGCACTGCAATACTTGTTGAGTCTCTGCTTAAATATATAAACCAGGAAAAATGTCTGGCGTTGGTATTTTGATTTTGTTTTTTTGATTAAATGTTAAATAATCAATTTAGGTCAATTTTAGCCTGGATTATACCGTGGTGGACTTTTAACTGGTCGATAGAGAGGCGGCTTCTCACCAATGCAACGAGGGTACAATCCCAGCTCAGGGCAGAACTTTATCGTTGTAAGTGAGAGGGATATTCGGTCTCCCGTCCGATCAGGCAGGTTTCCCCCGAGTTCTTCGGTTTCTTCCTGCAGTAATGATCGAAATCATTCGCACGATCTGTGCCAAGGGCCAAATTGGAAAATGGCTTCAGGTCTAATTTGCTACCCTTGTAAAATGACGCGATTATTATTATTATTATTATTATTAACTTGACCGATATATTTTTATATTTTTCAGGCATACCAAGGTTCGCTTGGTTTAGAAGTTGAAGCACATCATAAAACATCCAGCCAGACATCGCCTTACAGAACGCCATCAATAGATGAAAATAGTGCCCCAACAGATAAAAACCTTCCGCCCAAGCGTCGTGATACACCCTATAAATTTGAATCAACCTACGACTTCAGTCCTCGAGCCGGTCAGAATTGGAAGAATTTTTATGCTTCAGACTCTCGTGTTCATCGACAACCATTACGAAATGATGACAGTGACAACAAAGGAATGTCATATCGGGATCGTAAATTAGATCGTCCAGTATCGGAAGATAGCGGTGGGAAAATGGCTACAATATCGTGTAACTTACCATCTAAGAATACATATTCTTATGGGTTGATTATTCCACCAAAAGATGATTCTAAATCAAATAGCGTTGATAATTTAACCCACACCTCCTCTGTGCAGTATTCACGCGAAAATTCAAAAGATAGCAATGGTCGTCCTCGACGACACGGTTACGAAAATCGTCAACAATCATGCGACAGTGATTCTCAAACGGAAAATAAAGGAACTAGCCGACACAGTTATACGGAACCCACATCATTTATTATTTCACGTTCCAAAACCACGTCTGCTTTATCAAACACGTCCAATAGACAAGTTCAGGCTCCATGTTCTATGCAGTGGAATGCGTCGTCAGGTAGAAGTAGTGACGGTAACGGAGAGTCAGTCGGAAATAGACATTTTGTGCCGGTTGTTTCCGAGTCTCACCTTGGGAAAGGAAATCAATTTTCGACAAGTGTAGATAGTATAGATTTAAGGACTGGACGTTACATTCAGGAGCGACAATGGCAGCCGAATAAAGTATCGAATCGCGAAAGAGATCGCGAACGCGAACGTGATTCAGGCAGCTCCGGACGAACTGTTGTTGTACGGATACCGGTTAGTGATAGACAACATGTCGTCACCAGTGACAGTCAGAATATATCGCGATCTGGTACCACGTTTGCTCTCACACGATCTCCTGTTACTCAGATTGAAATACATAAAGGTCCGTCACGACCAATCGTTTCCCATCGTAAACAGCAATTTGAAGAGGGTAAAAATGAAAATATTCCTCCGCATGGAGTAAATTTAAATAAAAGGTATCGAACCGAACTTGAGAAACTTTCTGCTTTAAAAAAGTTTTCAAGCGTGGCCAATCGAGCGGCTCATTTTGAAGGGAAGTCGGATGCTAGCGGCACAAACTCATCTGATGAAAATGGCTCTCCGCCACTTGGAACGAGATCGCGGAAAAGTTCCGATCAGTATTGTCAACCAGAAATAAGTCACAAAGCAGAGAGACCTAATACATTATCTAAGTATTCAGAGAGTGCCCCTATAAGGATTTATGTTTCTCCTGGCAGTTCTAGTGCACCGTCGTCTCCAATTGTTGAAATTGTACCCCTGTTTCCGGATCAGTCTCCTGGAAGGGAGTCCAATCAACGTCCGACTAGCTACCCCCAGAATGCATTAGATGATAAGTATGAAGATGGCTTTCATGCTAGAATTATTCACGAGAACCTCCATAACAGCCGTCCAGTTCGTAAAACATCATACCTCTCTGCTGTTAATGCACCACGTGCCAGATGTAAGTAAAACTTGAAATCTTGAAATGGGGTTTAACGTCCTACTGTAATGCACTTAACCTGAGCTAATTGAAGACGGGCATACGCCATACAGTGTGCAATGAGCGAAATTTTGCCAGGGCAGCGGCGCTACGGCCTACTCTTATATCGAATTCCAACTGCCAAGGGATCTTTTACGTGCACTCCAATGGGTACACAGGACCTCGGTTTTTCGTCCCATCCCAACAACTAGGCAGCTCTGTCCTTGTCAGGCCCTCCTTCTGCAGTAAAACAATCCTACATGTATATTATTCATACAATTTTTGTAGATGTTTGAGGGTCTGAACAAATGCAAATTCTAAACACAACATAGAAATAAGATAACGGCCGGCCCCTGGATCCATTCACTTGATTTGATAATTGGTTAGTTTTTGCAATGTCTATTTTCTGTCTTGTCTGCAGGATTATCTTGTAGATTTTTTTGTTTTGTTTGTTTTGCGTGTAGTGCGGTCCTCCTGCATTTACTATAGAAGTAAAACATTATCTAACTGTAAAAACTTGACTGGTGTTTAATATTGACCGTGGTAGACCAAAACGAAAGCATCGGATATTCGGTCTCCCGTTCGATCAGGCAGGTTTCCCCCAAGTTCTTCGGTTTCTTCCTGCAGTAATGATCGAAATCATTCGCATGATCTGTGCCAAGGGCCAAATCGAAAACAGGCCTCAGGCCTAATTTGCTACCCTTGTAAAATGACGAGATTATTATTATTATTATTATTACTGCCATGTTTTAAGTAAACTGGGGGGTTGGGATGTCCTAGTGGTTTAAAGTGCCGTGCTTCGACCTCTAGCTGGCCGGTCACCTCTGGCTTGCGGCTGTGGTTTGGAGGCATTTGTTCATTTATTGATCATACCTTTGGGATGCATCTTCCAGTACGAAGGGCTAAACTCTACTCTTAATAGTAAATGCAGGAGGACCACACTACACGCAAAACAAAAATATACAAGATAAACCTGCGGACAAGACAGAAAATAGACATTGCAGAAAATAAACAATTATCAAATCAAATGAATAGATCCGGGGGCCATCCGTAAGCCTCCCGAGCCTGTTTTGGTACAGGCTTCAATAAAATGATTTACAAAAAGACCAATCTTGACGACAGTGGTCTTCTCTTCGATGGCGATAGTCTGCCAGTTGACCTCAGGTGTTAGAACGTCAAATAATTTTAACAATAAGGGCGATTATCCGGACAGAATCTCGGAAAACGCTAAAATAATAAGCCCAACAACGAGAATATTCTAAGGGCTAAAACTCTACTCCAATAGTAAGTGCAGGAGGACAGCACTACATTCAAAACAAAAATATACAAGATAACATTTTGTTCATTACGTGATGAGAAAAAAATTAGCCGTTGCATGTAATGTATAATCAGGGGCCTGTTTCACGAAATTTTAACTTAAGATAAAATCCAAATTTTAGTACATACTTAAATCTGATTGGCTAAGCGCTAAAATCAATCTAATACTATCCAATCGAATTACTAAAATCGGATTTTATCTTAGTTAAAATTTTGTGAAACAGGCCCCTGCATTATTTTCTAGTCGTTTTCCTAATCTTAATTCTGTTTATTTCATGTTCATATTTTTGTCACGTTTGTTTTTGTTTTGACAGATGAAGAAGATGGTTCTCCAGAAAGTCCTGGAGCTCTTAGTTCAGGTCAGTTCTATTTTAATCATAGAGAGAGAGAGAAATGCGGTTTAACGTCCACTGGACACAAACTAGGTCATTTCGGGACTAACATGCGCGTAGGGGTCTTCAGCAGTTGGAGGAAACCGGAGGACCAGGAAAAAAAACATGAGGTTGGACAGGCTCCCCTACTCCTTGCCACGTACAACCATGGATTCGAAACTAAGCCAGTTGACTCAAAGACAGACTTTATGATTCAGCGTGCACGCTAACCATTCAGCCATTCAACCCCCCTTGATTTTTAGTAAATCATCATTTTTTATAAGAACGGAGAAGAATATAAATAGTTTCAGCAATCTGGCCATCTTTAATGTTTAAAACAATGAACTCAACAAATGTTAAGTTGCACTATTTAAGATTTAGATAAAGAGCTGAACATTATTAACATTCTTGCTATAATAGTTTTTAAAAAAAAAGATTATGAAAAATCAATATATTTAAAATTTCTGTCAAATTACTTATTTAGTGCCAAGCTATGAGTGTTTGAAACTTTGACAAAATGACGCGCAGATTATCGTAGTAATGTTACTTGATCATCAAGACTTAAATCTTGATCATCAAGACTCAAATCTTGATCATCTATTTTATCTGCTTTAAATGAAAACCAACCGCTGGCCATGAGACTAGATTATGGGCTTGTCTTGTTAATAATTTAAGAATAAAAATAAAGATTTAGCTGTTACATACGGCCGAATGGTTAGCTTTGAGTACTGTATCATAAAGCCTGTGTTAGACCCGTAATAAACTAGTTTGTGTCGAGTGGACATTAAACCCCATCTCTCTCTCTCTCTCTCTCTCACAAGAATTAACATAATGTATCTGTGACTGTTCCAAAAGCTTCTAGATACAATCCTGTGTTTTCACTTGAAAGGTTTTCATGGATACTGTCAATTGTTTCTTCCTTCATGGTGAACTTATTCAGATAGTTAATTTGTTTTCACTCTTCATTATTGTTAGTTTATATTATTTCATGTGATTTGTTATCAAGTATTTCAACCAGGAAATAATCCACACACTTTATCTCTCAAACTAAATCTCAAGTACGTCTCTCACACACTTCATCTCTCAAACTAAATCTCAAGTACGTCTCTCATCCATAAAAACTAGAATATCTAATAGTAAGTGTACGGGGGGACTGCGCCACATATGATTTACATAACGGGCAAATATAACGACAGGACATCATACTCAGAAACAACAAACAAACAAACAATTCAAAAAAGAGTGAATGGATCCGGGGGCTAGCCGTAAGCATCCACTGCGTTGTACAGTTTATTTAAGTGATCTGGGATTTTGAATATTTAAATCCCCCACCCCTCCCTCATTGATTGTTATCGGACGACCATGAGATAGGGACATTGACATGTTTCTGATTCGTAACTAATAAACCATTCCATTGGTGTTAGTATCTTGTATCTTTATCATCCAGTGATGAAAGTGTTTCATTCCATTGGTGTTAGTATCTTGTATCTTTATCATCCAGTGATGAAAGTGTTTCATTCCATTGGTGTTAGTATTGTGTATCTTTATCGTCCGGAGGGTTGGGATGACCTAGTGGTCTAGAGTGCCGCGCTTTGACCTCTAGCTGGCTGGTCACCTCTGGTTGGGGCTGTGGTTTTGACCCTAGTGTGAACGTATTTGGCATTGAGATAGGGGCGCCTTCTCAACCTTGTGGGTTTCCTCCGGGCACTTTGGTTTTCTCCCACTGCTAAAGACCCCTACGCGCAAGCGAATTAATAAAATAAAATTAAAACCATGCGTTAGTCCCGAAATGACCTAGTTGTGTTGAGTTGACGTTAAACCCCATTTCTCTCTCGCTGTCTTTATCATCCAGTGATGAAAGTGTTTCATTCTATTGGTGTTATTTATCTTGTATCTTTATCGTCCAGTGATGAAGTGTTTCATTCTATTGGTGTTAGTATTGTGTATCTTTATCATCCGGGGGGTTGGGATGACCTAGTGGTCTAGAGTGCCACGCTTCGACCTCTAGCTGGCCGGTCACCTCTGGCTTGCGGCTGTGGTTTCGAGCGTATGTGGCATTGAGATAGGGGCGCCTTCTCAACCTTGTGGGTTTCCTCCGGGCACTTTGGTTTTCTCCCACTGCTAAAGACCCCTACACGCAAGCGAATTAATAAAATAAAATTAAAACCATGCGTTAGTCCCGAAATGACCTAGTTGTGTTGAGTGGACGTAAAACCCCATTTCTCTCTCGCTGTCTTTATCGTCCAGTGATGAAAGTATTTCATTCTATTGGTGTTAGTATTGTGTATCTTTATCGTCCAGTGATGAAAGTGTTTCATTCTCTTGGTGTTAATATTGTGTATCTTTATCGTCCAGTGATGAAAGTGTTTCATTCTATTGGTGTTAGTATTGTGTATCTTTATCGTCCAGTGATGAAAGTGTTTCATTCTATTGGTGTTATTTATCTTGTATCTTTATCGTCCAGTGATGAAAGTGCTTCATTCTATTGGTGTTAGTATTGTGTATCTTTATCGTCCAGTGATTAAAGTGCTTCATTCTATTGGTGTTAGTATTGTGTATCTTTATCATCCAGTGATTAAAGTGCTTCATTCTATTGGTGTTAGTAATGTGTATCTTTATCGTCCGGGGGTTTGGGATGACCTAGTGGTCTAGAGTGCAGCGCTTCGACCTCTAGCTGGCCGGTCACCTCTGGCTTGCGGCTGTGGTTTCGAGCCCTAGTTTGAGCGTATGTGGCATTGAGATAGGGGCGCCTTCTCAACCTCGTGGGTTTCCTCCGGGCACTCAGGTTTTCTCCCACTGCTAAAGACCCCTACGCGCAAGCGAATTAATAAAATAAAATTAAAACCATATGTTAGTCCCGAAATGACCTAGTTGTGTTGAGTTGACGTTAAACCCCATTTCTCTCTCGCTGTCTTTATCGTCTTTATTGGTGTTAGTATCTTGTATCTTTATCATCCAGTTATGAAAGTGTTTTATTCTATTGGTGTTAGTATTGTGTATCTTTATCGTCCAGTGATGAAAGTGTTATATACTGTATGTTGTTTATCTTGTAGTTTTATCGTCCAGTGATGAAAGTGTTATATACTGTATGTTGTTTATCTTGTAGTTTTATCGTCCAGTGATGAAAGTGTTATATACTGTATGTTGTTTATCTTGTAGTTTTATCGTCCAGTGATGAAAGTGTTATATACTGTATGTTGTTTATCTTGTAGTTTTATCGTCCAGTGATGAAAGTGTTATATACTGTATGTTGTTTATCTTGTAGTTTTATCGTCCAGTGATGGTAGCGTTGTTATATCCCGTGTGGACAGTATGCCGTCACAAAGTGCCAGTTTCCCATCTTCGTCTATGGATCCCACCATTCTCAAGGATCCGGTTAAAATCAGGAAAAAGAATACAGGTGAGTGAACTGCTGTATGTGTAAATATGTAATCAGTACCGTATTACCTCGAAAACAACCCCGGGGTTCTATTTTGGTAAGCACTTCCCGACCCCCGAGCTCTATTCGAGGTCCGGGTTATAATTAATGCTTCAAAATTGTCTATAGGAGTGACATTTTGGACAAGTAAAACAAGCAGACAGGGTCGGTCTTGGAAATACGAAGGCTTAACTCTCTGTGCGTGACATGAGACAATTCTACTTCCTGTGCAGGGGTCATCAATTAATTTATATTTTGGCAGGGAGTATTTAGTTTTTACGTTAGACCCGGGTTATATTAGAGACCCGGGTTCTGTTCGAGACCCGGGATGAATTTATCTCAACAGCCCTTACCCCGGGTTCTATTCGAGGCTCAGGTTGTAATCGAGGCCGGGTATGTATTCGAGGAAATACTGTAATTGCAGGGTAGTGAACTGCTGTATGTCTGTCAAAATTGAACAATATTTTCATAATATAGTATTTCTGCCTTGTCTGTAAATTTGGTTTGTGTAATTGTGTGTGGTGCAGTCCCCCTGCACTTACTATAGAAGATGGTAGGATGGTGTATGTATAACACAAAAAACTGTTGCGCTCCTTGAAACTTTAAGTTGTAGCTGCATATGTTGGGAGCTCTTTCAAAGAGTTGTAAAGGGAGGTAATCAGGCTTACCTGTATCCTAGAGACCGGGATAGTAATTCTGTCGCGCTATGAGCACGCTTTGTGGATTTGGCACTATACAAATGGACGTATAATTATTAATATTATTATATAAAGTATAATGTATATGTTATATTTTCAGCATCTTCGGAAGAAGAAATGTTAAAATTACATCGCAGAACTTCGTATTTAATGGCTACAGCTAAAGATAGATCGAATTTAAATCAGAATCAGTCGATAGAGAAAACATTTCTACCATCACAGACAGACGATGATCAACAGTAAGATATATTACACACTGGTAGGGGGGGGGGGGTTACACACTGGTGGGGGGGGGTTACACTGGTGGGGGGGGGGTTACACACTGGTAGGGGGGGTACACACTGGTAGGGGGGGTTACACACTGGTAGGGGGGGGTTACACACTGGTAGGGGGGTTGTTACACACTGGTAGGGGGGGGTTACACACTGGTAGGGGGGAGGTACACACTGGTAGGGGGGGGTTACACACTGGTTAGGGGGGGGGGGGGTTACACACTTGTAGGGGGGGATGAATGAATGAATGAAATGGGGTTTAACGTCCTACTGTTAAGCACC
Source organism: Patella pellucida (assembly GCA_917208275.1). NCBI lineage: Eukaryota > Metazoa > Mollusca > Gastropoda > Patellidae > Patella > Patella pellucida. The sequence goes on from OU795044.1 coordinate 2,389,448, forward strand.
TAACCTGGGCCAATTGAAGACGGGCATACGCCATACAGTGTGCTATGAGGGGAATTTTGCCCGGGCAGCGGCACTACGGCCTACTCTTATATCAAATTCCAACTGCCAAGGGATCTTTTACGTGCACTCCAATTTGTACACGGGACCTCGTTTTTTTTACCCATCCGAACGACTAGGCAGCTGTCCTTGTCAGGCCCTGTTGGCATGTCCGTTCTATATCATACGACCTGTCATTGAATCAACTGGCGTGGTTTCAAATCATCGGTTGTACGTGACAAAGAGTAGGGTCGCCTGTCCAGCCTCGTGGATTTTCTCAGGGTCCTCAGATTTCCTCCCATTGCTAAAGACCCCTATGCGCCTACGAAATTATTGAAATAAAATGAAACCATATGTTAGTCCTAGTTTGTGTCGAGTGGACATTAAACCCCATTTCTCTCTATATATATATTTCTCAGATGAACTTTTAATTTTAAACTCATATTTTTGCAACATTTTTTAAGCAATCGAACAGTGTGAACACTTTGTCCCATGATGCCTCAGCTTCATTAAAAATTGAAATGCGATGTGACTTGTTAATAAAAAAATCGTAATTGATTACTGCTTCGTTCATAATTCTCATGTTAAAGGGGGGTAATTCTATAAGACATTAAAACCTCCCTCATAATAAATTATTTTTGTACGGCCTTAAGTCAACTATTAAAGCTAATGCTTTGAAATTTTCAAGACCTTAATGTATCACACACAAGTTTTTGAAAAATTTGCATTTCGGAACCTGGACCACGCCCATTTCCCATAAACCAGGATGGCCACCCCATGCCGATGAGGAAAAGCGTAAAAAAAAACCTGCTTGATAAAATATAGATTGTTATATAACCTACTAAAGCTAAAACACCAAGGAACATAATTATCTATATTTGCTGTAGTAGAAACAAGTAATTAAAATAAATGTGAAATTTATTTAATATTTTCTCATTTAATTGGAGCCACCCCCCTTAAATACTGGTGATGTTTTGGGAATAAGATTGTCTATGTTAGTAAGGAACTGAGTTCAATATTACCCTAATTTTGATGTATTTTTTTCCAAAAAATATTTTATTAAGAAATTGAAATGTTACCTGTAAATGTTCCTTGAGATTGTGACCAGCTTGCTTTTCCTTTGTTTGTCACAGATTTGGGATCACGGTGGCTAAGTGGATAAGGCGCTGGTTCGCTAGCCTGGAGGTCGGGTGTTCGATCCCTGCATTGGCCGAGAAAGTTCATCTCGATTTTCCGACTTGATTTCCTCTTGTCAGTGATGCAGAAGGAGGGCCTGACAAGGACAGCTGTCTAGTCGTTTGGATGGGACAAAAAACCGAGGTCCCGTCTACAGTGTACACATTGGAGTGCACGTAAGAGACCCCTTGGCAGTTGGAATTCGATATAAGAGTAGGCCGTAGCGATGCTGCCCGACAAAATTTCCCTCATAGCACACTGTATGGCGTATGCCCATCTTCAATTAGCCCTGGTTAAGTGCATAACAGTAGGGCGTTAAACCCCTGTTTCATTCATTCATTGTCACAGATTGAGCCCAGTATGGAGTATATCCGTCTTCATTAGCCCACTGTATGGAGTATATCCGTCTTCATTAGCCCCCTGTATGATGTATGACAATCTTTATTAACCAAATGTATGGATTATGTCCATCTTTATTAGCCCAGTTGCTACAGAAAAGACGGAAGTTAAACCCCATTCATATTTTCCGTTGTTGGGGCCCCTCCAATCTGTACCACTGACAAGGGGGAACCACGCCAGTAAATACGGACTTATAAGATGGTTGAACAATATGAATTGTTGTATTGTATATGAATTAATTCTCTGTTTATTTTCTTGTTTTCTAGAACACCGCCTAACAGAAATCAGACAAATTTGAAAAAATTAAAGAATTTCTTTGGGGAAAAGGTAAAGACAATTCAGTTTGTGATCAAATATTTATCTTTGTTTATATTTTTTGTAGGGGTCATCTGTAATTTATATTCTGAATATTATTTTATTCTTTCTGGATGTGACACCAGTTTAAAGTCTGGATGTGACACCAGTTTAAAGTCTGGAGTGACATCAGTTTAAAGTCTGGGGGTGTCACTGGGTTTTAAGTCTGGATGTGACACCAGTTTAAAGTCTGGAGTGACATCAGTTTAAAGTCTGGGGGTGTCGCTGGGTTTTAAGTCTGGATGTGACACCAGTTTAAAGTCTGGGGGTGTCGCTGGGTTTTAAGTCTGGATGTATCACCAGTTTAAGTCTGGAGTGACATCAATTTAAATTCTGGGGGTGTCACTGGATTTTAAGTCTGGATGTGACACCAGTTTAAAGTCTGGATGTGACACCAGTTTAAAGTCTGGGGGTGTCACTAGGTTTTAAGTCTGGATGTGACACCAGTTTACAGGGGGTTGCCCGAATGGTTTGCAATGCATGTGCGCGCTGTATTCTAAAGCCTGTCATTGAGTCAACTGCCGTGGTTTCAATTTCCCGGTTGTATGTGACAAGGAGTAGTGTCGCCCGTCCAATCTCGTGGGTTTTCTGCTGGTTCTCTGGTTTCCTCCCACTGCTAAAGACCCCTATGTACAAGGGAATTATTGAAATAGTTTGTGTCGTGTGGACGTTAAACTCCATTTCTCTCTCTGTCAATGGTATACTCATTATCTCAGTTTTTATGTCCAATCCAAAGGACTAGCTACTTTTTCTTGCTAGACCGTTGTTCCTACCCTATTGACACTGGGAAACCAGACTGGAATTTACTGAGGACCTTTCATGGCCAACATTGGCATCGAACCCAGGAACTCGAGAATTTTACAAGAATAACAAACTTCCCGCTCTTCTGACGGTCACCTCTGGCTTGCGGCTGTGGTTTTGAGCCCTAGTGTGAGCGTATGTGACATGGAGATAGGGCGCCTTCTCAACCTCGTGGATTTCCTCCGGGCACTCTGGTTTCCTCCTACTGCTAAAGACCCCTACGCGCAAGCGAATTATTGAAATAAAAATTAAAAACCATACATTAGTCCCAAAATGGCCTAGTTTGTGTCGAGTGGATATTAAACCCCATTTCTCTCTCTCTCTCGTCCTATTTATCAGACATCTTCTCATGTTTTTTTACCTTTTTTTTCCTCGTATTAAAGAAAGATGAAGTGGAGGTTTGTTCTTGTATTTATTAATGTTTGGTGTTTTATCTGTGTTCTCTTTATTTCAAGCCTGGAAATAAGGCACCTGTCATTGACAATGTCCGGCAACGATTCAGGCTTTGTCAGGCACAAATCCTGTAGTGTCTGTTGTTTTGTCCGGCACTGATTTGTCTTTTTTAAAGATATTATTAATACATGTCCTGCACTAAGTTGAAAATGTCAGGTACTATTTCGTTAGTGTCTGACATTTTGTCAGGTACATCTAAAATCATTATTTCCAGGCCTGCTTTATTTTGAGCTTTTTGTTTGGATTAGATTTTCTTGTCTTTTTTATTGCTAATTTAACTCATACACTTTGTGCCATACATCCAGGGAGGGAGGGGGGGGACAAGATCAAAAGTTTTGGGGAGGTGTGGAGTGGAAGGGGAAAATAATTGAGCGATTAAAAATTCATAAATTTATCGGATTTGGGGAGGGGTTGGCGTAGAGTGGAAGGGCAAAGGAATTGAATGATTTAAAATTTATAAACTTTGTTGAGTGGTTGGTGGGGGAAAGGATTATTGGTGAAGAGGTGAATGAAAAATCCCTACTTAAACTTAATTAATAAATCCTTACTTAAGCTTAATTAATAAATTTACTTGTAAAAGTAAATTGACAAGCAATCCATTAGAACTGATTAAAACCATTTTATGTTGTAATTACAAGTGTGGCAGTTAATAAAGTTGTTATTTTATGTTCAATGTTAGCTTGGTATTTGGGAATAAAAACTAGTAGAATTATAATTGTTGGGAGCAGTGATATTTTATATTAATATATTTAAAAGTCATTATAATCCAAATAGTGTGCATAAGCTAAACACAGAGTGCTCGATGAATAAATCCAGAGCAAATATAAACAATTAAAAATATGAAATCTGTAATCTTTAAGTTCTTATTTAAAAGTCAGTATATTATTGTTTATTATTGTAAAGAAATACACGATTGACACATCTTATGTTTCACAGTAGCATGATCTGCAATCTTTTCTTTATTTTATATATCAGAGTTTGTTCATTAGCACCAAATCTCACTATCTTTCTTATCTTCTCATTTTTCACCACATGTTGTGTTGTAGTCATTAAACATAAGTTTAGAAATCTCACATATTTCCGTATATTTGGTTTAAACAGTATCTTATTCAAGAGAACATTAGTATTTACAGTTTATCATTTAAGAGAATATAAGTGAATAGGATGCAGTAACAAGCAACACTGCTTATATAAAACTGTTTCAATATATTTGTAAATGTTTATATATTTTTTACACCAAAAAGAATATATTTCAAATTTTGTGACAAATAAATAAGATAAACTTGTAGGATTTGTTTTCAATCTGATGAACGTAATTGATTAGAGTAAAGAAGGTTTTACGTGGACAGTTACACTAAGAAGTAGCTATAGTGTGATTTGTACGAAACTCGGTAAAATTCTAATTAGGGAAAGATATCTAATAGAAAGAGGTTAAACTCTGCAGATACGGTGTGTACATTAACAGGGGTAAGGAATTGACTAAGGGTGATTTAATTAATGCTAGGAGTGAAAATCTGTGCGACAGTGGCGGATTAAGCTCCACCAAAGCCTGAGGCGGCAGTTGCTGGAGGGCCTATAAGGGACTGTTTAAAATTGCGTGGGCCTAATTAATTTCGGGTCAGGACCTATGCTGGCCCCCGTTGGGCCTAAACCACACCCCCCTAACATTCATTGTCTATGCGTTTTAAATCGTATCAGACAAATTTTTTTTTTTTTACAAAATCTTTGGGCCTGAGGCTGCAGCCTCATCAGCCTCAATGATAATACGCTACTGCTGTGCGATAGTGTGTTAATTAACACACCAAGTACAGAAAACACACTGTCATACAGATTTTCACCGAGTTTCGTACAAATGAAACCAGGTTGGTTGTTATATATAATATACACCCTATACGTACAAATCACGCTAGAGCTACTCCTGAGTGTTAGTTTGTTATAATGTGATTTATATATGACTACAGACTCCCAGTATACTAGAAGGTTGGTTGTCATAATATACACCCTATACTTACAAATCACACTATAGCTACTCCTTTGTGTTAGTTTGTTATAATGTGATTTATATATGACTACAGACTCCAAGTATACTAGAAGCAACAGAACCCCAACCTAACGCACCTGAAAGTCCGCTACCCCATGTGACAAAGGAGGGGTCATTATTGTGTAAAACTGCAGTAACTGATGGCAAGGTAAGATATTTATCATTCTACTCGCTTAGTCCTCTCACTATAGTCTATACAAGTGCATTACATGTTTATAAAACTAATTAATATTCATGAGTCTTGACACGTATAGGAGCGTACAGGAGGGGAGGGGGGGTCTGAATTTTACCCATTTTGAGCGTACATACTTTATGGATGGCCCCTATTTATCATTCTACTCGCATATAGACTATCTAACAAACCTGATGACGATAGGGTCCTCGCTGAAGGAATTCCCACAAGGGGTCGCCAGTGAAAATGCGGTACCACGTGCATTTATCGATTGTAAGAAAATCGTATCGGTATTAAATTCCATATTAGCGACAAAAACTAACGTTTGTCCACACAGGAGTTCATAATGAATGTACAGGAAAACTGTGCTATAAGGTAAACAATGAGGTCACGTGGGACCACCCTCACCTATAAATTATGTCCCTTGATTATTGATGTATAATGATTAATTTTTGAACGGTGGCCGGGAAATTAATTCCTTGTAAATTGGACACTCATTATCAAAATTAATGAGTCAGCTTTAAACTGGACACAAGTAGGGCCTATAAATTAGATGATTTTGGGTGATTTTAGATGAATTAGATGATTTTTGGTGATTTTAGATGATTTTGGGTGATTTTAAATGATTTTGACCAAGGAAATAATATTGAATGAATGTGCAAGAAATAAGTGCTAGATACACAAGATTATAATGATGTCTGGTGTAGCTATGGGAGACCCCGCCTTCAATTAGCTCAGGTTAAGTGCATAACAGTAGGACGTTAAACCCCATTTCATTCATTCATTCATGCTATGGGAGATTTAGTATAATAATAATAACTTTATTAGAGACCCAGTTGCACAAGGCAATCTTCCCTGGGATCTGTCTACATAAAACTACAATAACATATTTACAAAATAATAATGTGAGAAAATGAAAATAAGAAAATTATGATGTAAATCAATATATGAAAAGGTAACATGAATATAGAATAATGTGACTGACACATTAAAATAAATTGAACTAAAGCTAATATTTACATATGTATATTAAAGATGAAAATAGAGTATAAAACTATAGAAAAATAATTGCATTTTAAGATTTTAGTTCCCTTTTCAGTCCTGTCTTAAAACTCAATATATCGTTAGATTGTTTGAGTACCTGAGAATTAAGGGGGGTGGCTCCAATTCAATGAGAAAATATATGTTTTTTAAATTGCATTATGAACTGTTAAAGCTAATGCTCTGAAATTTTCAGGACTTTATCGTTATCACACAAGTTTTTTAAAAATTTGCATTTTAGAACCTGGACCACGCCCTTACTCCATTATCCAGGATGGCCACCCCATGCTGTTGAGGAAAAACGTAAAAAAAAAAACTGCTTGATAAAATATAGATTGCTATATATCCTAGTAAAGCTAAAACACCAAGCAACATAATTATCTATATTTGAATGTCATAAGCTGTAGTAGAAACAAGTAATTAAAATAAATGTCAAAATAATTTAATATTTTCTGATTGAATTGGAGCCACCCCCCTTAAAGTAATATACCTAGTTGACTATAAAAGTTATTATATATGTTATTATATATTTTATTATATATTTTATTCCAGAAATCAAGTGATAGATCGTGGAGACCATTATGGGTTGTATTACGAGGTCACGCCCTATATTTATGTAAAGATAAAAAAGAAGGCGTGGTAAGTTTATATTAATAGTTGACCGACAGCTAGGCTAGGCTAGGCTGACATGTAAGGCCCTGTATCCATAGGCTGTTCCCTTTGTGGCGTGTTCCCTTGCGGCGTTGTGGCCTTGTGACCCGACCCTGTACCCGACCGTATCCATAGGCTGTTCCCTTGTGGCGTGTGCAACGTACGGTGGAAATATAGGTAAAAGAAAAGTCTATATACAAACGTTGATGAGAAAGCAAATTAACACAAGACACAACTATCATTATGCGAACCGTTTTTATACGCCCACATTTTCATGTGGACGTATTATGTCGTCGCCCCTGTCCGTCTGTCCGTCCGTCCGTCCGTCCGGACGTCCGGACGTCCGTCCGTCCACAATTGTTTGTGGACTCTCTACAGGTCACAATTCTTGTCTGATTTTAACGAAACTTGAAATATAGGTTTATCCCCAAAAGATCTCGGCTGCTTTCGATATTGGCATGTATCGGATCAAAACTTCATGGATTATGGCCCCTGATTGTAGGAAAAATCACGTTTTTAGCTTGTGGACCCTATAGAGGTCACAATTTTGAACCGATTTTTATGAAACTTGACAGTCATGTTTATAACCCAAAGATCTTGGTTCCTTTCGATATTTGCGCCTATCGGAACGTAATTTCCTGAATTATGGCCCCTGATTGTCTGAAAAATCACCTATTTTAGCTCGTGGTACCACTGGAGGTGACAATTATTATCCGATTTGAAAAACCGTTCGATTATATCACCGTTACACCCTAAGGAGGGTTGAGTTCAAATCTCGGAACAATCGGACCAAAATTACCATACAAAATGGCCGCCGTTCGTACGCGAATACTGTTAAAAAATGGTATATCAAGGTTGTGGACCCTGTAGAGATCACAATTTTAATTTGATTTTGATGAAACTTGAAATGCATGGTTATAACCCAAAGATCTTGGTTCCTTTCGATATTTGCGCATACCGGATCGTAACTTCCTGAATTATGGCCCCTGATTATACGCAAAATCACCTTGGTTTAGCTTGTGGTCCCTCTGGAGGTTACAATAATTATCCGATTTAAAAAATCGTTTGTTTATATCACCGTTACACCCTTAGGGAGGTTGAGTTCGAATTTCGGAAAAATTGGACCAAAATTGCCATACAAAATGGCCGACATTCGTACGTGAATATGGTTAAAAAATGGTATATCAAGGTTGTGGACCCTGTAGAGGTCACAATTTTAATTTCGATTTTGATGAAACTTGAAATGCATGGTTATAACCCAAAGATCTTGGTTCCTTTCGATATTTGCGCATATTGGATCATAACTTTCTGAATTATGGCCCCTGATTATACGCAAAATCGCCTTTGTTTAGCTTGTGGTCCCTCTGGAGGTCACAATTATTATCTGATTAAAAAAATCGTTTGATTATATCACTGTTACGCCCTAAGGAAGGTTATGTTCCAATTTCGGAAAAATTGGACCAAAATTGCCATACAAAATGGCCGCCATTCGTACGCGAATACTGTTAAAAAATGGTATATCAAGGTTGTGGACCCTGTAGAGGTCACAATTTTAATTCGATTTTGATGAAACTTGAAATGCATGGTTATAACCCAAAGATCTCGGTTCCTTTCGATATGTGCGCATATCGGATCGTAACTTCCTGAATTATGGCCCCTGATTATACGCAAAATCGTCTTTGTTTGTCTTGTGGTCCCTCTGGAGGTCACAATTATTATCCGATTTAAAAAATCGTTTGATTATATCACCGTTACACCCTAAGGAAGGTTGAGCTCAAATTTCGGAACAAAATTGCCATACAAAATGGCCGCCGTGTGTACGCGAATACTGTTATAAAATGGTATATCAAGGTTGTGGACCCAGTATAGGTCACAATTTTAATTCAATTTTGTTGAAACTTGAAATGCATGTTTATAACCTAAAGATCTTGATTCTTTTCGATATTTGCGCATATCAAATTGTAATTTAATGAATTATAGCCTTTGATTGTAGGAAAAATCACTTTCGGTTTTCCTTGTTCTCTATCCATCTCTCGAAAATGTGGGCGTATCCTGCCTGGCAGTGCCAGCTTACTATCTTTTATTGATAGCTCGACGATGAACTCAACTACTGAAAATCGGAAGGATGAGGAAGGAGGATGCCGCTATTGCTTATATGTGGGGAGCCCGGGACATTTCCCCACTTCCCTCCCTAGTCAGGCACTGATTGCATTAATTTCCTTGTTTGTGCTCATCTTAGAAGATAACATGTCTTCAGACAACGACCACGGTGCTGGGTTCGGCTATTTTTTGGAACTCGCGATGAACTGGATGAATTTTACACAAGTTTCCATACAATATTGCACTCGTAACGACGTGTTCCCTCTAGTTCAGCTGCAAAAGAATTGACATGTTCATTGTCTGTGTTCCCGGTCACAAGCCACATGTTCAGTGCACGAGGCCACATGTTGTCTGGGAACATCCTATGGGAACGGGCACGTTAAAAAACAAAGGTTCATTGTCCTTGTGGCGCGCCACAAGGGAACAAGGGAATACGCCACAAGGGAACACGCCACAAGGGAACAGCCTATGGATACAGGGCCTAAGAGGGATTATTTGACAGCTAGGCTAGGCTAGGCTGAGATGTAAGAGGGATTATTTGACAGCTAGGCTAGGCTGACATGTAAAAGGGATTATTTGAGGATCTTCACATTACACAGTCAATTATGATACACACTAGAATAATCAAAATGTTTCGTCAATGCTCCCTTTTTCGGGTTTTGCATTTAGGGGCTGAACAGTGAACACTTGTGTGTTTGTTTTCATTTCAAGTTAAGCCTGTACTACTAGCTTCAGGCCTGTATTTTGTTTATTTTGTATATACGTGTATGTTTTGTTTTGTTTTGTTTTGTTTTTGTTTTTATATACATGTAACATATCTACATTGTAAAGTGCCACAGAACACAGTCAGACTGACTGAATGTTCAGCGCTATAAAAAATGATTATTATTATTATTTCTCTCCCTCTATGTTTTTCCCTTTTGCGTCCCTTTTACAATTTTGATTCTCATACTAGTTATTCTGTTTTTCAGCACACGCCAACCTTTGAAGATCAACCTATCTCTATTAAGTCATGCTTGATTGATATTGCTCACGATTATGCCAAGAAGAAGCGTAACGTGTTTCGCTTGTCGACGTTCAATGGATCCGAATATTTATTTCAAACCATGGATCGTGGTACCCTCATGTCCTGGATCCAAGCTATTAAAACTAATAATGATCCGGATTGTGATGTAAGTCGTGTCCTATAATCCAGTGCTGTATCTAGGGGAGGAAAAGTGGAACAAATGTCATGGGCCCCCCCACCCCTTTTAGGGGCCCCCCACAATTCTGGCTCATGCTAATATTTTATCCCCGGCGCAGCTAACCAGTACCTGGGCTGAGGGGGCGAGGATTGGGGCCCTAGGCTAGTAAGGGATATTGTGGGCTGCCTAAATTGTCTCAGATGCACTGAAATTAATCCTTATTTTAAACAAATAAACTCTGGAGGAAAACACCTCAGGCACTCAAGGGGGCGGAGTACATACTGGTACGATCCGCGGTCAGTACGAACAATTTGAAATGGGGCCCCGCACAGTTGGTATGTCCCAGGCTCCCCACAAGGTTAATCCGGCCCTGCCTATATCTTGTCTCCTATCATCAAATGTTAATAATCGGTAACACGATGTCAACTCATGAATGGGCGTACTCGCTAGAGATAAAGGGACATAATCTATTGTGTACCTTATAGCGTCCGCGCTAGAGATAAAGGGACATAATTTATAGGCCAGGCGGTCCAACGTGACCTCATTGTGTACCTTATAGCACAGTTTTCCTATAAATTCATTACGAACTCCTGTTTTGACAAACGTAGGTTTTTGTCGTTAATATCGATACAGTTCTCTTACCATCGATAAAGTAACGTGGAACCGAGTTTTTACTAGAGACACCTGGTGGGAACTCCTTCAGCGAGGACGCCCATTTCATTTTTTATTGGGTGGATTGTGTTTAGTTTACAAAAAATAAATAACTAGTTAAAACTTCGATTTTTCTCTTTTTTTTTCAGGAACAATCAGTTGCTAGCTCGGATTTAATTTCGCGTAAAATAACTGCGCACGAACTTTCTCAAATCCCAACGAAAAGTTCTCCTCAGGTGACACAGAAAGGTAAAAAACTCTCAGGACTGAAGAAACTGACTGGATCACCGAGTGTTAGAAGAAAGAAAACGGGTGAAAAAGGTAAGATTCTATTTCAATGTCAGATTTCAGGTCGGATAGCCGTGGTGATAGAGAGGCGACTTCTCACCAATGCAACGAGGGTTCAATCCCAGCTCTGGGCAAGAACTTTATCGTTGTAAGTGAGAGGGATATTCGGTCTCCCGTCCGATCAGGCGGGTTTCCCCCGAGTTCTTCGGTTTCTTCCTGCCAAGGGCCTAATTTGCTACCCTTGTAAAATGCGCGATTATTATTATTTACCCTACTGTGTATCCTGTACAAAGAGGCTAATTGCACAGACATTTTGAGGCAGATATTGAGTTTGATATTGAAGTATTACTATACAATTACTGTAATACATTTAAATAAAATAAAACCAAGTACGAACAATCCAAACCATTAGACAAAATTCGAAGTCCTAAAAACGGTATAGGCAAAAGTATGTAATATCGCAAAACAGTGTAATCAGCATATGGACTGTTCACCTTGTACAAAATACACGACGAACGGTATGCGATAGTAATTCAAAATCATAGATTGAAAGTACGCTAAATTTGAGTCGACACTAAATCCGTATTCGATGACAAAGTAATTAGTAAGTTCTATTAGTTTCTGTTGGTGATTCATGGTGGCTTATTGAATACAGACCAAACTGCTGTGGGTTAAATCCCATGGTGGCAGCAGTTCATTAAGATTTATATCCGTGTAACACCCAGAATACAGCCGCAAGTTATTCAGATTTAATGAAAACTGAGCAGAAATGTCGTTGTCAGGGTGTTGCGCTGATTTCGTGCTATAGTCGAACTATCTGCATGTGATGGTTTTCGTACTCAATCAAACTGTCTGCGTCTGAATGTTTTCGTACTATAGTCGGACTGTCTGTGTGTGAATATTTTTGTACTATAGTCAAACTGTCTGCGTCTGAATGTTTACGTACTACAGTCCAACTATCGGTGTGTGAATATTTTCGTACTATAGTCAAACTGTCTGCGTCTGAATGTTTACGTACTACAGTCCAACTATCGGCGTGTGAATGTTTTCGTACTATAGTCAGACTGTCTGTGTGTGAATATTTTTGTACTATAGTCAAACTGTCTGCGTCTGAATGTTTACGTACTACAGTCCAACTATCGGTGTGTGAATATTTTCGTACTACAGTCGAACTGTCTGTGTGTGAATATTTTTGTACTATAGTCAAACTGTCTATATGTGATGGTTTCCGTACTATAGTCAAACTGTCTATATGTGATGGTTTCCGTACTATAGTCAAACTATCGGTGTGTGAATGTTTTCGTACTATAGTCAAACTGTCTATATGTGATGGTTTCCGTACTATAGTCAAACTATCGGTGTGTGAATGTTTTCGTACTATAGTCGAGTATCGACGTGTGAATGTTTTCGTACTATAGTCAAACGGTCTGCGTCTGAATGTTTTCGTACTACAGTCAAACTGTCTGCGTCTGAATGTTTTCGTTTTATCTATCATAGATTCTATATGTGAATGTTTTTGTACTACAGTCAGACTATCGGTGTGTGAATGTTTTCGTACTATAGTCGAACTGTCAGCGTCTGAATGACATTAAGTTCAACCTGTGGTCGTACTATAGTCATTTTCTTGTCTTTTTTATTTACAGAGGAGAGCAAATCGAAAAGTTGGAAGATGCCTAAGATGCCAAAAAGTTTTAAGAGAAGTCAAGAAAGTTCGAGTCAGATTGCAGTGGAAAATGAAGATTCAGGAAATAAAACTTTTGGGGTTTACCTTAAAGACTGTATACCCTCTCCACACAATGAGGTAAGTAACTCTTAAAGGGCTAATCCCAATATTTGTTTTGGGAATAAAACTGCTTAATTTTGTGTTAAAATCCCTTAAAATATTCGAGTCAAGGGGCGAGCAACTACTTCAGTATTTATGATACATTTTAAATCAGTTAGTCTTCATCTGGAATTTTAGACCAATGCCCCAAGGTGTATTTTGTGGTATCTGGATAAAACCAAACATTTTTTAAAATAAAAATAATGTGTAGTTGAAATTTGCCTTTCTTTATCAAGTACGGCACATGGGTTATTCACTGCAAAACCCCTTCAAGTATCAGTAATCGGTTATAAGGTCACCAAACGAAACAATTGACCTAAAATCTTAAAAGAGTTACGTGTCCGAATAAGCAGTTTTGGCGTTCACGTCCAAACGACTCAAAATTTTGAGTTGAAATTTTGAGACGAGGTAAATACACCATTCCCCTAAATTTTGGCGTTTTATTTTCATACATTCTCAGACATTTATTTTTGAGCCTCTGTTTTATTCAGGATTGTCCCTTTAAATAAAATAAAACCAAGTACGAACCATCCAAACCATTAGACAAAATTCGAAGTCCTAAAAAAAACGGCATAGGCAAAATAGTGTAATAAGGCAAAATAGTGTAATCAGCATATGGACTGTTCACCATGTACTAAATACACATCAAACAGTGGTAACAGGTATTCAGAAGAGTAAGCTTACCCTGCTGGAGTGAGAACTGTCAACCCGTTATTTAAGGGGGGTGGCTCCAATTCAATGAGAAAATATTTGTTTTTTAATTTGCACTGTCAACTATTAAAGCTAATGCTCTGAAATTTTCAGGACTATATCGTTATCACACAAGTTTTTGAAAAATTCCCCATAATCCAGGATGGCCACCCCATGCGGTTGAGGAAAAGCGTAAAAATAAACCTGCTTGATAAAATATAGATTGTTATATATCCTACAAAAGATAAAACACCAAGGAACATAATTATATATATTTGAATGTCATAAGCTGTAGTAGAAACAAGTAATTAAAGTAAATGTCAAATTTATTCAATATTTTCTCATTGAATTGGAGCCAACCCCCTTAATCTCCCATAATGTATTTTTAATCAGACAATCTTTACAGATGCAACAACATAACTTATGTGCCGTTGATTGTAGAGATATTTTCTATATTTCAGTATGTGCCGTTAATTGTAGAATTATTTTCTATATTTCAGTATGTGCCGTTAAATGTAGAATTTTTTTCTATATTTCAGTATGTGCCCTTGATTGTAGAGTTATGTGCTCGTATTGTAGAGGCACGCGGTCTGGAGGTTATTGGTGTTTACCGAGTACCTGGTAATTCTATTTCTGTCAACGCTATGCAGGAAGATCTTAATAAGGTAAATATAGGATCGAATTAATGAGTTAATTAGCGTATATATTTATAGGACTCATGAGTTAATGGATATATTTATAGGATTAATGAGTTAAATAATGGATTTTTTTATAGGATTAATGAGTTAATGGATATTTTTATAGAATTAATGAGTTAATGGATATATTTATAGGATTAATGAGTTAATGGATATATTTATAGGACTAATGAGTTAATGGATATATTTATAGGATTAATGAGTTAATGGATATATTTATAGGATTAATGAGTTAATTAGCGTATATATTTATAGGACTCATGAGTTAATGGATATATTTATAGAATTAATGAGTTAATTAGCGTATATATTTATAGGACTCATGAGTTAATTAATGGATATTTTTATAGGATTATTGAGTTAATTAGCGTATATATTTATAGGACTCATGAGTTAATTAATGGATATTTTTATAGGATTAATGAGTTAATTAGCGTATATATTTATAGGACTCATGAGTTAATTAATGGATATTTTTATAGGATTATTGAGTTAATTAGCGTATATATTTATAGGACTCATGAGTTAATTAATGGATATTTTTATAGGATTAATGAGTTAATTAATGGATATTTTTATAGGATTAATGAGTTAATTACCGTATATATTTATAGGACTAATGAGTTAATGTTTTATTTTTGCCATGATGGGTTTTAAACAGGCAGCTTATGGACCAACAGTTGCTGACAACCATTATTCAGTGTTGATCAGTTGTAAAAATTGATCATGTTTAATCATTACAGGGTATATGTTGTATATTCACGGGTTTTATCATTGGGCCTGCTTGATTTATCCGGCGATAGGCGAGGCGGTTTGCAAACGGCGTACGCCGCCAGTATCAAAGCAAATCAAGTGACCCGGCTGATAAAAAAATTGGCTTGGGATAATATTGTAATATTAAATTGATTACATGACATGTTTTAATAAAAAATATTCATGAAAGCATGGCTTTAAGTAAGTGACCACAAAATAAGCAGAAATTTATTATTAGTAGTATTACCTAAAAGAATAATGTGAATTGTATCTCGTTGACATGTTCACCATCTTGCGCCGGTGATCGCTGCTGTCGACAAACCGGCGCATTCGGTGTACGCTGCTGCCAAACTTTTGTAGCCTTCCGGCTAAATCGAGTGACCTCGCCGGTATTATTTCCGACCTATGGTCAACCAGTATGGATAAATGAAGCAGGCCCATTATAGAGAATGTTGTATTGTTATATATTACAGGGCATAGAGAATATTAGTATAGATAATGAGAAATGGTTAGATGTAAATGTTATATCAAGTTTATTGAAAGCTTTCTTTCGTAAATTACCTGAGTCTTTAATCACAGACAGTAAGTAGACAACGTATAATATTTTATTTTACACGTCTCAAATGTGGTGTTCTTTTTAATATTTTAGCCTGGAGGTCGAGTGTTCGATCCCTGCATTGGCCGAGAAAGTTCATCTCGATTTTCCGACGTGATTTCCCCTTGTCAGTGATACAGAAGGAGGGCCTGACAAGGACAGGTGCCTAGTCGTTCGGATAGGATGAAAAACCAAGGCCCCGTGTTCATATTGGAGTGCACGTAAAAGATCCCTTGGCGGTTGGAATTCGATGTAAGAGTAGGCCGTAGCGCCGCTGCCCGGGCAAAATTTCCCTCATAGCACACTGTATGGCGTGTGCCCGTCTTCAATGAGCTCAGGATAAGTGCATAACAGTAGGAACCCCATTTCATTCATTCATTCATTCTTTATAATATTTTATATTTAACCCGTCTTCAATAACCTCATGCTTGGTACTTGCCGTTAATCTTTATAGTTTGTGTCGTCAGCAACCTGTTACCACGGTTATTGTACAAAATCAAACCTACAGCCGCAAATCCATCGGGACTGGTGTATCTGCTTTTTAATTAAACTGATTTTCGCATTGTCTCTGCCCAGGAAATGCAACGAAGCTCTGGGGATGACACCACACCACTAATGCATGCGGCATTCTAATGATTACCATTTGTTACAATGTATGGGACTATGGGCCCCCCCTTGGAAAAAATCCTGTATCCGGGCCTGAAAGTAGTTGCTATATTCAACCAACAGTGGACACATTCAATGTATATTATATCCTTTCTTGAATTTAAATGCTGTTCCATTTAATTTAAGTAGGTCAAGATTGGTGGTTTTGGATCCCTGGTAAAACCCATACTTCAAATGAAGTGAAATGGAGTTTAAGGTCCTACTGTCCTGCTCCAAAAAAAATTAAAATACTTGACTTGCAAGCAGATTATTGAAACAAAAATAAACCTTAGGGGAATCTCAAGATAACCTCCCTCTCTCACCCTCTCCCTCCCTCTCTCACCCTCTCCCTCTGCCCCTCCCTCCCTCTTCCTCTCTCACCCTCTCCCTCTCTCTCTCCCTCCCTCCCTCCCTCTTCCTCTCTCCCTCCCTCTCTCTCTCCCTCCCTCTCTCTCTCTCACCCTCTCCCTCATTCCCTCCCTCCCTCCCTCTTCCTCTCTCCCTCCCTCCCTCTGTTTCTCTCACCCTCTCCCCCTCCCTCTTCCTCTCTCCCCCTCCCTCTTCCTCTCTCACCCTCCCTCCCTCCTCCTCTCCCTCACTCTCTCTCTCTTCCTCTCTCACCCTCTCCCTCTCTCTCATTCTCTCTCTTCCTCTCTCACCCTCTCCCTCTCTCTCATTCTCTCTCCCTCTCTCTCATTCTCTCTCTCTCCCTCTCTCTCTCTTCCTCTCTCACCCTCTCCCCCTCTCTCTCTCCCTCCCTCCCTCTTCCTCTCTCCCCCTCTCCCTCTCTCTCATTCTCTTCCTCTCTCACCCTCTCTCACCCTCTCCCTCACTCTCTCTCTCTCTTTTTGTGAAATCTGTTTCCAAATGGATATTAAATTGATGATGATGTGTGATTATTTATTTTAGAATCCTACGATTTGTTTATTTCCACCAATCGTATTGAGAAGCCAGTGATGAGGATGTTGAAACTTAAACGATTGATCCACACTCTACCAGATCACCATTTTGAGACATTAAAATACATGGCTAATCATCTGAACAAGGTCGCTAGTTTCGGAAGTATTAATAAGGTTAGTTTGATTAATTAGTGATTTTGAATAATGTGAAGATAAAAAATTGCCTCGAACGAACTTGACAAGACTCTATTAAAGGGGAAATAACACTCTTGCTGGCTTGACAGGTCCAGAAAAAAAAATTAGCCTTATTCTAACTACAAGATGTTTAAGTGTCCTACCTGTTGTGTAAATTATCCATTACAACATATCTTACTTGTCCAGAGGGTTTGAAAATATGTTTAAATCCAAGTTGAATTTGAAAGTGCTTACGTAAGGCTTTTCAAACCATGTTACGGCATGTAGTTGAATTTTTCCAATTTTTAATATTAGATGTGTTAAGATGAAATTTGTATCATTTTTTAATTGAAATATTGTAAAATAGTAAAAATTGTTGACGAGAATAAAGATTGGAACATATTATTCAGTTAAAACAGTTCTTTTATTTCGCTTCAAATGTTACATAAATTATTATTAAGACATTTATTCACATGACAAGCCTGTAATCAACTCACTACACCATTCTTTGCTTGATAAAGATGGGAGAACCCTCGTCGAAATGTTGCTGAAATAAACTCTAAAAATAACTTGTATTCCATATAATTGTGTCATGCTAATAATTGACCCTCCCGAAAACATCTTTGCCCCCCCAAAAACAACTTCCCTTCCTGGCTACGGGCCTGTGCTGACATTACACTTCTTTTTTTTTATAATTGTTTGTTTGTTTGTGGTTTCTGAGTATGATGTCTTGTCAGTATATTTGTTTTTTTTGTAAATTAAGTATAAAATTTGAAAGTGTTTTTTTATTGTGTGTACAATATATTTTTAAAAAAACGATTATTCAATTTTTAGATGGATGCAAAGAATCTGGCTATCATGTTTGGCCCAACATTAATACGGAAATCGGATGATGATACGTTGTCAATGGTTACCGATATGTCGGATCAATGTCGTATCGTAGAAAGTGTTATTTTACATGTAAGTTGCTCATTTCCCTATTTACAGTTTTCCAGATCTGGGAACTTTTAATATTTTGCCCAACGTCAATGGGTGTCCTCGCTACAGAAAAAGGGACGTAACTCATAGGCGAAGCGGTCCCATGTGACCCCATTGTTTATCTTATAGCACAGTTTTCCTGTACATTCATTACGAACTCGTGTTTTGGCAACCGTTAGTTTTTGTCGTTAAAATGGAATTTAATAAAGATACGGTTCTCTTACTATCGAGAAGGTCATGTGGAACCGAGTTTTTACTAGCGACACCTGGTGGGAATTCCTTAAGCGAGGACGCCCCTTGGAAAGTGGATTCGTTGAACTAGAATGTTAGGGTTAACTTTATGTAGATGTCCGTTAGTAGATTATCTTTATTGAATTTCCACATGAGCATTGCACATGTTTCATAAAATTCAGCAATATCAGTTCCATCCATGCAACAAATTTTTAACACGATGACATCACTGTAACTTCCTGTTTTTAGCTAATGGACACTCAGATTTTAAAACTGTTAAATGTATCACTGTTATACACTAATGACAATTGAGTTCTCACTCACAACGATAAAGTTCTTGCCCTGAGCTGGGTTCGAACCCTCATTGCATTGGTGAGAAGCTGCCTCTCTATCGCCCTGGCTATCCGACCAGCTATTCATGCATAACGGGACAGTAACCTCCTGGATTATTCCCTCAGTTTGTTCTCTGTCCACCTCTTGTAATATATAGGTGTATGTTGCTAGCCTTGAGGTCGAGTGTTTGATCCCTGCATTGGCCGAGAAAGTTCATCTTGATTTTTCCGACTTGATTTCCCCTTGTCAGTGATACAGAAGGAGGGCCTGACAAGGACAGCTGCCTAGTCGTTCGAATGGGATGAAAAACAGGTCCTGTGTACACATTGGAGTGCACGTAAATGATCCCTTGGCAGTTAGAATTCGATATAAGAGTAGGCCGTAGCGCCGCTGCCCGGGCAAAAATTTCCCTCATAGCACACTGTATGGCGCATGCCCGTCTTCAATTAGCTCATGTTAAGTGCATAACAGTAGGACGTTAAACCCCATTTCATTCATTCATTCGTATGTTGCATGGCAACTGTTAGTTATTTTAATTACGTTGTTTGTGTATTTACAGTGTGATTGGTTCTTTAGTTCATGGGATCAGGACGATCATGTACCATTAGAAGAGAACATTGAAACATCTCCTCCTACAAGTTCAGCTGATACTAGTCGCGTTCTTAAAGATGATGATGGTATAAAAATACACTTTAATTTCACAATAAGAGTGGGAGAGGGGGGGATACCTTGTGTAGTGTGGGGGAGGGGTATTGGTCTGATACTAGTTGCGTTCTTAAAGATGATGATGGTATAAAAATACACTTTAATTTCACAATAAGAGTGGGAGAGGGGGGATACCTTGTGTAGTGTGGGGGAGGGGATACCTTGTGTAGTGTGGGGAGGGGGGTTTGTCTGGTGTAGTGTGGGGGAGGGGGTAGTGGTTTGATACCTTGTCACATACAACCTTTACTTAGGGTGTCAATCAGTCCTTTCACATAAAAAAATGAGGGCCCTGGTGTCGATAGCTACAGTATATCCAAACTCTTTCCAAAAGAAAGAAATTGATATTTTTTAAGAGAGTGAAATTTTGTGCCTTAAACCTTTTTTTCTTTTTTTTTGTAGAAGAGCTTGATTCTCAAATCAATGCCCGAGAAATCGTGTCTTCAATAATAACGGCAGCCAACAGGAAGATGAAATCAAAGGAGACGAGTAAAAGTTGTGATGAACTGGACATCTGTCCGCCTGCTTACAGCGATCTCGACCTGAGCAGACGTCAAGGCCCCCCGCCTCCTTACAGCCAATCACAGTCCAAGCTCTCGGGCATGAGCACGTCCGAGGAGTTTCTAGATCGCAAACCGGCACGAGGGACGGTTCCCGTGTACCATCGTAAGCCCCCTCCTCCTCCCCCGGCCTACGAGGATGAATGGAATACCGTGTTCCAGAAAATGGATGCCAACACCAGGAGAGGTTTGATGGGAGTTCAAGGTCAAGGTCGTCCCCATTATTCCGAGGAGAGTCTGGCAGTTGAGGGTCGTCCCCACTATCCCGAGGAAACTCTCGGGGTCGAGGGGGGGCGTCCTCATTATTCTGAGGACAGTCTTTTGGGCGAGAATGATGAAGTCCACTTGACCCACAACCTGAACTCCTCCTCCTCGTCCCAAAACTGGTCTCTATCTCGCGACACGCTCGACCGCTTAAAGAAAATCAAACAAGACACGAGTTTAATCATAGAACGGGAGGAGAAACGCAGACAGGATTTGGAGAGGAGACGCCTGGAGCAACAATTGTACGAACGGGAATATCAGCGAACAAAGAAGGAGATGGAGCTGGAGGACGAGGGAGGCCTCGAAGATCTGTTCAACTTGCGTTTCGCGGGGGGTGACTTTACCGGTAACCGTCAAGGGAACACTGGTAGCAGTCAAAATCAGGGGGGGTACCTATTAGCACGCGCCCATCCCGTGAGATGTGGTACTAACTCTGACCAGGACTCGAAGCCAGAAAGTCAAAAACCAAAAGAGGAGGACCCGAGAATTTTGACGCAGCAGCAGAAGCAAGATAGTGGTAAATATTTTGTTAGTATTGGTAATCGTGCTCGCCATAAAACTCATTCCAGTGCAATGCAAGGTAGTCTAGATTGTTTAGCTCAGTTTGTGCCCCGAGCTGGTTCATTAGAAAATATGTTAGATCATAATCATCACATGCATGGTAGAATATCAGATAAAACTCGTTACAGGAGATCCAGAGACTACGATCAAGACTACAATCAAGAAAGATCATCCAGTCACAGAAGACGTCATAACACCTTGAATCGTAACAGTATAATAAATCGTCACGGATCATTGGATTCTCTGATAGACTTGATAGATAAAAACGAAAATAGAAATTCGTGGGCTTCGACCGATTCCGAGGATGGATTAGATCTATTAACAGACTTAACAACAACATTCGATCAAAAACTACAAATACTCTCTAACCCAAAATATAAACTGAATGGTAGTTCTCGCAAAAGTCGCACGAATTCCAGCAGTGCAAGTGTTAGTACAACTAGTGACATTCTCGATGACGATAAAGATTTAGAATTATCAAACACAGCAGACTTACCTCCCCCGATTAACGAACACACAAAACCACAACCTGTCATCTTGCCTCGATATCCCCAGAACCTCCTCATGTCGACAGCCACGAGTCTAGATAACAAATTTCAAGATCCAAGCCTACATCGCTCTCATAAGCCAGAAACAAAAATAGGTATTGCTTCACGATTCGAACGGAACCCTCAAATTCCGACTTGTGGCGCTGTGTCGAGTTCAACGCCTTCAGGACCAATCAGTTTAGTTCAGTGGACATGCAGCAACCCTGCCACTGCCGCGTTTATAAGTAAGAAATGTGACAGTAAAGCTACGTGTAAGAATCCCGATTATTCGTATAATAAAACGGTTAAAAACGAGGCAATATCGGCAAAATATGGAGATAAAGCTGGCAAAGATTGTGCTATAAAACAGACTGAGAAAAATGACTCTAATTCAAAAAGTAAATCGGAATCTCCTTCTCGGACCGAGAGAAAATCAAATGTCCGGGGTAAAAGAAGGCACACGGTAGGCGGAGTTGACGACTGGGAAAATATGAAGGCTTTGATCCTAGCCACTAGCGGTAAAGATCAACTTTCTAAAACTACGGCCTGGGAACAGTTACGCCCGGCTATAAAAGAAGATTTAACACCGAGGAATCGTAATTTAAATTCCTGGCTGCGTCAAGAACGTCTTCGAGGAAGCACACCCGACTTATCGACGCTAGGCTCACTTGAAATCGCGGATAAATCATTTTATTTATAATTAATCATCTTTACTAATTATATTGAAATGATTATTGAATTATAATCTGTAATATCGCTTACAATCTCTCTTACTCGCGAAAATAAATTCACTCCATTACTTTAATTACTAGCACATTGTTATATAGTCCTTCAGATGGGACAAAAAAACTCAGGTACCAGGTAGACATTAGTGTTTGATATAAGAGTAGGCCATAGTGCAGCTGTCTGCACGCGATATAAGCTACTTCAATGGTCATAGTTCAGGTCTATAATAATAGAATATAGAGACTTTTTAATGACTTCTGTTGACCTTATTATGGCCTCTGTTTGCCCCAACTTTAAGGCTAGACCGTATCCATAATGACATCCAAATGATGAAAAAATTCATGTGCTTTTTCTAGTGGCATCAGGAGCAAAAAGCGAAAAAAGGTTGGGGGGGGGGATGCTTAATGGGGGCGGCCACATTGCGTGAGTTATTGTCAGTAGCATCATTGTTTGCCTTTATCAGAATCAGTCTTTAAAAGCTCAATTATTTTAATAATAACATTTCTACTGGCGTGTCCTTTGAGAATTTAATTTATTGCAACTGGTTTCTGTCTGTTACCTTTTAAATCTATAAATGGTTGTTAAATAATAATAATAATCGTGTCATTTTACAAGGGTAGCAAATTAGGCCTGAGGCCTTTTTCCAATTTGGCCCTTGGCACAGATCGTGCGAATGATTTCGATCATTACTGCAGGAAGGAATTTTATTTCTACAGTAAGAGAGGTTGTCAAGAGAGAGTCATGTCATTACAATAATTATCACATTATAAAGCATGTACGAACTTAACCAGTATAATCACTTTTAACAAATAGAAAATAAAAACTATTTAATTTGAACTATGAAATACTGTATCAATCAATACTCAAATACAATACAGTATTCATTTATACCTAAACCAAGAATTACGTTATTTTATTATTTTTTTGTTGTATTCAGTACTTTGCCTTTTTTTTTCCACGTTCAGAAATGATTTTTTTTTGTTTTTTGATTTAATGTAGTAAAAAGATGCTTAATATAAATGCTAAAATTTGTCTTTAAATGATAATGATAATTAGCTTAGAATTAATAAAAGTAAGATGTCTATTATAGAATCAGGCTGTAGAAGCATCAGGATAAAAAAAAGGATAATTCTGCTACTCTTAAACAAATTTACTCTTTTATAAACTAGGATTTGAACAACTGGAAATCGATTTTGTTTTTTTTAGCCTAGTTGAATGAGGTCTCAATGATTTTATGCATGATTTAAAAATAATTCTGCATGGAAAGAAACAAATTGTGTTTGACTTAACTTCATTATTTTAATTTGAATGTATCAATATCAATCATCATTGACCATAACCAATATTTGCGGTGAGTTTTGAGTTTTGAACTTCACATGATTAAGCTACTAAATTTCATCAATGCGTCAAATCAAGGAAGAGAACATTAAAACTGTGAAATATTGAACTTAAAATAACATCTGAAGTTCTGTAAGGTTTATTTCTGAAAAGGAAAGAAAAGTGTGTTTTATTTGGATTATAAATGAATTAGATAGTGTGTGCTTATTGAGTGTGTAGATTTTACAGAAAGCAAGTGACATATCTATGAGAGGAGCCTTATTATCACCAGGTTTGGTGGAAATCAGACAGTAATTCTACAACAAGTGTGCATTTCTGACTATAATGATGAAATTATCGTGTGGTTGGATTTCATCTGGGATGGATTCTTGGGGAGTGTTTATTGTTGAGGAGTATTTATTAATACATTATGTAAGATTTAGATAAAGAGTTGGATGTTCTTGCTATAATAGTTCTATTAAAGGGACAATAACACTCTTGCTGGCTTGACAGGTCCAGAAAAAAAAATTAGCCTTATTCTAACTACAAGATGTTTAAGTGTCCTACCTATTGTGTAAAATATCTATTACAACCTATCTTACCTGTCTAGAGGGTTCGAAAATATGTTTAAATCTAAGTTGGATTTGAAAGTGCTTACGTAAGGCTTTTCAAACCATGTTACGGCATGTAGTTGAATTTTTCCAATTTTTAAAATTAGGTGTGTTAAGATGAAACTTGTATTATCAATTAATTGGAATAATGTAAAATAGTACAATTTGTTGACCAGAATAAAGATTGGGAGCTATTATTCAGTTACAACAAGAGTGGTATTGGGGCTTTAAAGATGCATTATGTAATATTTAGAGAAAGGGCTGGGTGTTCTTACTATAATACTAGTTCACAAATGTGTAAAATATCCATTACAACCTGAATTTATCTAGTTTGTATCGATTAGAATTCCAATTTTCTTTTAGTGCACGGAACCACGATTTTTCGTTTCATCTAAACGACTAGAAACCAGAATTCCAGACTTTTTGAGATCAACACTTGTATAGAATCAGGAATCAGCAAGCCTCACCATTATTCTTATAAATGTCCAAAATCTGTGTTTGGTTTAAGCAGACGGTTGTTGGTGTGTAAATAACTCTTCCGAATATAAAACCAAACCATTCTCCCACGCACCGGACGGAAGGACACCATTTCAATAACCTTCCCTAACTTCATTCGACGTGGGATAAATATCGTGACAACAGATCAGATACTGGTTCTTTTATAAAGATAAATACAAAATTGTCTACAAGAGGTGTTGTCACTTTATACTCGTGTCCTCAAATCATTCTACGGACGGACCCCATTTCAATATCCTTCCCTAACTTCATTCGACGTGGGATAAATATCGTGACAACAGATCAGATACTGGTTCTTTTATAAAGATAAATACAAAATTGTCCACAGGAATTGAGTTGATTGATATTCGATCAGGACCCCGAAAAATTACAAATCCAATACAAATCTAATAGGGTCGGCTTTAAAGACGACGAGTCAGTATAAAAGTAATGGGCATCCTGGCTAGAGATAAAAGGGACATAATTTATTGGTGAGGGCGGTCCCACGTGACCTCATTGTTTACCTCATAGCACAGTTTTCCTGTACATTCTTTACGAACTGTACATTCATTACGTTGACAAATGTTAGTTTTTGTCGTTAATATGGAATTTAAAACCGATACGGCTCTCTTACCATCGATAAGGTCACGTGGAACCGAGTTTTTACTAGCGACACCTGGTGGGAATTCCTTCAGCGAGGACGCCCATTGTACTTTGACATCCTGTAATATCATCAGATTTAGACACACATCAATGTTGGGTTAAAGCTACAATTTCATATTTTTAAATTATATTTTTAAATGTATTAAAATAAAGCCTTAAAATAGATGGTATCTATCAACAGTCCTACCTTGTTAAAGATTAATCCTATAATTCGCTATTGTCAGCTGAGAAGTTGGCAAAAATATTATTTTCAAATTCCAACATTTGAAGATGGCTTTTTCATGAAGGTAATAGGAAAACAAGGGAGGTAATTGTGTTATTATTTGCTGTGTCAATGATTTTTGAGGGTGTGAAATTATGCCCATGACTTGTATAATAGTGAGTTTATATCCTTTTGAGCAAAAGACATAGAAATGATTATGTTTTGACTTTCTTAGAAAATATGAAATTCTCGTTTTAATATAAAGCTAGCAGAAATTCGAATAGGAGATATTGGTTACACAATTCTTACTTAATTTTGTTTGTTATAATGCTTAATTCTATTAAAACTATTATATTTTATTTTTTAAACCTAATAGTAAATAATTTCCTATGTAAATAGATGTTATGAACATATACATATATATTCAAATGATTGTTTATGCTTTTGAAATAATTTTGTTGACATTTTGTATGTAAAAACAAATATAATGTTGATTGTAAATAGTTGTGTAGATATTTTTAAAGAATTCTGTGTATTACTGTTAATAATGTACAGTTAGCAGCATCCATATAATTATATACATGTAGCTGTGTGTGGCCAGACACTTTATATTACCTTATTACAAGGCCGCAAACATTATAACTTTAGTTGAAGAAAATATTGGAAATAAATAAAGAAATAAAATATAAGCTTAATAATAATTTCTAGTTTTATTCTTCCTTAATTTACAGGGGTTCGGTCGGGATGGCCTAGTGGTCTAGAGTGTCGCGCTTTGTACTCTAGCTGAACGGCCACCTCTGGCTTGCGCCTGTGGTTTCGAGCCCTGGTGTGAGCGTATGTGGCATGGAGATAGGGGCGTCTTCTCAACCTCGCGGGTTTCCTCTGGGCACTCAGGTTTCCTCCAACTGCTAAAGACCCCAATGCGCAAGCGAATTATTGAAATGAAATTTTAAAAAAAACATATGTTAGTCCCGAAATGACCTAGTTGAGTTGAGTGGAAGCACGACCTAATTATTGGGTAGGAAGCACGACCTAATTATTACTGCAAAGAACAGCGCCTTCGTGATTGATTCCCGGGATAAAATAGTACCTACTAGCTATCTACATAGATTATCATGCCATTCGAGGTATTTGGATGCGTAATACTTTTAACATCCACCACTATCGGTAATTATCTGTATCGGCCGATATTCTTGGCTGTTATTATCAGATATCGGTTAAACCTTTAGGTAGGGGTGGGCAAATGGAGGTCGAATTTTGGGAACGAGTGTTTTCTAAGGTGATTTTGGCTGCTGAATCCGAATCTGGAGAAATTTTTGTTCTGTGACATCATTTTGAGCTGGTTCCTTGGCCTTCAAAATGGCGGCTCAAAAATGCCTTTTTTTCTCATAAAAGCGAGACAATATTGAAACTAGTTGTCCAATATGTTAGAATATATGTTTTCATGACCGTGGATTCTAAAATTGCACTCCCATTTATGATTTGATAACATCCTTTATTGATATGAGGGTAATAACTGAAATAAAGTCATTTTGAAAATGGCCACGGAACCAGCTCAAAATGACGTCACAGAACAAAAATTTCACCAGATTCAGATTCAGCAGCCAAAATCGCTTAAGAAAACACTCGTTTTCAAAATTCGACCTCCATTTGCCCACCCCTACTTTAGGTGCCATATCGGCCCATCACTAGTTAGCATGGAGAGGACTTTATGAAAGCCAAACAAATTCTAATGATTTTCTGATAATTACGTAATGAGTTGTTACCGGTACTCTAAATCAGATTTAAGTGTATTATATAGAGAATCTCCTACGAGTGTTTTTTGTTATCAATAAACACGGTGTATAAATTTAATGTGAATTAGATAAAAACTTTAGCCTCTAGAGCATCCACAAGATTTTTCAAAGTGATCAAGGGCCATAACTCTGGCAGTAATTATTGGATATTGCTGAAAATCAATAGGCTTCTTTCAGGGCCGGATTAATCTTGTGGGGGACCCATTTCGAATTGTTCAAACTGACCGTGGATCGTACTAGTATGTACTCAGCCCCCTTGAGTGCCTGGGGTGTTTTCCTTCCAGGAATTTAGTGAAATTATTTCAGGTGACATATAGCATTAAACTCCGTTGACTGATTTACTATACTAAGATTACGTTAATTTCCCGGGACTGCTTGGGCCCCAGCAATCACATCGAGGGATGGATTCCTTTTGATTGGTAGAACCTCTAAATTATGTAATTTAGTTAATTTGAGGGCCAAACCGATCTCTCAACCCCCCCCCCTCCCCGAAAATCTGTTGGTACTTAATAGTCCAGGGACCCCCAATATCCCTTACTGCTCAGGGCCACAATCCTCGCCCCACAGCCCACGTACTAGATAGTTCCACCCGGGATAAAAATATTAGTATGACAGAGTTTTGTTTGGGGGCCCGGGACATTTGCCCCACTTTGCCTCCCCTAGATCTGGCACTGGCTTCTTTGTCTCATGACCTTCAACACTGTTGGATATTAATTTTAGCCCCCAGAGAATTCACAAGAAATTGTGGACGTTGGACTAACCGGGGCAACGGCAATATACGACCAACTTTCCATGTGGGCGTAAAATAAAAACTACCGGGGCAACGGCAATATACGACCAACTTTCCATGTGGGCGTATAAAAAAACCCGGTGTGAATAAATCAAATAACCCTTTATTTTAAAAACAGATATATAATATTAAATATATATTTATAATCCTGGTCACATATATTAATCACCACTTTCTATACATCTTATAAAAACTCTTTTCTCTCTAATTAAATCTACACAACGCTACAAAAAGCCAGAAAACAGCTCAATTTAAAATTATGCAACATTTTTAGCATGAATTTGAAAGACATTTTGTTTTAATATCAACCTCTCACCTGGATTAAAACCAGGTATAAATTTAATTACCTCACCATCGCAATAATTTGTAATAGATCCAATTTTAACCATCCCCAGCAGCAAAACACCTAAAGCTGATTTCTTTCAAACCTTTAGTTTGCCATTAGTCTAGCAACATCACATACCCCCTCCCACCCCCGATTTACTTAAGCTGGGAAATACCCCCAACACTTCTGGTTTTCCGAAAAAAACAAAAGTTGTAAGTCTATTGATAATAGTTTTATCAAACCTATTTCTATCTCAATAAATTTTTTTTAATCTTTTACAATGCGTAGTAATTTAACTTATTTTTCTTCAATTCAGTTCTGCTACGTTTTTAGAAAAAAATGCTATTAATTTAGCCAGTACTGTAAGCCCCGCTTCATAGATATTACATAAGATATTGCTAAACAAATTATATTCATAATCAGTCTCGAATAAAAATTACTGTTTAATTTTATTCTATACTAATGTCCAAAAGAAAGTATACTTGGGGTGGGCAAATGGAGGTCGAATTTTGGGAACGAGTGTTTTCTAAGGTGATTTTGGCTGCTGAATTCGAATCTGGAGAAATTTTTGTTCTGTGGCGTCATTTTGAGCTGGTTCCGTGGCCTTCAAAATGGCGGCCCAAAAATGACTTTTTTTCTCATAAAAGCGAGAAAATATTGGAACTAGTTGTCCAATATGTTAGAATATATGTTTTCATGACCGTGGATTCTAAATTTGCACTCCCATTTATGATTGAATAACATCCTTTATTGATATGAGGGTAATAACTGAAAAAAAGTCATTTTGAAAATGGCCACGGAACCAGCTCAAAATGACGTCACAGAACAAAAATTTCACCAGATTCGGATTCAGCAGCCAAAATTGCCTTAGAAAACACTTGTTTCCAAAATTCGACCTCCATTTGCCCACCCCTAAGTATACATACATTGTGCATTTCGTACTGCATAAACCAATGTTGTTTTCTATTTTATGCAGTATTTGGGTAGAATGTTAATTTGAAGTTTTTTAGTTAGAAATGTTGAATTTGGACGAAAGAGCAAAAAAAATCAGTAATGGTTTATCAAATATTTTTAATCTAAACCAAACTTAGTCATATTTTCAATGTATATACTTTCTGTTTGACATTAGTATATGTTAGTAAATTCTACGATTAGTTTTGATTTAATAAAATAATTAATGATCTCGGATTTGAAGAGTATTGATGAATCTCAAATGACAAATGTTTAAATAAAATCTTATTTATGTCTTGTAAATATGGTAGGCCTACTCAGTATACATATAGAAAAATAATTGTATGATATTCTTAGTCAATCACATACATGTACAATATCAACAATTTGTGTAGGTTCCATTGAAAACAAAATTCCTTCTTTTCTTGAATTTTAAATCTATAATCAATCGATATATATCTCAATATTGTAACTTTATAGAAGAAAAATCAGGTAAATGTGGAATTTATGTTTTGTAAATATGGTAGGCCTACTAGTATACATATAGAAAAATAACTGTATGATATTCTTAGTCAATCACATACATATATAATATCAACAATTTGTGTAGGTACCATTGAAAACAAAATTCCATCTTTTCTTGAATTTTAAATCTATAATCAATCGATATATATCTCATTATTGTTACTTTTATAGAAGAAAAATCAGGAAAATGTGGATTTTTTTTAACAGCAATCTACAGGTTTGTTAAGCATGTTAATTAATGTTATTATATATAAAATACAATGATAAATGTAGGGATTCAAGTTGGATTTGATCAACTTTTTACAGCAAAACAACCTTGAAATATTTTTTTTAACTAATATATTATTATTTACAAAATTAGTAAAATAACTGTTAAAAGATTTAAGTAGAATCTGATGATGTGTTTATGATTGTCAACAAATACAAAAAGTACAAAATTATGGAATGAATAAAACTGATTCAATTTTATTTTTTAAACAACAAATGATTTTTATTGGAAGACAAGGAATATAACCAGACTTTCAAAACCGTCTCAATCGACCAGACTCTCAAAACCGTCTCAATCGACCAGACTCTCGTCTACCCTTTGCTATTTGTCACAGTTATATTAATTTTCTCCAAACTTCAAATCAAAATACACATTAAGATTTTGTTTTTTGGCTTTGATGGAAATGTACAACATTCAGTCAGTTTCAACATATTTAATCATTTAAAAAAAATTTTGATTAGTAAAAATATATATAATAATTTATTTACAATTTAATCTTGGTTGGGAATGTATATGGAGTTATTTTCAAGATTAGATACAATTTACAATTATACATATTCCAACATCTCTTCTTCAACTAAATTTGTATTATTTTTTTTTTTACCAGTACGAAGAACTTGTTCTTATTAACATAATAATATAATATAGTTGGTTAGCCGTGTATATACGAATATATTGTATATTGAATACCGCACTTATATCAAATATACATATTAGGTGGTACTTTTTCATTCACGTATATTAACTCCTTATTAGGTAATACACATTAATTCAAAATATACATATTCATCGTCGTTATAACTTTGATTCAAAATATCTTCCTTATTAGGTAATACTTTGATTCAAAATATCTTCCTTATTAGGTAATACATATACATGTACATATTCATCGTCTCTATAACTTTGATTCAAAATACCTTCCTTATTAGGTAATACATATTCATATTCCTTACATACATCTTCTTCCTTATAAGGTAATCCACATCAACTCAAAATATACAATATATATCGCTTCCTTATTAGGTAATATACAGTATATTAATCTATACAATTGTACTAATAACTACAACTAGTTAAATATCAAATATATTGCATGATAGTTATTTTAAATTAAACATCAAATATACAGTTTTAGAAAATATTGTATATTTAAATCTAATCACACCATTCAATTTATACTCAAAATGGTGTCAGACTTCTTTCCGATGTTGAGGCGGCGGCACCACGTTCTGTTAGATCCCAGAAGAGTACAAGCCTTACAGTTCTACTGAATCAAACACCACAGGGTATCTCACTGTCAATCCTTCTCAGAATAATGACTTGAACTGCCATTCCTTCTCAGTATAAGAACTTGAACTGTCATTCCTTCTCAGAATGACTTGAACCGCCATTCCTTCTGAATATAATGATTAGAACCACCATTCCTTCTCAGAATAATGACTTGAACTGCCATTCCTTCCCAGTAAAATGATTAGAACCGCCATTCCTTCTCAATTTAATGACTTGAACTGTCATTCCTTCTCAGAATAATAACTTGAACTGTCATTCCTTCTCCATCGAATGTCTTGAATCGCCATTCCTTCTGAGTATAATGACTTGAACTGCCATGCCTCCTGAGTAAATGACTTGAACCGTCATTCCTTCTGAGTATAATGATAAGAACTGCTATTCCTTCTCCATTGAATGTCTTGAATCGCCATTCTGTTGAGTATAACGACTTGAACCATCATTCCTTCTCTGTACAATGACTAGATCTACCATTCCTTCTCAGCATAATGACTTTGGGCATCATTCCTTCTCATGTTAATTTTACCCAGCATTTCGTTGACGGCAAATGTCATTCAATGCCATTGTGAAAATAGCCACGAAAGAACTGAACCACACATTAATTTGATCTTCAGGGAGGTTACCATATTGATTTACAATTCACAAATTGACAATAATTTATCACGTTTATAATTCCACAAATATCTGTGAGCGAACATCACAAACATAAATCTTGTTGTAGTTACAGGTGTCTTTGAATAACCAGCCATTGTTTCAAACTGTCGTCACCATAAAACACTTTGATAAAACTTTTTTTTTTCAGCACCATAATTGAAAAGGCCTTTTTGCGCACTATTTGTAGATGAAGAAAATTCTTCATTGTTGAATCTGGAAATACAGAAATAAAGATTTAGAAAGGTGTCACCTGGCCATAGCACAGCGGAAAGTTGTATTATTTAGAGAGGGGGTAGGTGAGCAAATGTCGGTAGAGCATACATTGATCCAGTTTTCTAACCAGTATAATAATACCTATTATCTTTGCGCCTAACCTGGGTTAATTGAAGACTGGCATATGCCATACAGTGTGCTATGAAGGAAATTTTGCCCGGGCAGCAACTGAATTCCAACTGCCAAGGGCTCTTTTACGTGCACGCCAATGTGTACATGGGACCTTGGTTTTTCGTCCAATCCAAATGACTAGGCAGCTATCCTTGTCAGGCCCTCAGTCTGCACCACTAACAAGGGGGAACCACGCCGGAAAATCGAGATGAACTTTCTAGGCCAATGCAGGGATCGAACACCAGACCTCCAGGCTAACAAGTCAGCACCTATCCCACTTAGCCCCTTGATCCCCCAATATGGATGGAGTTAGCGCAATTAAATGTACATTAATATTATTATTATAATTATTACCTGTTCAAACCCAGTGGGTCCACCAAACTTTCTAATAGCAATCATCAGCTCCTCCCGTGGATCTAACTGTCGTTCAAATCGTTTATCATATTTCTTTGGAGTACTTGATTTGTTGACCTTAGATGTGGTTGTCACCATGGTTACAGGTGGAGGGGGTGGAGGTGACGCCGCCGCCGCTTCCATCGTCGAATGGTTTTGACTTACAGATTGGGAGTCTTGAGTCAGAGCTAACATGCTCTGTTGTAATTGTTCCATCATACTCTGCTGCATTTCTATCTGCATCTTCATCTGCGTCTGCATGCCCTGGTTCTCCGGCGACATCTGCTGGCTCGCCAGAAGAGTTTGATTCTGCTTCAGTTGGTCTTGCCATTGTTTGAACTGTTGTTGTAGTTGATCGTACTGCGCCATCTTCGCCTCATCCAACGAATCGTTAACGGGTGAAATATCAGCAGGTTCATCTAGAGGTGTGGGCGACACAGATTGCCAGCCAGATGGTGTGAGAAGTCTTGAGTATGTTTTGGCGGCAATCTGATGTCTTGACAGAGAATTATCTTGGTCAAGAGAACTTACAGCTGTTGACGAATAGTTGTTAGTTGATGGTACATTTATATCTTCATTCACCCAGCCAGACTGGGTTAGCTTTCTAGTTGTGTTAGTTGATGGTTTGGTGACATTTTCATTCACCCAGCCAGACGGGGTTAGCGTTCTAGTTGTGTTAGTTGATGGTTCGTTGACATTTTCATTCACCCAGCCAGACGGGGTTAGCGTTCTAGTTGTGTTAATTGATGGTTCGTTGACATTTTCATTCACCCAGCCAGACGGGGTTAGCTTTCTAGTTGTGTTAATTGATGGTTCGTTGACATTTTCATTCACCCAGCCAGACGGGGTTAGCTTTCTAGTTGTGTTATTAGTTGATGGTTCGTTGACATTTTCATTAACCCAGCCAGACGGAGTTAGCTTTCTAGTTGATGGTTCGTTGACATTTTCATTCACCCAGCCAGACGGGGTTAGCGTTCTAGGACCAGATATATTCACACTAGCAGATGATGTATGGATATGATGATTCACGGGACTAACGGTTCGTGGTGACCGTCTCATAGTCGGCATGGTCATCAAAGATATCGATTTATCTTCGAAAACAGTTTCAATCTCATTCTCAGAATTTTGTGTAAAACTAAGATCGGAAATTCGTGATTTCACCCTTTCGTTGATTCCATAATTTTCTTTGATATACTTAGGTTGCCTATCACTACCAGAACGACTTGATTTAGAAATACGATTTTTCATCGGAGGCGACGCCACAAAGTTCACATTAGCCAAATCACTTGTAGTTAACACAAATTCTTCTTTTTCCCGAGGAGGAGCAGCAGGGGTCGTGACTTCGACCGTTTTTAATTCTGGTTCTTTATAAAATGAGAACGATGACAATGATTGTGAGGATCTTGATTTTGGCGAGTCGGGTTCCTTTCTTGTTTCAAAGTCGGGGATTTTATGATAAGCTCCTCCAAAGGTGTAGCTTGACGATGGTCCGAGGTGATAAACCTCTTCGATAGTTTCCGACCACTCTTCTTCTTCTTCTTCTTCTTGTACTACTTGCGGTGCTGCTTTTGGCGCCTCTGTTTCTGTGGGTTCGTTCTGGAACTCGGGAGGAGGCTGGATGTTCAAGTTTTCAGGTGTATCATACGTCAATTCCCTAATGATATCATCTGACGGACTTAGAAGTTTTTGATTGATTGCGTGACCAATTGATTTGGAGTCACGGGGAGACATGACGACCTGCTCTTCTTGGGTGGGAGGTTCTTCTTCCCAGCTGTCGTAAGTGTTACTAAAAATAGCACTTAATCGCGCTTGACGGTCCCGTTCGCGTCGGCCTGCTGCCTCTTCCTGTGTACTGACTTCTGATTCGGTCAACGAGTCGTCAGTATCTGGTGGAATGATGTCACTAGGTTCGGAACCATGATGAATAACAGAACCGGTTTCTGATTCTTCTGTGTCCTGTGTGGATGGTGTGAAACTGGCGCTATCAGACAGGTTGTTGGGGTCCTGGTCAGAACCCACTGTTAATTTTGTCATCTGTTGAACGAATCTAGCCATCTCTGTTTTATACCCCTCATCATTCTCTGAAAATAGAGAGACAAATTCGTTTATTTTTAAATTCAGTCTTGGGGCCATCCATAAAGTACGTACGCTTGAAGGGGGGAGGGGGGGTCACGCCCAAAACGTACAGGTGCATAAATTTATTGGCAAAACGTACGTACAGGAGTGTACAGGGGGGGAGGGGGGCTGAATTTTACCCATTTTGAGCGTACGTACTTTATGGATGGTCCCCTTATCTCAATGTAGGCATAATATATGCTGGTTTCTGGATAATAACCATTTTTGGTTTAAAATTTAAAAACTTAACCATATAGCCAATGAAAAGCTGCATTTACAAATCATGAACATAACTTAAACTAAGATACAATAAAAATTTTAAGAAATACTGCAATTCGATTGGCTGACCACTAAAATCAATTTGCATATATCCAATGAAGTTGCAGTATTTCTTAAAATTTTGTGAATAAGGGCCCAGGACTGTAAATTATTATCAGATTAAAATCCACAGAAATATAAAACATAACAACTTAAAATTCTTCCATATTGAGACACAATAATTACATTTGCATATAATTGTCAGGATTTTTCCGATATCCTGCGGTGAGAGCAGGTCTCGCACAGAAAGTTTTAAACATTACTGGAAAAATATGTATGCTTTTGAAATGTCCTTGATAAAGAATACAATGAACAGAATGGTGGGGAGTAGAGATAGGTGCAGTTAAAATACAATGAAGGAAATGAAAATAAAAAGTATTTTAACAAGTATGTGGTGACGAAGAGGGAGAGAGAAAGAGAGAGAGAGAGAGAGAGAAATGGGGTTTAACGTCCACTCGACACTAACTAGGTCATTTTGGGACTAACGTATGGTTTAATTTCAATAATTCGCTTGTGCGTAGGGGTCTTTACTAGTGGTAGGAAACAGGACCCAGGGAAAAGCCACGAGGTTGGAGAGGCGACCCTACTTCTTGTCACGTACAACCGAGAATTCGAAACTTCGCTAGTTGACTCAATGACAGGCTTTATGATACAGCGCGCACTTGCTAACCATTCGGCCATCCAACTCCCTGGTGACGAAGGACATATAATATTGTGTCCTGTGAATAAGATGGGTGCCATCCACAGTGTATACAATAACAAAACATTCTCGAAAAAACATGTTTACAGAATATTTGTATAAACAAAAAACAAAAAATATCGCATGAACAGTTTAGATAAAATAAAATAAAACAGAAAAAAGGTTTCATCAAAATCATATAAAAACTGTAGAGTGACCAAAAACAAATGTGAACGGATGGATGAACAGGGGGACAGCATTATACGTCCACATGTGGATTTAAATATATATTACATGGGCCATCTTAAAGCATTGGCCAGAGTTTAGGGATCAAATGCTAAACTTACGCTGGGCCCCACGAGCTATAGGGAGACCCATGCTAACCTTTCACTGGGCCCAAACAAGCATAGGGAGACCGGAGACCATGTTAATCTAATGATGGGCTCTGAAAGCATAGGGAGATCCATGCTAATCTAACATTGGGTCACACACGAGCATAGTGAGTCCCATGCTAACCTAATGATGGGCTCCGAAAGCATAGGGAGATCCATGCTAACCTAACGATGGGCTCCGAAAGCATAGGGAGATCCATGCTAACCTAATGATGGGCTCCGAAAGCATAGGGATATCCATGCTAATCTAACAATGTGTCACACATGAGCATAGGGAGATCCATGCTAATCTAATGATGGATCACACATGAGCTTAGGGGGAGATCCATGCTAATCTAACGATCGGTCACACATGAGCTTTGGGGGACCCATGCTAATCTAACGATCGGTCACACACTAGCATAGGGAGACCCATGCTAATCTAATGATAGATCACACACGAGCATAGGGAGACCCATGCTAATCTAACGATTGGTCACAAGCTTTGGGGGACCCATATGCTAACCTAACACTGGGCCCAACAAGCATAGGGAGACCGGAGACAATGCTAACCTAATGATGGGCTCCGAAAGCATAGGGAGATCCATGCTAATCTAATGATCAATGGATCATACACAAGCTTTGGGGGATCCATGCTAACCTAATGATGGGCTCCGAAAGCATAGGGAGATCCATGCTAATCTAATGATAGATCGTCACGAGCTTTGGGGGACCCATGCTAACCTAATGTTGGGTCACACATGAGCATAGGGAGATCCATGCTAATCTAATGATAGATCACACATGAGCTTAGGGGGAGATCCATGCTAATCTAGCATTGGGTTACACACGAGCTTAAGGAAACCCATGCTAATCTAATGATGGATCACATGAGCTTTGGGGGATCCATGCTAACCTAATGATGGGCTCCGAAAGCATAGGGAGATCCATGCTATTCAACGATGGGTCACACATAAGCATAGGGAGATCCATGCTAATCTAATGATGGGGTCTCAAGAGCATAGGGAGATCCATGCGAACCTGTCTTTGTACATCATAATTTTTTAATGTTAAAACATTGATTTGTTTGGAGTACCAATACATGCATATATGTTATAAATTAATAAAGCATTATTAGTTATTTAACGGTTATTATGTAAATATAGCTTAGTTTAATTAGTAGCATTGCTATAGGGGCCATCCATAAAGTACGTACGCTTAAAGGGGGGAGGGGGGTCACGCCAAAAACGTACAGGTGCATAAATTCATTGGCAAAGCGTACGTACAGGAGCGTACAGGGGGGAGGGGGTGTCTGAATTTTACCCATTTTGAGCATACATACTTTATGGATGGCCCCATAGTTGAAAAAAAGGGTTTTCTTTTGGCTTCAAATGTTACATAAACTGTCATTCACACGACACGCCTATAAACCATTCCTCTGACCAAGATTTAAACGGATTAAAACATGATCGCCATTGAATGATATAAGAATGGTGAATCAAGGCTGAGTCTTGATTAACAAGTGCAATTGTTATGACAATAAACAATCTTATCAAAATTTTAAACAGGGATAACTTTGCTCAGAATAAATTTTCAATATATTAATTTGGAACCATCTTGTTTTGAAGAGTGGCGGATTAAGCTCCACCAAGGCCTGAGGCTGCAGTTGCTGGAGGGCCTTTTTAAAATGGTGTGGGCCTAATTAATTCCGGGCCAGGGTCTATGTTGGTTCTAATTCCACCCCCTAATGATCATTGTCTCTGCGCTTTTAATCGTATCAGACAAGTCTAAAAATGTTTTTTTACAAAATCTTTGGGCCCGAGGCTGCATCCTCACCGGCCTCGCTGATAATCTGTTACTGGTTTTAAACTATTATAGCAAGAACAGCCAGCTCTTTATCTATTTACAGTCTCATTGCATTGTTCTTGCATAATAGGATGTATTTACAAAGATATGTCCACATGTAATAAGAACCCCACCATTTTGTTGTGGCTGAGCATAATAGATAGGCCTCTTTTGACTCTGATTAAATCAATTTGAGCACATAATACAAACAAAATTGGATATTTTGGTGGAAAATGCAAATTACAAATGGTTATTTGAAATAGAAACTATTTGTCTGTTGTTACAAGACGACCCAATGAAATAAAGGATAAACAAATTGGATAAAGACATCAGAGATTGACAGTAAGCTAAAACTGTTAAAAAATTGTTATTTCCGCTAAATGTAAGCAATTTATTTGCAGAGAATCAAAATTAATAAATTAGAAAAAAGCAGAATAAGAGAAAAAGAAAAGTGCAGATCTATACTGATTATATGACTGCCATGTGACATGTCGGTGCTACATTAAACAACTAGTGCCATGTGACATGTCAGTGCTACATTAAACAACTAGTGACATGTGACATGTCGGTGCTACATTAAACAACTAGTGCCATGTGACATGTCAGTGCTACATTGAACAACTAGTGCCATGTGACATGTCAGTGCTACATTCAACAACTAGTGTCATGTGACATGTCAGTGCTACATTGAACAACTAGTGACATGTCGGTGCTACATTGAACAACTAGTGTCATGTGACATGTCAGTGCTACATTAATCGACTAGTGCCACGTGACATGTCAGTGCTACATTAAAAAACTAGTGCCACGTGACATGTCAGTGCTACATTAAACAACTAGTGACATGTCAGTGCTACATTAAACAACTAGTGTCAAGTGACATGTCAGTGCTACATTGAACAACTAGTGTCATGTGACAGTCAGTGCTACATTAAACAACTAGTGTCATGTGACATGTGTCATGTGACATCTATAAATATACCTCTATTATCAGCCTGTAAGTATTCCTCTCCTAGTGCTATTGTTCGCTCAAAATCTAGGCTTACATCTTCTATCGTGTTAACGGAGCCTATACTCGACTGACGACTCACTCGGCTATGCACTGTTTTAAGTAAGGTAAAATGCAACAATTGAGTGTCAATTCAATTATAAAAATATTTAAATATAGTTTTTCTATGTTTCGTGTTTCTCCCCATATTGTCACATCACTGTAAATATAAGCTGATAAGATAGCCGACATAAAACCAGATCTTCTTCACACACAGTCCAAAACCGACTACTTTAATGCCCCCTCCCCCCAATATCTAATTTCATCGCAGCAAATCAAAGTTTAACATCCTACTGTTCTGCTCTGACTGGGCTAATGAAGACTGGATTATGTCATAAAATAAGTTTTTAAACTAGCTACAACTCAACAGCTGTACTCGATCATCCCTGATTTATCAAGTCGAGAGATGTTCCATTCCATGTCTTTAAACCAGTAATTGTTATTCCATTCTGATTTATATATTCATCAGAAAATACTCATGCATATAATAAATTATAGTGATATATCAACTCTATGACTGCATATACACATATTATAAACATGCCGGATTTATTAAATTTACTGAGGGGTTATCTTCATTCAAATCAAGAACAGTTACCTACAAGGGCCTGTTTTACAAAATTTTAACTGAGATAAAATCCAAAATTTGGTAATTTATTTGGACAATGTTAGATTGATTTTAGTGTCTAGCCAATCAAAATTGAAGTATCGACTAAAATTTGGATTTTATCTTTAGTTAAAATTTCGAGACAAAAAGGGCTCAGGATATCAACCACCAAGTTCCCAATGTAAATTTAAATATAAGTACTCACTGCTAACTGGAGATCCTATCAAACTACCCGGTGCTAACGATGAATTGTCTTCATTAACAACCACACCTTTATCTACATATTCCTTTTCAGGGCTCATATCTGGTGGGGGCTCTAATGGTGGGGGTGGAGCCACAAACGAACACGGCCGCAGTGGTTTAGGTTGTACAATTAAAATATTGTCGATATCTTCACTACAGAGTGACGCCCTTTCTGTCATCAGTTCATCCTCTTCTTCTCTACTTGATTGCTGATTGGTTGAATCATCCTCTTCTTCTCTACTTGATTGCTGATTGGTTGAATCATCCTCTTCTTCTCTACTTGATTGCTGATTGGTTGAATCATCCTCTTCTTCTCTACTTGATTGCTGATTGGTTGAATCATCATGACATGCACTGATGTCTGCGGCTGTTACTTCTCCCGCTGTCACCATATCGACATCATCATTATCTGAAAGAGAAATGAAATAATGAATGAAATGAATGAAATGGGGGTTTAACGTCCTACGCTTAAGCAACTAACCTGGGCCAATTGAAGACGGGCATACGCCATACAGTGTGCTATGAGGGAAATTTTGCCCGGACAGCGGCGCTACGGCCTACTCTTATATCGAATTCCAACTGCCAAGGGATCTTTTACGTGCACTCCAATTTGTACACCGGACCTCGGTTTTTCGTCCCATCCGAACGACTAGGCAGCTGTCCTTGTCAGACCCTCCTTCTGCATCACTGACAAGGGGAAATCACGTAGGAAGAAATGAAATAAAAAGGGTTTTAATGTCCTACTGGGGTAATGAAGACGGGTGCCTAAAAATATAAAACAATCCAACAGTGAGGCTGATGTCCCCCGCAGAAATCCCAAAATAAATAGATGACATAAATTAATTATTGCACATTTATTTTTTTTAAAAGCAGCGAGCAATCAAACTATATACAAAGTTTCATCACTCTCTATCAGTTTGAACATCCTACCTCAATTAGAAGGGGAGTTATTGTGTTCAAAAGTCTCAACCAATCAAATTGCTTATCGCTCTGCTTACCCTGAGCAGAAAATGTTCATCATCGAAATCCATCAAGGTATTCACCTAATAAACACCTACGCCAAGTGTGAACTTTCTAACTCAATGAGAGAATGAGAGTTATTGTGTTCCAAATTCTAGACCCATCAAATTGCTTATCTCTGCTTACCCAAAGGCATTAACCTAACACCTACGCCAAGTTTGAACATTCCAGCTCAATTAGGAAAGGAGTTATTGTGAACCAAAAAGTGTGCTGGACAGACGGTCAGATATAGAAACAGACCGACCGACCGGCCAACCAACCAACCGACAGACGTACTGACGAACAGACGGACAAACCCATTTTAATAGTCCCCTTCTTTGATTGAACAACAAATAAGACTGTCTGTCCCATCTCATTATTCAACATATTGCTGGAACCCAGAAAATATTTATATTATAAACCCCACTCTGTCCCATAAATGTGAGATCAAACCCCACTCTGTCACATGATTGTGAGATCAAACCCCACTCAGTCACATGATTGTGAGATCAAACCCCACTCTGTCACATGATTGTGAGATCAAACCCCACTCTGTCCCATGATTGTGAGATCAAACCCCACTCTGTCACATGATTGTGAGATCAAACCCTGCTCTGTCACATGATTGTGAGATCAAACCCCACTCTGTCACATGATTGTGAGATCAAACCCCACTCTGTCACATGATTGTGAGATCAAACCCTGCTCTGTCACATGATTGTGAGATCAAACCCCACTCTGTCACATGATTGTGAGATCAAACCCTGCTCTGTCACATGATTGTGAGATCCAACCCCACTCTGTCACATGATTGTGAGATCAAACCCTACTCTGTCACATGATTGTGAGATCAAACCCCACTCTGTCACATGATTGTGAGATCAAACCCCACTCTGTCACATGATAGTGAGATCAAACCCCACTCTGTCACATGATTGTGAGATCAAACCCTACTCTGT
This sequence comes from Patella pellucida, assembly GCA_917208275.1. Classification (NCBI taxonomy): domain Eukaryota; kingdom Metazoa; phylum Mollusca; class Gastropoda; family Patellidae; genus Patella; species Patella pellucida. The sequence continues at coordinate 2,431,798 of OU795044.1, forward strand.
CACATGAATGTGAGATCAAACCCCACTCTGTCACATGAATGTGAGATCAAACCCTACTCTGTCACATGATTGTGAGATCAAACCCTACTCTGATGCATCTCGTCGCATATTCCTTCCTGTGAAGGTGCCAATAACCCTTGACAATTGAAAACCAGGCTTACGAAACGCTGAAGGTTTTTCTCTGCCCACACTGTGATTTGAACCCAGCACAGACCCACAACTTACGTATAGATGTTGATAACTCTATTTCATGTTGTTCTCGTAAATTTTCTTCGTGTATTGCTAATTGCGGCACTTTCACTACTAAAAAAAATACATTAAATATTGGGAATTATAAAAATGTCTAAAATAATCTGCATTTTTTAAACGATATCTACTTATGTTATGTTAAATTTTACTCGAATTGATTTTTTAAGAAAACAAAACCAACAATCGATAATCAGCTGGTCGGATAGCCATGGCGATAGAGAGGCGGCTTCTCACCAATGCAACGAGGGTTCAATCCCAGCTCAGGGCAAGAACTTTATCGTTGTAAGTGAGAGGGATATTCGGTCTCCCTTCCTGCAGTAATAAGGGCCAAATTGGAAAAAGGCCTCAGGCCTAATTTGCTACCCTTGTTAAATAACACAATTATTATTATTATTATCTGTCTTGGATTCCATCGGATCAAACCAAATATTTCAGTGAAAATCAGATGTGTCGTTGCTGACTTGAGTGGACAGAACAGGATTCAAAAACCCTAAGATGATAATAAGGGACTTGGATTAAGCAAGAAATATTTTACACCTGACCCTGACCCTGTCCCTGAACCTGATCATAACCCTGACCCTAACCCTAACCCTGTATCAACACCCTCGGAATGTTACTTATGTTTCATGTCAGAACTGATTTTATTTCCTAATAATTTCAGAACTAACATATGGTTTAAGTTTATTTCAATAATTCACTTGCGCGTAGGCGTCTTTAACAATGGGAGGAAACCAGAGTGCCCGGAGGAAACACCAGGGCTAATATGGGCATGAAATAACACGAAGAAAATTTAATATATTTCACGTTATAGGCTACTAACCTCCAGGTTGCGGCGGAGCAGGTGCACGTTTTTTCTTCGTTGATGGTTTGACCGAAGCAGGAGTTAATTTTTCATCCTTACGTTCTAGAGAATGTGATCGTTGTCGCGGAGGTTTAATTATACCACGATTTAATGGCAATGTCTGACTATCACCAACAGCCATATTTTTAGCCGATGAGGAATTATGGGATGGTTGAAAGTCTGTTACTCTACTATCGTTATTATTATCGGCACTTTCTATCGACGTTGTATCTATACTCGTCTTAAATGTACTTTTCACGCGACCAGCTTCGGGCGATTCGGCGCCACTCAGAGTTAATTCGTGATATCCACTAGAATCGGAACTATTCCTGGAATGTAGTCTTTGATTCACATTTTCAGGTCCGTTTTTATTGTCCGACGACGTTTTCACCACTCTGTCCTGCGATTGCGTTTCTGTTTTTGGTTCATCTACAACCACTTGCACTGTTCTTACAGAAGGAGGTACCTGAGAGGAGGAGGATGGGGATGGGGTAACTTCGGAAGTGGGAGGAGGAGGGGGTGCATGACGTTTTTTACCGGTCCTATTTGGTGCTTTAGGCAGTGTGTTCATGTTTGTATTTGTACTCTCCTTTAAGGGTTCAATAAATCCATTTTCTTTGAGCATTGATATTTCACTTGGTTTCGATGATGCGAACATAGACTTGGGTCGAACTGTCTGTGAATTGTCTGCGTTTTTACGCTCTGGAGGGGGCGTTAGTGGTTTTAGCGTAGATGTTGATGTAGAAGGTCTCGGTGTTGATTCTGTTTTATAATCAGCTTCGCTCTACAATTAAAAAAACCAACAATTTAATGAAGTCTTTAAATGTTCTTAATTCACAAAAAAGGTTGAATTTTGATCCTTGGCATCAATCTGTTTCTGAAGCCAGCAAGGTAATGTTCATATACCCATCAGAACGGTAACATATGCCCATCAGAACGGTAACATATGCCCATCAGAATGGTAACATATGCCCATCAGAATGGTAACATATGCCCATCAGAATGGTAACATATGCCCATCAGAATGGTAACATATGCCTATCAGAGTGGTAACATATGTCCATCAGAACGGTAACATATGCCCATCAGAATGGTAACATATGCCCATCAGAATGGTAACATATGCCCATCAGAATGGTAACATATGCCCATCAGAATGGTAACATATGCCCATCAGAATGGTAACATATGCCTATCAGAGTGGTAACATATGTCCATCAGAACGGTAACATATGCCCATCAGAATGGTAACTATGCCCATCAGAATGGTAACATTTACACATCAGAATGGTAACATATGCCCATCAGAACGGTAACATATACACATCAGAATGGTAACATATGCCCATCAGAATGGTAACATATGCCCATCAGAATGGTAACATATGCCCATCAGAATGGTAACATATGCCCATCAGAATGGTAACATATGCCCATCAGAACGGTAACATATGTCCATCAGAATGGTAACATATACCCATCAGAATGGTAACATATGCCCATCAGAATGGTAACATATGCCCATCAGAACGGTAACATATGCCCATCAGAATGGTAACATATACCCATCAGAATGGTAACATATGCCCATGAGAATGGTAACATATGCCCATCAGAACGGTAACATATGCCCATCAGAACGGTAACATATGCCATCAAAATGGTAACATATGCCCATCAAAATGGTAACATATACCCATCATAATGGTAACATATACCCATCAGAATGGTAACATATACCCATCAGAACGGTAACATATGCCCATCAGAACGGTAACATATACAGATCAGAGTGGTAACATATACCCATCAGAATGGTAACATATGCCCGTCAGAATGGTAACGTATGCCCATCAGAATGGTAACATATACACATCAGAACGGTAACATATGCCTATCAGAACGGTGACATATACACATCAGAACGGTAACATATACACATCAAAGCGATAACATATACACATCAGAATGGTAACATATACCCATCAGAATGGTAACATATACCCATCAGAACGGTAACATATACCCATCAGAACGGTAACATATGCCCATCAGAATGGCAACATATGCCCATCAGAGCGGTAACATATGCACATCAGAACGGTAACATAACATATACACATCAGAACGGTTACATATACTGGTACACATCAGAATGGTTACATATGCCCATCAGAACGGTTACATATGCCCATCAGAGCGGTTACATATGCCCATCAGAGTGGTAACATATGCCCATCAGAGTGGTAACATATACACATCAGAATGGTAACATATGCCCATCAGAATGGTAACATATACACATCAGAACGGTTACATATGCCCATCAGAATGGTAACATATGCCCATCAGAATGGTAACATGCCCGTCAGAGTGGTAACATATACACATCAGAATGGTTACATATGCCTATTAGAGTGGTAACATATACCCATCAGAATGGTAACATGCCCATCAGAGTGGTAACATATGCCCATCTGAATGGTAACATATGCCCATCAGAATGGTAACATATGCCCATCAGAACGGTAACATATGCCCATCAGAATGGTAACATATGCCCATCAGAATGGTAACATATGCCCATCAGAACGGTAACATATACCCATCAGAACGGTAACATAACATATGCCCATCAGAACGGTAACATATGCCCATCAGAATGGTAACATATACCCATCAGAATGGTAACATATGCCCATCAGAATGGTAACATATGCCCATCAGAGCGATAACATATACACATCAGAATGATAACATATACACATCAGAATGATAACATATACACATCAGAATGATATTGTATGCCCATCAGAATGGTGACATATGTCTTTTATCATAACCCGAAACAATGGTTGATGAGTGTGTATTAAAATGCTGAAAATAAAGATGGGTACTTACTAATTTGAACTTTTTATCTTTTTTCAAGAACGAAAGGAAACCTCGTTTTTTCTTTGGTTCACTGACACCAGGCATGTACGTTGGCACATGTTCACGTGAATGACTTAAAGACTCAGAACGACTCAGGTCTGGCATTGATTTTGCGTTATCTATCATTGCTGGAAAACACAAAATAAAAACACAAAATTAATTAAAAAGACATGATTTTGACGACATTCAACAGAATTTAAAAGCATGGTGGGTGCTTAAGGGGAGCCCCTGTGGCTCAGTGAGTAAGACCTTGGCTTATTTATTTGAATGGAGAGAGAGAGAGAGAGAGAGAGAAATGCGCATAGGGGTCTTTGGCAGTGGGAGGAAACCAAAGTGCTCAGTGAGTAAGACCTTGGCTTATTTATTTGAATGGAGAGAGAGATAGAGAGAGAGAGAGAGAAATGCGCATAGGGGTCTTTGGCAGTGGGAGGAAACTAAAGTGCCCAGAGGAAACCCACGAGGTTGAGAAGGTGCCCCTATCTCCACAAACTAGGTCATTTTGGGACTAAAGTATGGTTTTCAATCTTTATTTCAGTAATTCGCTTGCGCGTAGGGGTCTTTAGCAGTGGGAGGAAACCAAAGTGCCCATTACTGCATGAAGAAACCGAAGAACTCGGGGGAAACCTGCCTGATCGGACGGGAGACCGAATATCCCGTCACTTACAACGATAAAGTGGATGTTAAACCCTGAGCTGGGATTGAACCCTCGTATTGGTGAGAAGCCGCCTCTATATCGCCACGGCTATCCGACCAGCTTCCGGAATTCTAGTTAAAATCAACTAAGGACAAAGTAAAAGTATGAGCATGCATCATTTAAATTCAATATCTCTTATCAGACATTTAAAATCTTACCACTAGGTATAAAATTCACTTCATTCGACTTCAAATCGCCGACAGTCATCTTTCGTAGATCCAGTTTCATATTTGGATTTCCTGCGTGTTGAAACATGTAATGAGCAGGATTCAAGTTCTTCTCTTGACAAACTTTATTGAAGAGTTGATCTAGAGGTGTTGCAGGGCTGATACGACTAACCATCTTCTGATTTCTTGGTAGATTCACAGTAAAACGGTGGGTCATCTGAAAAAAGGTTTAAACAAAATAAAATTTAAAAAACCTGGAGTATGTATTTCAGAACATAAAAAAATAAAACTTTGACAAACTGACAATTAATTTTTCACACACAGCTTTCTAGGTTGAATATATCACATGTGAATAGATTCATAACATACATTTAGATATTTGGCACTAGGAAGAAATTTTAAAAACATAGGGTGTCAATAGATCATGATGACCTGTCATTTTGTGTAAATCAGTATTCACCAATGTTTATTAAACCATGTTCTAAAGTATATTAGATGGTGTTCTATGGTTTATTTGATGGTGTTCTATGGTTTATTTGACTGTGTCTATGGTTTATTAGATTGTGTTCTATGGTTTATTAGATTGTGTTCTATGGTTTATTAGATTGTGTCTATAGTTTATTAGATTGTGTTCTATGGTTTATTTGATGGTGTTCTTTAGTTTATTTGATTGTGTTCTATGGTTTATTTGACTGTGTCTATGGTTGTATTAGATTGTGTTCTATGGTTTATTAGATTGTGTCTATGGTTTATTTGGTGGTGTTCTATAGTTTATTTGGTGGTGTTCTATAGTTTATTTGGTGGTGTTCTATAGTTTATTTGATTGTGTTCTATGGTTGTATTAGATTGTGTTCTATGGTTTATTTGGTGGTGTTCTATAGTTTATTTGATGGTGTTCTATGGTTGTTTTGATTGTGTTCTATGGTTGTATTGGATGGTGTTTGATGGTTTATTTGATGGTGTTTGATGGTTGTATTTGATGGTGTTTGATGGTTTATTAGATTGTGTTCTATGGTTTATTTGATGGCGTTTGATGGTTTATTTGGTGGTGTTCTATGGTTTATTTGATGGTGTTCTATGGTTTATTGGATTGTGTTCTATGGTTTATTTGATGGTGTTCTATGGTTGTATTAGATTGTGTTCTATGGTTTATTTGATTGTGTTCTATGGTTTATTTGATTGTGTTCTATGGTTTATTTGATGGTGTTCTATGGTTGTATTAGATTGTGTTCTATGGTTTATTAGATTGTGTTCTATGGTTGTATTAGATTGTGTTCTATGGTTTATTAGATTGTGTTCTATGGTTTATTTGATTGTGTTCTATGGTTTATTTGATGGTGTTCTATGGTTGTATTAGATTGTGTTCTATGGTTTATTAGATTGTGTTCTATGGTTGTATTAGATTGTGTTCTATGGTTGTATTAGATTGTGTTCTATGGTTTATTTGATGGTGTTCTATGGTTGTATTAGATTGTGTTCTATGGTTTATTAGATTGTGTTCTATGGTTGTATTAGATTGTGTTCTATGGTTGTATTAGATTGTGTTCTATGGTTGTATTAGATTGTGTTCTATGGTTGTATTAGATTGTGTTCTATGGTTTATTTGATTGTGTTCTATGGTTTATTTGATGGTGTCTTTAGTTTATTTGATGGCATTTGATGGTTTATTTGGTGGTGTTCTATGTTTTTTTTGATGTTGTCGATGGTTTATTTGATGGTGTTCAATGGTTTATTTGATGGTGTCTATGGTTTATTTGATGGTGTTCTTTGGTTTATTTAATGGCGTTTGATGGTTTATTTGGTGGTGTTCTATGGGTTTTTTAGAGGGTGTTCGATGGTTTATTTGATGATGTTGTATAATTTCTAGAGGGTTATTCTTAAGCAAGGAAATGTAGGACAAGTTTTCCAATAGTTGCACAGGACTAGGAAATCTTCACACTGATTTAACTCATTTGGAGAGAGAGAGAGAGAGAGAAAGAGAGAGAAAGAGATAGAGAGAGAGAGAGAGAGAGAGAGAGAGAGAGAGAGAGAGAGGATTACCAAATGATACATTAAGGCAACTGAAGAATATATTAAAGATATAATAGGTGAATTAAATGACATATTAGAAAAGATCTGGCCCCAAGTTCGGGAAGTATTCTCAGGAAGGTTACACAAATTGCTGATTGTGGAAACTCGTAGAACTAAGGAGGTGGTGATATTCCTAGGACACCTGTTACCACTGTTTGTCGTGTATTTTGTACACGGTGAACAGTCCATGTGCTGATTACACTATTTTGCGATATTACACATTTTTGCCTATACCGTTTTTAGGACTTTGAATTTTGTCTAATGGTTTGGATTGTTCGTACTTGGTTTTATTTTATTGTGTCAATATTCGGAGATGGTGATAGCGTGTCAAAACATTGATTCAACAATAATGACTGTTTCTGTATTCACAGAAGAGAGTGTTTATATTGGATGAAATATAGAAGTTGTCAACCTTGTGACATTTCTTCTTAAGTCTTATTATATCTCAAATAATGTTTTTAATTGGTTGTAAATATCGTGTGACATTTCTTCTAAAGTCTTATTATATCTTAAATAATGTTTTTAATTGGTTGTAAATATCTCACGGAGGGTTGTCACAAGATCATTATCGTGACATCATTAACGCGATACCGGGATCGTGAATCTTTTTAAAACAGTGTTTGAGTTGAGAAGGTAAGGAAGGGTGAATGAACTTAGTGGTATTCACAATTTATTCATCTTTTTTTGTTTCCCAAAGCCAAGTGTGACCTGTGACACAGAGAGAGAGAGAGAGAGAGAGAAGAGAGAAGAGAGAGAGAGAGAAAGAAACGGGGTATTCGGAATTTATTCATCTTTTTTTTGTTTCCCATAGCTAAGTGTGACCTGAGAGAGAGAGAGAGAGAGAGAAGGAGAGAGAGAGAGAGAGAGAGAGAGAGAGAGAGAGAGAGAGAGAGAGAGAGAGAGAGAAATGGGGTTTAACATCCACTCAACACAAACTAGGTCATTTCGGGACTAACATATATATATATTCTTTTTCAATAATTCGCTTGCGCGTAGGGGTCTTTAGCAGTCGGAGGAAACCCACGAGGTTGAGAAGGCGCCCCTATCTCCATGACACATAATACGCTCACACCAGGGCTCGAAACCAGACGCAAGCCAGAGGTGACCGGCCAGCTAGAGGTCGAAGCGTGACACGCTAGACTACTAGGTCATCCTAACCACCAACCTGTGGCAGTGAAATGAGTCACAAGCCATTGTCAACAACATCTGAACAAAAATCTTGAAATATGCTAAACCTATAAAAAAAAATTAGTTTGCTTTATTTGTCAAATCTGAAGTTTTAACTTTCATATTATATCATTAAAACTATATTTTTAGCCGATTTTAACAATTTTGTTCATATATTGTAAAAGCCCCCCGACTTGGGGCTCACTTTCCTATGTTGGTTGACATTTAGTACTAAACATGGTAGAATTCTGGAAACAGTAAAACCATTAACAAGAAGGGAGTAGACAAGCTGATTTCATTTTAGACTGTTGCTATTAAATTTTCCCTCAAAAGTTGGAATTCGATATAAGAGTAGGCCGTAGCGCCGCTGCCCAGGCAAAATTTCCCTCATAGCATACTGTATGGTGTATGCCCGTCTTCCATTAGCCCAGGTTAGGTCGTGCATAATAGTAGGACGTTAAACCCCATTTCATTCATTATTAAAACCAAGCCTATTTGAATACAGTTGTGCCCGGATTGACCGATTTTTGATATGACATCATAATTCAGTTGAATAGTTGTGCACAGATTGACCTAATTTTGATACTACGACGTCACAATTCATTGACGGCTTCAATGACATTATATCTGGTTTATTCGTACCTGTTCTTAAAAACTTGTAATAACAAAACAAAATCTGAGAGATAAAAAGGGGTTATTTAAAGAGTTGAATGAATGAATGAAATGGGGTTTAACGTCCTACGCTTAAGCACCGTACCTGGGCTAATTGAAGACGGGCATACGCCACAGTGTGCAATGAGGGAAATTTTGCCCGGGCAGCGGCGCTACGGCCTACTCTTATATCGAATTCCAACTGCCAAGGGATCTTTTACGTGCACTCCAATTTGTACACGGGACCTCGGTTTTTCGTCCCATCCGAACGACTAGGCAGCTGTCCTTGTCAGGCCCTCCTTCTGCATCACTGACAAGGGGAAATCACGCCGGAAAATCGAGACGAACTTTCTCGGCCAATGCAGGAATCGAACACTCAACCTCCAGGCTAGCGAACCAGCGCCTTATCCACTTAGCCACCGTGATCCCCTATTTAAAGAGTTGAGCATGCAAACATGATGTTATAACATCCAACATTCTCGAGTTAAAGCCTACAAACAATAAAAAGTATTGTCTCTTTAAAAGCCACGCGATTAAGTGTAAAGCAACATGTGAGAAGAATAGATGTGCTTGTTACTTGGTTTACAACATAATTGTGATAAGTCAAAAATAACCAAAAATTTTTTTATTCTATTAAAATGAAGCGCTTGTAATTCTCTTTCTATTGGTATATAAATCAATACCATCGCTCATTTCAAAATGTCTGAAAATATCAATAAAATATATTAATTAATGACTTTTTGGTAGTGAATCAAAAGTTTAAATTGCAATTTTCTCAAAATCAGGCATTTTGACTTATCACAAGTGTGTTCTAAACCCTCGATATACAGTTTATAGGTAGTATATATTTACATTGTAAGTCTACTATAGCTTCCTTTATACCATATTTAATATACAGTATATAGGTAGTTTATATTTACATTGTAACAGGCACGTAGCCAGGGGGTGGCATGGGGGGGGGGCAACTGCCCTCCCAATACTGAGTCTTGCCCCCCCCCAATATCACACGAAAATTGGCCTTTACCGCAAAATTCATGCAGATGCCCATGCTAGTTGGCCCTCCCGAAAACATCTTTGCCCCCCCCCCCCCAAAAACAACTTCCTGGCTACGGGCCTGCTATATGTTCCTTTATACCCTATTTAATATACATCCCCCATTCTAATAATGTAGATAAAAGTCTATGATATAAGTATGGGTGTATTATGTTCATGTTGGCAACTTGCCAAGCTAATAACCATGTAACGAGAGGAAAATAGTTTATATTTATTATGCACTGGTAGTTTTTAGTGAAATTAATAGAATGTCATCCATACCGCGACTATTATAATGAAATATGACGCTGTAGACCATGAACATACCACTCTAACTTATCAGGAACAAAACGTGATGTAAAAACACCACATACCACATTTAAAGGAGCTAAATCCCTAACATTTGGGACCTAGAAATTGTCAAAAATGGGTCGCAATGCATATAATACTGTAATATGAATGTATATAAACTGATTTACATTCAATCGTTTCCGTTTTTCCCCAATTTGAAATCAGTTACATTCGGCGAAATAAGCCATGCAGTCTCAATCTAGTGCTAATTTCTATAGTGTCTGGTTATTCCAGTCAACATACGTCGTATGGTATGGTGCAAAATGTATGGACCAGTATAGCCTCGCTCCTAAAGTCTCTTATTTAAACTGGGGCTGAAGCGCATTATGGTAATAAGCAGTTATTGTATTCCATAAAATTGTGACCTGTATATTCTAGTTAAATTACTAAATGCCATTGAAACAGTCGAAGCGCGGCACTGTAGATCACTAGGCCATCCCACCCCTAAATAGATATGGGGGTTAGATTGCTAAATGGTTAGCGTGCATGCGCTGTATCACAAAGCCTGTCATTGAATTTACTGGCGTGGTTTTGAATACCTGGTTGTACGTGACAAGGAGTAGGGTCGCCTGTCCAATTTCGTGGGTTTTCTCCGAGTCCTACCAAAGCTAAAGACCCGTAAGCGAACTATTGAAATAAAATGAAACCATATGTTAGTCCCCAAAATGCGTAATTTGTGTCGAGTGAACGTTAAACCCCATTTCTCTCTCTCTCTATATAATTAGCTACAGGTGGGACTGACAAGGAAAGTATATATAGTTGTTCAGATGGGACAAAAAAAAAAAGAATGTGCATCTGTACACACAGATGCTTTCTGAAGACTTTTCCAATGAAATTGCTTATCTTTGCTTAACCTAAGCAGATCAGGCAGGTTTCCCCCGAGTTCTTCGGTTTCTTCCTGCAGTAATGATCGAAATCATTCGCACGATCTGTGCCAAGGGCCAAATTTGAAAAAGGCCTCAGGCCTAATTTGCTACCCTTGTAAAATGACGTGATTATTATTATTATTATTATTATTATAGACAATGTTCATGATAAAATTCAGTTATCATTCACCTCCTACATAAAACACCAATGAGCTTGAACTTTCCACCTCACTGTGTGTTTTGAGAGAGTAATGGGGTTTAAAGGGCCAATCCCGATAACTTTTGGGGAATAAAACTGCTTAATTTTGTGTTAAAATCATTTAAAACCCATTATCTAAGGCCGATCAACTAACCCGATTTTTGTGATACGCTTGTAAATAACTTAAACCGGACAGTCTGCATCTGGAAATGGAGACCTTTGTATCATACAGTATCTGGATAAAACCAGACTATTTTCTAAAAAAAATAATATGTAGGTAAAATTTACCTTTTGTTATCAAGTACAGTACATGGGTCATTCACTGTATAGACCTCTCAAGAAACGTTAATCGATTATAAGGTCACCAAATGAAAAAAATGACCATCAATCTTAAAAGGGTTACGTGTCCGGATAAGCAATTTTGGCGTTCACGTCCAAATGACTCAATATTTTGAGTTGAAATTTTGAGACAAGGTATATACACCATTCCCCTATATTTTGGCGTTTTATTTTCATACATTCTCAGACTTTTATTTTTGAGCCTCTGTATAATACGGGACTGTCCCTTTAATGACAAGAGAAAACTGAGGTCACTTCAAGCTTAACAATATGGTACAGTAGAACTTGCTCGGGCAGGCACTCCTAATCAGCGAACACTTGCTTCAAGGAGCACCCAAAAAATGTTTGTGGTAGGGGTTGGGGCAATATTGAATACCTCTAGTCAAAGAGCACCTCCATTAAGCAACCATTTTTAAATTTCCCTTGGGTGCTTGCTTAATACAAGTTCTACTGTATATGTTTTATTTTTTCGAATAATAGACTTATGGACTGGAATGTTTAGCAATGGTAGAAAACCCACAAGGTTGGACAGGCGACCCTACTCCTTGTCACATACAACCGTGTATTTGAAATCACGCCAGTTGACTCAATGACAGGCTTTATGATACAGCAGGCACATGCTAACCATTTGGCCATCCGACCCCTCTTATATAAATCACATATTCAGATTATGTAAGTATACAAATATAATAAAATAGGATGACAGGAGATATATTCCTTCAGGCTACCTCGTTATTTCTCTTTTATAAATATATCTTTGCATTTAAACATACAGTAGACAGAGACAAAATGAGAGAGTGAGAGAGAGAGAGAGAGAGAGAGAGAGAGAGAGTGATAGAGTGAGGGAGAGAGAGTGAGAGAGAGAAATTGGGTTTAACCTCCACTTGACACAAACTAGGTCATTTTGGGAGAGAGTGAGGGAGAGAGAGAGAGAGAGAAATTGGGTTTAACGTCTACTCGACACAAACTAGGTCATTTTGGGACTAACATTTAATCTTATTTCAATAATTCTTTTGTGAGTAAGGGGTCTTTAGCAATGGGAGGAAACCAATGAGGGTGGACTGGCGACCCTACTCCTTGTCACGTACAACTGGAGAAATCAAAGAGACACAAAATGGCTTCACAATTAACTCAACATTTGACTAGAAATAGGCCAAACACCGTAAATACGCGTAGATGACACCTACATCCATGACCAGAGGCGGATCCAGTAAACCTAGTTAGGGGGGGGCCCGTGGGGGTCCCCTGAGAAATTTTTTTTTAAAAATCTGGATGTCAGTGGTGATTTGTGGCGCATATCTATTTTTTTATACTGTTATTTAGGGATTTAGGAGGGGGGGGGGGGGCGGGCACCTAGGGTCACCCCTGGATCCGCCTCTGTCCATGACAGTTGTTTAAAATATGAAGATGTGGACGCGTTTGTTTACAACATAGTTTTATATTATCATACGTTCGTTTATATGTCCCTTGTCAGTGATGCAGAAGGAGGGCCTGACAAGGACAGCTGCCTAGTCGTTCGAATGGGACGAAAAACCGAGGTCCCGTGTACAAATTGGAGTGCACGTAAAAGATCCCTTGGCAGTTGGAATTCGATATAAGAGTAGGCCGTAGCGCCGCTGCCCGGGCAAAATTTCCCTCATAGCACACTGTTGGCGTATGCCCGTCTTCAATTGGCCCAGGTTAGGTGCATAACAGTAGGACGTTAAACCCCATTTCATTCCTTCATTGTATCGTATTAATGTAATTTTTGTAATTGTATGCTTCCCCTCGTGGGCGTTTTTTATACGATAAATTTACTTACTTACTTACATGATTTATAAGGCCACTGTGACTAGTACAACTTGAATATCTTACAAAAATAAAATATCTTACAGCCAGAATGAATGAGAATAGAATTAAAAAAATATTACACACGTTGTTGACAGAGATTGAATACACCTACACATCTCAGCGCACTTCAACTATAAAATACATATTACACATAACCAGAAGGTGTGCCCACTAAAATAACATCCAAAATAAATATACTCGTGCTCTGGCAAAATAAATGCATGTATATGCAGGCCCGTAGCCAGGAAGTGTTTTTTAGGGGGGCAAAGATGTTTTTGGGAGGGCCAACTAGCATGGGCATCTGCATGAATTTTGCGGTAAAGGCCAATTTTCGTGTGATATCGGGGGGGCAAGACTCGGTATTGGGAGGGCAGTTGCCCCCTGTGCCACCCCCTGGCTACGGGCCTGTACTCATGATCTGGCCAAATAAATATACTTGGTGCTGTGGCCAAATTCTACTTGCCATATATATCTAACTGCAAGTATCAATGCTTGTCTAACCATTTTTGATTTGCATAAATTTATTTCAAAATGTATTTTAACATTACTGATTTTATGATTAGATTAGTTATTTTGATAATAGGATAATTTTTTCATGACAGATGTATGTGGGACCACAGTTGATTTGAAATTTGGAAGAGTTAAAGGGTCAATCCCGATAATGTTTTTGAGAATAAAACTGCTTACTTTTGTGTTAAAATCCCTTAATATCCCCTACCTTAGGGCCGAGCAACTAACACAATATATGTGATACGTTTTCAACAATTTTAACCCGCCAGTCTTTATCTGGTAATAGAGTCCAGTGTCCTAAACTGTATTATGCGGTGGTTGGATAAAACCAGACTTTTTTTTAATAAAAAAAACGTTTCGGTGAAATTTACTTTTTGTTATCAAGTACAGCACATGGACCATTCACCGTGTAGACCTCTAAAGGAACAGGAATCGATTATCGGGTCACCCAACGAAAGAATTGACCCGAAATCTTAAAGGGATACGTGTCCGGATTTTGAGTCAGGGTATATACACCATTCTTCTATATTTTGGCGTTTCAATTTCATACGTACTCGTACTTTTATTTTTGAGACTGTTTACTTAGGGACTGTCCCTTTAAGACCTGTTAACATGTTTTTATGTAGGTATTAATCAGTAGTAGATCAGTATACCTATATCAGGTCAAACTACTGGTAATCATAGTAGGGGTGGGCAAATGGAGAACCAAATTTTGGTGACAAGTGTTTTTAAGGCGATTTTGGCAGCTGAATCCTAATCTGGTGAAATTTTTGTTCTGTGACGTCATTTTATGTTGGTTCAGTGGCCATTTTCAAAATGACTTTTTTTCAGTTATTACTCTCATATCGATATATGATGTTATAAAATCATAAATGGAAGTGCAATTTTAGAATCCACGGCCATGAAAACGGTCCTCTTGTTGTTACAATATATTACTTAATGCCTCGCCCTCGACCATTACACCACACGTAATATAAGTGTGTATTATAAGTGTGTATTATACAATATACTGTGTAATATAAGTGTGTAATATACTGTGTATTAAAAGTGTGTAATATACTGTGTATTAAAAGTGTGTAATAAACTGTGTATTAAAATTGTGTAATATACTGTATACTGTGTAATATAACTGGGTAATATAAGTATGTATTATATTGTATACTGTGTTATATACTGTGTAATATAATTGTGTAATATACTGTGTAATAAAAGTATAATATACTGTGTAATAAAAGTATAATATACTGTGTAATATAGGTGTGTATTATACAATATACTGTGTACTATAAGTGTGTAATATACTGTGTATTATCAGTGTGTATTATACTGTATACTGTGTAATATAAGTGTGTTATATACTGTATACTGTGTAATATAAGTGTGTTATATACCATAGTGTGTAATATATCATAGTGTGTAATATAACTGTGTTATATACTGTATATTATAAGTGAGTAATATTCTGTGTATTATCAGTGTGTATTATACTGTATACTGTGTAATATAAGTGTGTTATATACTGTATACTGTGTAATATAAGTGTGTAATATACTGTGTATTATAAGTGAGTAATATACTGTGTATTATCAGTGTGTATTATACTGTATACTGTGTAATATAAGTGTGTTATATACCATAGTGTGTAATATATCATAGTGTGTAATATAACTGTGTTATATACTGTATAATATAAGTGTGTAATATACTGTGTAATATAAGTGTGTTATATACTGTGTAATATAAGTGTGTTATATACTGTATACTGTGTAAAATAAGTGTGTAATATACTTTGAAATATATCATAGTGTGTATTAAATGTATAAATTATGTAAATGATGTACAGAGCTTGTAATTATTCCTATCATGTTTATTTGCTTGTACTATTACGTAGTTTGAACACGATAAGCTAATATTAGCTTTTCATTAGATTTTACAGTTGAGTTTGTTTTGTTTTGTATAATTATTTTCACATTACTATCAATAAAGGTATACATGTGACCTGAAAACACAGTTAAAATGAGATGAGAGAGAAATGAGTTTTAACATCCACTCGACACTAGCATGGTCATTTCAGGACTCACATATGGTTCAATTTTATGTCAACAATTCACTTCTGCGTATGGGTCTTTAGCTGAGGAAGGACACGGTTGGACAGGCTACCCTACTCCTTGTCACCACGAAGTGCTGAATTGAAACCGCGCGATTTGATTTCATGATAAATGATGTGTAAATTGCAGTTTGATTGATCATGTGACAAACTATTGTCTAAATATAGAATTAAATATGCACACATTAATATAACATTACATAATAAAAATCATATAACTATCTCTATTTGGTACAAGAGTCATGGCTGCAACATGGTGGGTTGTACAGGCCTGCCTACTGTATTAAACACAATGGCTGACCGAGAAAGTCTCCAGCCTGATAGTGCAGGATAGAAAAACTGGCAAGCAAAAGTATCTCATCTTTTGGATTGGAAGAAAAACAGAGGTCTTCTGTAAAACATTGAAAGCATGCTGAAGTTTTGGAAATTGAATTCAGTGTAGGCCACAGAGCTGCTGTTATAGCATCATAAAAGGGTATGCCCCTCTTCCTTAGAGACCAGGATTGAACTTAAGACGTCCTGATTCACCGTGACCCCCACCCCCCTAAAATGATGATAGATAATATGACCAGAATAATACAGAACAACCATACGTTACCTCAAACGGCTGCGAGGATTTCCCTTTCATAGATTTCCCGGAAATTTTGTCAGCTTCTCCCTTTTTAGGGACAAGCCGAATTGTCTGACTGCCGATCGAACCGACTGTTTGATTGGCCTTATAGTCTATTGGTCGTCCAGTCTCTTCCGATATAACAACTAATGTATATCCAGACGGGTTTACTTTATTTTTAACGGCCAACTGAATTAATAAATCCATCATGGGTATACTGAAAGATAATATTGCATTTTTTTTCTACTAAATTTGTTCAATTCAAAATTCAATCTGAAAGAAAGGACATGGTTATGGTTAATAACGAGTGAGATTTTGGTTGTCAAATCTGGTGTTTTAACAGAGATAATAATATAACATTTAAAACAAAATATTTTTTGTAAAAAAGAATGAATTTTCACATTTCGATAAAAGATTCATTTTTTTTTTCATGAATATTCTTTAGGTTCTTGAAGTTTAAAAGGTAGGAATATCTGTTCAAGATAATCTGTGTGGCGTAACACAATTAGGGGAGCATAATCCTGCCTTTAAAGAACAACCAATATTATTATAAACCCTGGATTAAAATCCCCAGATTTTACAACCAAATTCCCTGATAATCCCTTGTCTCACCTTATCACCCTTGTTATTTTTCTTCTTACGAAACATGGTTACGATGGCCCAAAATATATATCCTTGAATTTGATGAAATATAAAACAACCAAATATCTAGCACTAATACTACGACCACCTTGACTAATTACCTCTCACAATTCCAATACAATTAAATCCACTAAACTGTACACCTAATGAAATCATTGATTTAATTACACACTGTTTCTCATCTCTACTGTTAATTATTAACATTAATGACCTACAGCAAGTAAATAGCACTATATTATACACTAAACTAACAACAGGTGCCCCTCAGGTAAAACAGTACAGGTGTCTTCCTCAGGTATTCGAAAATCTCATTAATCAGACAATTTCTATTCTCTCCTCCACCTCCCCGGTCTTGCTCTATAAATCACAGAAACACGAAAACCAGTTGAAAATAGACCAGAAGAGAATTGATCCAAATACCTCGACGATCACTTGAGAGATTCCTTGTTCTGGGATGAATCTACCTGTTTTCGAGCTCTCAGGTACACAATCTACAAATGTTTATAAAACTGTTGTTACTCTGATAACAATTGATCGATGTCTGTCTCTCCTCAGAGTTTGATAAAACAAATACTAGAGTTACAATAAGAAATTGAAACAGCCAAGCTATGTGTTTATAATGTCACCAGGTTGAGTGAGATACAGTTCTAATCAAGTTACCTGTGGGCTGGCTGTCACATGACTAGAATCAGGACAGGTAGGTTGAACATCAGCTCACCTGTTTGTCAGGTAAACTCTATACTCACTGTCAATTCGTCAGGTAAAACTAAAGGTGTATTGTTATTACAAGGCCATGCTAAATAATGTTTTGTTTTGTCAACAATATATTATAAATGATATATTTTAGATAATACTCTTAATAATAATAATAAAAATAATATGTATATTTATATTGCGCACAATTCCATGCTAATATGCATGCTCAAGGCGCTACACAGACTAGGTGCCATAATAGGCTGTAAATAGATGGGTTTTTAAATTAGATTTGAAAGTTTCTTGCCTGAAGAAGGCCAATATATGTTAGATAATACTCTTGCCTGAAGAAGGCCAATATATTTTATATTTCTGGTTTCACTATATTAATCTCCATTATTTTTCTGATAAACCCAGATAATTAATGTAATGATTAATATGTCTTTCGTCAGAGGCGGATCCAGGAAATCCAGTTGGGGGGGGGGGGCCGTAGGGGGCCCCTGAGAAATTTTATGAAAAAATAGGGGTGTCAGTGGTGAGTTGTGGTGCATATCTATGTTTTTATACTGTTTTTTAGGGATTTAGGGGAAGGGGGACGGGCACCTTGGCCCCCCCCCCCTGGATCCGCCTATGTTTTTTGTATTGTTGATTATCTCAGTAAAAAGGGGGGGGGGGTGAGGATCTAGAAATGTCTGTTCGGGACTCTTGGTCATAGTGGCTCGGTGAGTGTGGTGCGGGTACGCTAACCAGAAGAGCCTGGGTTTTATCCTGCGGAGTTCGAAGCTTGTTTTACCTTGTCAACGATACAGAATAGAGGTCCTAGCTAGGAACAGTAGCTAGTATTTTGGATGGGACAAAAAAAATCTGAGGTAACAGAGAGATTAGTGGACAAATTATCGCCAAAGTGATTTATTCAAGTTCAACAGACTTATTATACTGCTACTTATAGGGAATAAAACTTGTTCAGAAAGAGAGAGAGAAGGTCCACTCAACACAAACTAGGTCATTTTTGGACTAAGATATGGTTCAATTATATGTCAATAATTCGCTTGTACATAGCAGTGGGAGGAAACCGGAGGACCCAGAGAAAACCCATGAGGTAATACAGGCAACCCAACTCCTTGTCATGAACAACTGTGTAGTTAGGAGAGAGAGGAAAGTGGGGTTTAATGTCCACTCAACACAAACTAGGTCATTTCGGGACTAACACATGATTCAAATTTTATTTCAATAATTCGCTTGCATGTAGGGGTCTTTAGCAGTGAGAGGACTCGGAGAAAACCCATGATATTGTACAAAAATGTTGGCAAGGCCTTAAGCTAATATTTTTTCTAAAGGCCTTAAATTAATATTTGTTTACACACGGTAAGTTTGTTTATTTCTAACACCCTGGTGTCATAGCGACAAGTTTATTTATACCATTTGTATTATTTATCTATTTACTTTTTTTTTTAAAAAAAAACTTATTTAAATTCAAAAATGAAAGTCAAAATTCTTTGGCATGTCATTTATTTGAGGAATTTCAAGGTAAATTCATAAGAACAGAGAGAGAGAGAGAGAGAGAGAGAGAGAGAGATCAGAGAGAAATGGGGTTTAGCGTCCACTCGGCACGAACTAGGTCATTTCGGGACTAACATATGGTTTTCAATTTTATTTCAATAATTCTCTTGCGCGTAGGGCTCTTTAGCAGTGGGGGGAACCAGAGGACCTGGAGATAACCCAGGAGGTTGGACAGGGGACCCTACTCCTTGTCACATACAACTGGGGATTAGAACAGGAGAGTGGGGGCAACACTCCGGTTTTCAATCACCACTTCCCTAAAATATATTTTTTTGCAATCGATTTTCCTTTTCCCATGCAATAGGGATTGAGGGTGTGGGGGAACTAAGATATGGTTCAATTTTATGTCAATAATTCTCTTGCACATAGCAGTGGGAGGAAACTGGAGGACCCAGAGATTACCCATGAGGTAATACAGGGAACCCAACTCCTTGTCATGAACGAGGATGGAGGGGGGAAAAGGAATGGGGTTAGTCGTAAGGATTGAGTGGTTATTGGCAACAGCCTTGACCAGTGAACCCTTTAAATCAGAATTTAATGGGTAGAAAAGAATAATTCTCCCACACGTCTTATTTTAATTCTTGTTTTTCTAAAAAAACAATTTTACTTTTATTGCCAAGGGTTTTGTAACAAGGGGATTTGTCCCAGATGAAATGCTGCCTCCATTAAGTTGTTTATTGCATGGATTAATCAAAGAGAGAGAGAGAGAGAGAGAGAGAGAGAGAGAGGGTTTAACGTCCACTCAACACAACAAGGTCATTTCGGTACTAACATATGGTTTTTAATTTTATTTCAATGATTCGCTTGCGCGTAGGGGTGTTTAGCATGGATTAATCAAGAAGGAATTTCTGTCCATGGAGAAATAGTAACAATCACTCAATCAAATTCCTGAAACCTGATCAAGCATGTAGCACATCCTTCAATATTCACTAATTATAAGATGTCGGCTATTAAACTATTATAACAAGGTGTATAGACAACAACTAGGGGGTTCATTGTCACCCACCTCAAAACTCAAATAATCATGTTAGCGTGACTAAGGTGTTAATTGGAATTTCTAAAGAAGAATTAGCTGTAGTCTGTTTCACATTAGCATCAACATTAAAAACATATATTTCATATGGGCAAGTGAACTACAATTTCACATGACACTTATTAAACACAGTTCACATGACACTTATTAAACAGTTAATCCATATCTAATTAGGTGAACACATTTCAGCTACAGACCATAATCCCCCAGCCCTAAACCCTTAATCCCCTTAATCAATATATTGAGCTGGATGAGAACACCCCAACTAGGGCACACCTGGGGGGTCAAAGGTCGTAACATAAAAGGTGTAAATGATGTTTTGTTGTTGGTGGTGGGACACGCTTCATTTGTTTACCATTGGTTGGGATTAGCTCGGTTTGTTCCGATAATGTTCATAGTTTAGATTTAGAACAAAAGCAACCTGACAACTTAAAGCTGGTATATATCAGGGATTATAACACTGCTTTTCACATGTTAACATTCCACACCCCTGGTACAGACAGACGCCATTAACATACAAATCAAACTTAATGATATCAGTAACATAATACTTGACCTGTAGCACGGAACTGTCTAGTCGTTTGGATGGGACATAAAACCTAAGTCCTGTGTACACATTGCCAGCATACAAATCAAACTTAATGATATCAGTAACCTAATACTTGACCTGTAGCACGGAACTGTCTAGTCGTTTGGATGGGACAAAAAACCTAAGTCCTGTGTACACATTGCCAACAGATTCCTTAGCAGTTGGAATTCAATATAAGATTAGGCTATAGGAGGGCCTGGCAGGGAACAAGGTATAGCTGTTTGGATGGGACAAAAAACTTAAGTTCTGTGTACACATTGCCATGCACATAAAAGATCCCTTGGCAGTTGGAATTCAATAAAAGAGTAGGCTGACAAAATTCCCCTTGTAGCATGCTGTATGGCATATGCCCATCTTAATCTCGTCATTTTACAAGGGTAGCAAATTAAGCCTGAGGCTTTTTTTCAGTTTGGCTCTTGGCACAGATCGTGCGAATGATTTCGATCATTACTGCAGGAAGAAACCAAAGAACTCGGGGAAACCTGCCTGATCGGACGGGAGACAGAATATCCCTCTCACTTACAACGATAAAGTCCTTGCCCTGAGCTGGGATTGAACCCTCGTTGCATTGGTGAGAAACCGCCTCTCTATCGCCACGGCTATCCGACCAGCCCAGTTGGAGCATATGTTAGGTAGTTGCGTAGAAAGATACTTTCCTGCGTACAAACTGAGTAATTTGACGATATATGGACTAGAAACATATTCAAAACTAATTAATCTATGAAAAATTAGCTTCCAATCCCTCTCAAAACTTTGTAAACATGGGAAGATACCTTAAGCTCAGGGCATGAACTTTATTGTTGTAAGTGAGAGGGATATTCGGTCTCCCGTCCGATCAGGCAGGTTTCCCCCCGAGTTCTTCGGTTTCTTTCTGCAGTAATGATCGAAATCATTCGCACGATCTGTGCCAAGGGCCAAATTGGAAAAAGGCCTCAGACCTAATTTGCTACCCTTGTAAAATGACACGATTATTATTATTATTATTATTAAGTTGTAAATAGTCATGTCTGTTGCCGCATTTCATTGAAGGAGGGTTCATTTTTCAGAATGTATTTTTAGGGGGGGGAGGGCGAATGGCTGAATGGTAAGCTTGTGCGCGTTGTATCATAAAGTCTGTCATTGAGTCAACTGGCATGGTTGTATGTGACAAGGAGTAGGGTCGCCTGTCCAGCCTTGTTGGTTTTCTATGGGTCTCCCAGTTTCCTCCCAAAACAGACTATACCATTAGATAAGATTATAATCCAAGTAAATTTAAACTTTCATTCTAATATTATCTGGGGGATCACGGTGGCTAAGTGGATAAGGCGCTAGTTCGCTAGCCTGGAGGTCGGGTGTTCCATCCCTGCAACGGCCGAGAAAGTTCATCTCGATTTTCCGGCGTGATTTCCCCTTGTCAGTGATACAGAAGGAGGGCCTGACAAGGACAGCTGCCTAGTACAGATGGGACGGAAAACCAAGGTCCCATGTACAAATTGGAGTGCATGTAAAAGATCCCTTGGCATTTGGAATTCGATATAAGAGTAGGCCGTAGTGCCGCTGCCCGGGCAAAATTCCCCTCATAGCACACTGTATGGCATATGCCCGTCTTCAGTTAGCCCAGGTACAGTGCTTAAGCGTAGGACGTTAAACCCCATTTCATTCATTCATTCTAATATTTTCTACATCATGTGGTGTGAGTCATCATGGCTTTAAATATATAGAAAACTTAAAATTATCTAATGTTGTTTGCCTTGATCAACAACTAAGTGACACAACTGTCCTCATCATGGCTTTAAATATATAGAAAACTTAAAATTATCTAATGTAGTTTGGCTTGATCAACAACTAAGTGACACAACTGTCCTCATCATGGCTTTAAATATATAGAAAACTTAAAATTATCTTATGTAGTTTGCCTTGAACAACAACTAAGTTACACTACAACTGTCGTCATCTTTACCATCGTAAACATTCTTTACTTCATTGTACTACATATTGTCATAGAACTTAATCAATGGCCATCACGGATAACTACACCCATTGAAAAAATAGGTCGAAACACCTAACGCCTCGCTTGGACGGACAGCTTTCAATAAGCGAACATATTTCGTGAACAATAGGGTATGTTAAGGCGAGAGGTTAACAAAGGTGCAGTACATTCCTCTCTCTCACTCTAGTAAATACACAAAACGTCTTACTCAGTTTCCACACCTCTTGTCTATCTGTAGCACGATTTACCCAAATCCACCCAAATCTACCAAAATCCACCTAAATCTAACCAAATCCACCCAAATACACCCAAATCTACCCAAATCCACCATCATTTCAACTCATATAATAATAATTTATATCTATATTTGATAATATACTGTTCTTTATGCCAAATTTGCATTTTCAATTTAAAATCGCAAGGTTTTTGTTTCAAAAATATCCCTCAAAATACAATTTCCAAACACGCGTTTCGTGCAATAAACGAGTTATGTCCCTTGGTTACTATTTCCAAACTTGCTTGGAAATCGCATTTTGAGGGGCATTTTGACACCAAAACGTTACAATTGTAAATTTAATATGACAATTTGGCAAATATCGATATAAATTATTGTCTGGGTGGATTTGGGTAGATTTTGGTGCATTTGGGTAAATTGTGCTACCCCTTGTCTATCTCACAATTTACCAACGAACCTCCAGTCCAAATTCTTAACATCTCTCTTTCTAGCACAGTAAATATATAAAACCTATATTATAATACTCATATATAGGCCTACAGGTCACAATGCTATGGGATACAATTACTGCTTATAACTGAGCGACATTTCGACTAAACTTCTCTACTCATTATCAAGCAATGGGACCATCCATAAAGTACGTATGCTGGAAGGGGGGGAAGGGGGGGTCACGCCAAAAATGTACAGGTGCTTAAATTCATTGGCAAAACACACGTGCAGGAGCGTACTGGGGGGGAAGGGGGGTCTGGATTTTACCCATTTTGAGCGTACATACTTTATGGATGGCCCCAATGATAAAATTTGAAAATATACAAGGCAATACTCAGCCTCCAACCCTAATACTACTCACAAAAATAACATGTTTTTCACAGGTGATAACCTGCTGTCACAAGCTGTCAGACATTAAAATAATATAAAAATTTAATATTACACTTCCCATGATGCTCCATCACATGATATTACATGACACCCTGTAAAAATTGCAAAAACTAGAAACATAGGAATTTTGTTGAAATATTTCAAGCGGCCCAAATATTACCATTTAAAGTCGCTGTATGTTTTTTATAATGATAGAGAATTTACCAAGAAAGATATCATATAGTGAGAGAGACAGAAATTGGGTTTAACTTATACTCGACACAGACTAGGTCATTTCGAGACTAACATATGGTTTAATTTTATTTCAATAATTCCCTTGCACATAGGGGTCTTTAAAAGTGGGAGGAAACCGGAGGACTCCAGAGAAAACCCATGAGGTTGGAATATCATATTGTAGTTCAAAAGAATTATTATTCAGAGAATTTGAACATTCTTTATGCAAGAGCAAAATCTACCTATTGTAGGTCTTTCTTTAGGCTTTAAATATTATATAAAGTATTAATTAGACACACAAATCAAAAATCTACAAGATAAACCTGCAGACAAGACAGAAAATAGACAAGTGAATGTACTAGTAAACCTTTCCAAAACCTTCTAGCTGGTTTGGTGCCGAAGCCCAAAATAATTGTATAATAGGTAAATGATTTGCGACTGGTGATAAGGTGAGATCTACTGAGATAACTAAACAACGAAACAATCGACCAGGCCCGTAGCCAGGGAGTAGCACAGGGGGGCGGGGGTAGTGTGTGCAGATGCCCATGCTATGGCCCTCCCGAAAACATCTTTGCCCCCCAAAAACAACTTCCTGGCTACGGGCCTGCAATCGACATCAGATATTACCAGCTATACACATAGTCTTTCTGGCCACAAGTTCACAAAGCATTCACAAAGCATTCTCAGACTTCAGTTGAGAATTTACTCAAAATCGTTTGACTTTTTTTAATTAAAAATATAGCCCTTTTTTAAACCATTTGTTGTTTTAATGTATCAAATACACCAATAAGAAAGTACCTGCAAAGTTTTGTGTTTCTGGATCAAAGTTTTTTCTCATAAACAGTGATTGAAAGTTAAGTAAATTCTCAACTCAAGTCTGAGAATGCTTTGTGAACTTGGGGCCAGATATTACCAGTCTATCTGGGTCATTTTAAATATGTTTAAAACACAATAAAGGGAGCTAACTGTAATCTAAACCGGTTAATCTGTTCAAGATGATGGATAACTTTTCAATATGCAGTAAAAAATTACAATAACAACGTTGAAACCATACATAGCAATCAATACAATGAACAGAATAGCAGGTAAATATGTCAAGACCAAGTGCAACCTAACATTTTTGATGCGATGCAGAGACAACAACATCATCCCCAAGGGCCTACGACTTAAGTCCCCAGTCCAGTCAAACCCCATTGTGTCATAGGCCTTTGATCTTGTTGTTGCTATGTATGGTTTCAACCTTGTTATTGTAATTTTGTCTATATATTTTGATTCAAATTTTGTTACATTGTATTAGTTTGAAAACGTTGAGAGAATACTCTTCGAAACGTGGCCTAAATAAATCAGTAGCTGTTTTCCATAAGTATGTATTAGTTTATTTATCTACCCAGTTACTAAACACCATTCAAAGGATACAGAATATTTTTGTTTGTAATGCCTTAGTTCAACATAGATAAAGTTTGGGTATCATTACCTGATCAACACAGATAGAGATCATTAATTAACCTAATTAATAAAACATCATTAATTATCCATCACCTTTATTGATTACCTATAGATCAATTCTTCCTCAACCCATTGAAAAATTATTCCTTGGAGGGGTCTTACATAGGCTAAGCCTGTTCCCCAATCCCATTCAGACATCCTGAATAAAAATATTGTTTATAAAATAAAATTCTTCCTCAACCCATTCAACATTAAGATAAACGGAAAGCAGAGAATTTGGGAGATAATAATAATAATAATAATCGCATCATTTTACAAGGGTAGCAAATTAGGCCTGAGGCCTTTTTCAAATTTGGCCCTTGGCACAGATCGTGCGAATGATTTCGATCATTACTGCAGGAAGAAACCGAAGAACTCGGGGGGAAACCTGCCTGATCGGACGGGATACCCCTCTCACTTACAATGATAAAGTTCTTGAACATCGATTGATCTCGTTTCGATGACGTGTAAGAAATCGTTGTTCCGATCAATTAAAGGGACTTAACTAACATCTGGGTTGTGACAGCAATCTATCCAAAGCCTCAACAATATATCCTGCAGTAATGATCGAAATCATTTGCACGATCTGTGCCAAGGGCTAAATTGGAAAAAAGCCTCAGGCCTAATTTGTTACCCTTGTAAAATGGCGCGATTATTATTATTATTATGCCATGTGATTGTATAACCGGGAGACGTGGATAGTATCCTACGTTGTTTTTTTGTTCTCCATAAAAATGTTTTTTACCAACCTGTGATGTACAGTTATTTGTGTTGTTTGACCGTCTGGCAAAATGATTTCCAACTCCAATATCTCGGTTATTACTTCATTCATGTTTTCATCGTCCACAGGTTCACTCTGAGCAGGGGGACCACTACCGTTATTTGACATACCTGGGGGCGGAATCTTGAGCCCCACTCCTGGAGCTGCAGGGGCAGCCCCTCTTTTAGTAGAGCTACTCATGCCCTTCCTGAAAAAACCCAAAGAGAACAAAAATTAAGGCTCAGTTTTAATTCGGTCAAATCAAAATATACCAGTTTGGTCAAATCAAAAAATAATAATTTGATTAAATCAAAAAATAATAATTTGATTAAATCAAAAAATAATAATTTGATTAAATCAAAAAATAATAATTTGATTAAATCAAAAAATAATAATTTGATTAAATCAAAAAATAATAATTTGATTAAATCAAAAAATAATAATTTGATTAAATCAAAAAATAATAATTTGGTCAAATCAAAAAATAATAATTTGATTAAATCAAAATTGAAATAATAAACCAAGATCAAAGGAAAAAATACAATTTAATATAAACTTTAAATTATTCTCTAACTTTCTCATGTTCAACCAACTGTACAATATTTTCTCTATTCACATGCAGACGGGGTGATGTTATCTCCCTTTAATTCTTTTATGAATACAAAATCAACCGACAACCATTATCACCACAACTTGAATTATTTTTTAAGGGAAAAAAATTCCACCAACAATATGTGTATTCACCAAGTAGTTGATCAATACCGAAATCATTTTACGACACTCAAGTCCTTAGATACAGAAACACCCTATTTACATCTAATTATTATTATTATTGAAAATTTTTTTATAAAATGCATAGCTTCCAATCTTAAGTACCCATATGCGCTGTACACAGTTAAAAAGATACATAAATAGAAAAATACATTTAAATAAAACGTTAGAGAAAAAGGTTAAGACAAATAGGCAGCAATGTAAAAAAACAAGTATAAAATAATTAGATGAAATAAAACCAAGTAGGAACAATCCAAACCATAGACGAAATTCGAAGTTCTAAAAAACGTTATAGGCAAAATAGTGTAATCTGGCAAAAGGGTGAAATCAGCATATGGACTGTTCACCATGTACTAAATACACGACAAACAGTGGTAACAGGTCTCCGGAAGAGTAAGCTTACCCTGCTGGCATGCCACACCCGCCATAGCTGCATCCAAACTATTAGACGAAATCTGGTAAAATAGCGTGATTGGCCAAAGGACTATAAATGACAGCCTACACCGGTTATGTCCGATAACAAACGGTATAAGCAAAATACTGATATCAGGTAAAATAGAGTAATCAGCATATGGACTGTTCACCGTGCACAAAACTTATTAATTTTTATACAAATAAAAACATTCCTTGTCTTCTGTTTTGTTTTTTTTGGGGGGGGGGGGTGCTTTAAACAATATTTTTATTCAGGTTGTCTGAATGGGATTGGGGAACAGGCTTAGCCTATGTAAAACCCCCTCTCCCTGTTTACATTTAATCAAATATCGTTGATTTGTGTGATGAGATGGTTCAACAAGTGACATCAGATGTTTTAGTAATGTCAACTCGAAGTAAACAACAAGTGAAATCAGATGTTCTAATAATGTCAACTCGGATGTAAACAACAAGTGACATCAGATGTTCTAATAATGTCAACTCGGAAGTAAACAACAAGTGACATCAGATGTTCTAGTAATGTCAACTCGGAAGTAAACAACAAGTGACATCAGATGTTCTAGTAATGTCAACTCGGAAGTAAACAACAAGTGACATCAGATGTTCTAGTAATGTCAACTCGGACGTAAACAACAAGTGACATCAGATGTTCTAATAATGTCAACTCAGAAGTAAACAACAAGTGACATCAGATGTTCTAGTTATGTCAACTCAGAAGTAAACAACAAGTGACATCAGATGTTCTAGTAATGTCAACTCAGAAGTAAACAACAAGTGACATCAGATGTTCTAATAATGCCAACTAGGAATAAACAACAAGTGACATCAGATGTTCTAGTTATGCCAACTAGGAATAAACAACAAGTGACATCAGATGTTCTAATAATGTCAACTCAGAAGTAAACAACAAGTGACATCAGATGTTCTAGTTATGCCAACTAGGAATAAACAACAAGTGACATCAGATGTTCTAGTAATGTCAACTCGGAAGTAAACAACAAGTGACATCAGATGTTCTAGTTATGCCAACTCGGAAGTAATAAAAAAAATAGCTGCACCTTAGTTTCATGTTTAATTCCCGTGCGGTATTCAAATTTAAGTCTGACATTCGTCTGATACTTAGTTTCGATTTATATACGGAAGTTAAAAAATTACATCCCAAAATTTTTTAGCCGTAAATCGTAGTGATGTGCCGCTCTAATCAAAGTCTAATACAACGACGGGGGACACCAATAAATAATAGTTAACCTAGTTAACTATTATTTATATCTGTCTATGGATATGTATTTATATAGTTTTATGGTTGAATAATCTTATTGATAGATTGAATATTCACACCCTTATTTGCATAATCTATAAATAACTATAATAAACATCCATCTAATATTACATCTAATAACGACAAGAGAATCATTGTTGAAACATAGCTTTTATAGAAATATAGTAATTGTTGTCAATATAACTTTTGTGTTTATTTCTTCTCCTATACTCTCTCTCTTCTCACTCTGTCTCTCCCTCTCTTCTCTCTTTCTCTCTTTCTCTCTCTCTCTCTCTGTCTCTCTTTCTCTCTCTCTCCTGCCTGTCCAACCTCATGGGTTTCCTCCGGTTCCCTCCCACTGCTAAAGACCCCTACGCGCAAGCGAATTATTGAAGTAAGATTAAACAATGTTAGTCCCGAAATGACCTAGTTTGTGTCAAGTGGATGATAATCTCTCTCTCTCTTCATGTTAAGATAATGATCATGAACAATGTATATCTCACATCCACATTTCTCATCATCAAATTTCATCCCTCTATAATTAGGGGTGGGCAAATGTAGGTCGAATTTCGGGAACGAGTGTTTTCTAAGGTGATTTTGGCTGCTGAATCCGAATGTGGCAAATTTTTGTTCTGTGACATCATTTTGAGCCAAAATCGCCTTAGAAAACACTCATTCCCAAAATTCGACCTCCGTTTGCCCACCCCTACTATAACAATCTTTCTCTATCTTAAACATACATTTAAATATCAAACCCCATTTCATATCATCTTCATTTCTAGACTCAGATAAAAAAAAATTTAAACCAGGAACTTACCGACAACATCGAAAACATATAACCGACATTTTATAACCTAAATTCTGTTAAAATCCAATAAATTAAACGAGAATTGATGACATGACTGTTACATGTGTTCCGCAAACCATCGAACAAACGAATGTTAAGATTAGAAACACGGTGAACAAATGATAAAGTGTACGTTGACCTCCACAACAATAAAAGTCGATATAAAGAATTCAAGATACACACAGCCACTCCTCGACTTCTGACAGTTTAGATTACACTTGCTATCAAATATCACACACTTTTTTTATTTCATAATCTCGACTTTAAATCTTGCTTCACCTTTTTCTTGGGTTCAGGTTAATTAAGTAACATTAAGGGAGTTTGAACATCATGACTTGTTTGATGCATCTCTGGTAGTCCTAACAATATAAATAGTCCCTACATAGCGTCTACAATAAATATAAATAGTCCCTACAAGTCGATATAAAGAATTTAAGATACACACAGCCACTCCTCGACTTATGACAGTTTAGATTACACCTGCTATCGAATATCACACACTTATTTTATTTCATAATCTCGACTCTATATCTGGCTTCACCTTTTTCTTGGGTTCAGGTTAATTAAGTTACATTAAGGGAGTTCGGACATCATGACTTGTTTGATACATCTCTGGTAGTCCTTACAATATAAATAGTCCCTACATAGCGACTTCTTTCATTTCAAAATTTATGGAAGAACGAATTCCATTCTTGGTAACAGTAGATTCTTTATCTCTTCTGTCAATGTTCACCCCACAACTTCAACTTCAACTTTTTTATTTGCATATTACGTCCATTAAGAACAGTATATGGTGAAAAAAATTCCCTAATTTATAACCAACAGTCCACCCCAGTGGCGCGACTTTATCTGACTCTTTCTTAAATTAATATTCACGGGTGAATGACTTCCCTAATAAAGTTATTAAAGGTCTAATAAAATGATGTACCAACGATCATTCATCGCGAGAGGTCGGTCGGTCGGGTATCAATAGATATCTCAATCAGTTTATATATATGAGTCATTTCGTTGTTATCCATTTCACCGTATACCACAGTTCGTATACCACAGCTTGTATATCATGGCCCGTATACCATGGTTTATAAAACAGATAAAATATTTATGATAAGTATATAAGTGTGGGATCAATGATGATAAACAACCTATCATATCAATTAATATCGCCTTGACAACACTCACCCATCAAACTATTTATAATCTTTATATATATTACAGTAACTAAATATGGGGCGTTGGGATGGCCTTGTGGTCTAGAGTGCCGCGCCTTGACAACACTCACCCATCAAACTATTTATAATCTTTATATATATTTATTACAGTAACTAAATATGGGGCGTTGGGATGGCCTTGTGGTCTAGAGTGCCGCGCTTTGACAACACTCACCCATCAAACTATTTATAAATCTTAATATATTACAGTAACTAAATATGGGGCGTTGGGATGGCCTTGTGGTCTAGAGTGCCGCGCTTCGACCTTATATCAATTAATCTCACCTTGACAACACTCACGGATCAAACTATTTATAATCTTAATATATTACAGTAACTAAATATGGGGCGTTGGGATGGCCTTGTGGTCTAGAGTGCCGCGCTTTGACAACACTCACCCATCAAACTATTTATAATCTTAATATATTACAGTAACTAAATATGGGGCGTTGGGATGGCCTTGTGGTCTAGAGTGCCGTGCTTCGACCTCTAGCTGGCCGGTCACCTCTAGCTTGCGGCTGTGGTTTCGAGCCCTAGCGTGACCGTATGTTACATGGAGAGGGGCGTCTTCTCAACCTCATTGTTTGAAAACCATACGTTAGACCCAAAATGACCTAGTTTGTGTCAAGTGGATGTTAAACCCCATTTCTCTCTCTCTCTCTGTGACTATATATTAATCACAGATAGAGAGAGAAATAGGGTTTAACATCCACTTGACACAAACTTAATTATTTCAGGAGTAACATATGACACAATTTATATCAATAATTCGCTGGTGGGTTCGGGTCTTAGCAGCAGGAAGAAATAACAGGACAAGATTCGACAGGCAACTCCTACACCGGGAATAAAATCACCAGGTTCAACAGGCAACTCCTAGACCGGGAATAAAATCACCAGGTTCGACAGGCAACTCCTACACCGGGAATAAAATCACCAGGTTCGACAGGCAACTCCTACACCGGGAATAAAATCACCAGGTTCGACAGGCAACTCCTACACCGGGAATAAAATCACAAGGTTCGACAGGCAACTCCTAGACCGGGAATAAAATCACAAGGTTCGACAGGCAACTCTTAGACTGGGAATAAAATCACAAGGTTCGACAGGCAAATCCTACACCGGGAATAAAATCACAAGGTTCGACAGGCAACTCTTAGACATGGAATAAAATCACAAGGTTCGACAGGCAACTCCTACACCGGGAATAAAATCACAAGGTTCGACAGGCAACTCTTAGACCGGGAATAAAATCACAAGGTTCGACAGGCAACTCCTACACCGGGAATAAAATCACAAGATTCGACAGGCAACTCTACACCGGGAATAAAATCACAAGGTTCGACAGGCAACTCTTAGACATGGAATAAAATCACAAGGTTCGACAGGCAACTCCTACACCGGGAATAAAATCACAAGGTTCGACAGGAAACTCCTACACCGGGGATAAAATCACAAGGTTCGACAGGCAACTCTACACCGGGAATAAAATCACAAGGTTCGACAGGCAACTCTTAGACATGGAATAAAATCACAAGGTTCGACAGGCAACTCCTACACCGGGAATAAAATCACAAGATTCGACAGGCAACTCTACACCGGGAATAAAATCACAAGGTTTGACAGGCAACTCTTAGACCGGGAATAAAATCACAAGATTCGACAGGCAACTCCTACACCGGGAATAAAATCACAAGATTCGACAGGCAACTCCTACACCGGGAATAAAATCACAAGGTTTGACAGGCAACTCCCAGACCAGGAATAAAATCACAAGGTTCGACAGGAAACTCCTAGACCGGGAATAAAATCACCAGGTTCGACAGGCAACTCCTACACCGGGAATAAAATCACAAGGTTCGGCAGACAACTCCTACACCGGGAATAAAATCACAAGATTCGACAGGCAACTCCTACACCGGGAATAAAATCACAAGGTTTGACAGGCAACTCTTAGACCGGGAATAAAATCACAAGATTCGACAGGCAACTCTTAGACCGGGAATAAAATCACAAGATTCGACAGGCAACTCCTACACCGGGAATAAAATCACAAGGTTTGACAGGCAACTCTTAGACCGGGAATAAAATCACAAGATTCGACAGGCAACTCCTACACCGGGAATAAAATCACAAGATTCGACAGGCAACTCCTACACCGGGAATAAAATCACAAGGTTCGACAGGCAACTCCCAGACCAGGAATAAAATCACAAGGTTCGACAGGAAACTCCTAGACCGGGAATAAAATCACCAGGTTCGACAGGCAACTCCTACACCGGGAATAAAATCACAAGATTCGACAGGCAACTCCTACACCGGGGATAAAATCACAAGATTCGACAGGCAACTCCTACACCGGGAATAAAATCACAAGATTCGACAGGCAACTCCTACACCGGGAATAAAATCACAAGGTTTGACAGGCAACTCTTAGACCGGGAATAAAATCACAAGATTCGACAGGCAACTCCTACACCGGGAATAAAATCACAAGGTTCGACAGGAAACTCCTAGACCGGGAATAAAATCACAAGATTCGACAGGTAACTCTTAGACCGGGAATAAAATCACAAGGTTCGACAGGCAACTCTTAGACCGGGAATAAAATCACAAGGTTCGACAGGCAAATCCTAGGCCTGGAATAAAATCACAAGGTTCGACAGGCAACTCCTACACCGGGAATAAAATCACAAGGTTCGACAGGCAACTCTTAGACCGGGAATAAAATCACAAGGTTCGACAGGCAAATCCTAGGCCTGGAATAAAATCACAAGGTTCGACAGGCAACTCCTAGACCGGGAATAAAATCACAAGGTTCGACAGGCAACTCTTAGACCGGGAATAAAATCACCAGGTTCGACAGGCAACTCCTACACCGGGGATAAAATCACAAGATTCGACAGGCAACTCCTAGACATGGAATAAAATCACAAGATTCGACAGGCAACTCCTAGACGCATACAAGCTTGTGATCCGAACCATGCCTGTAGCCAGGGGTTGGCACGGGGGGGCAACTGCCCTCCCAATACTGAGTCTTTCCCCCCCAATATCACAAGAAAATTGGCCTTTACCGCCACTTGACCTTACGATCTAAAACTAGGCGCTGTTCTATGTTATGCTTTAGCTATTTTAATTTGTTTATTACACATGTCATATTTTATAATCTTTTTATATATGCCATTTTAATTCTTTTATCATCCATTTAATTTCATTTTATTTTCTATGTATGATGTTAACCGCGCCATTGAGCAATATTTTATATTGGTAATAGGCGCATTATAAATAAATTATTATTATTATTTAGAGCGTGTCAGTATAAAATCAATATAACAACTGGGACTGACATATGGTCTATCTCAACATTCTGCGACTAACAACTGGGACTAACATATGGTCTAAGTTGACTTAACACAATTTGGTCATCCTGAGACTAACATGTGGTACAAATTTTTTCAATCGTAGAACTGCTCAATTTGTGGTAGAATATCCACAACTCTTTGATTTCTTCTTTGATTGGCATTTAGTAATTGAAGATAAAAACACAATGTACAATTTGATGGATAAACTCAGTAATTGTTTATCCATAAAATTGTACCTTGTGTTAACTCTATGATTGTCAATGTGCAAAAACTAACAACATTTTTATACTTGGCTACAGGTGATTTCCCCTTGTCAGTGATGCAGAAGGAGGGCCTGACAAGGACAGCTGCCTAGTCAATTGGATGGGACAAAAAACCAAGGTCCTGAGTACACATTGGAGTGCACGTAAAAGATCCATTAGCAATTTGATATTCAATATAAGATTAAGCTAACGCCGCTGCCCGGGCAAAATTTCCCTCATAGCACACTGTATGGCGTATGCCAGTCTTCCATTAGCCCAGGTTAGGTGCATAATAGTAGGACATTAAACCCCATTTCATTCATTCATTCCCCGTCTTCATATAGCTCAGGTTAAACCCCATTTCATTCATTCATTCATTCCCTGTCTTCAATTAGCTCAGGTTAAGTGCATAACAGTAGGACTAGGATATTAAACCCAATTTCATTCATTCATTCATTCATTCATTTATTCATTCATTACAAACACAGCTCTCCCGTCCAAAGGCAAAACCTAGTAAATCACTTTTTTCTTGTTTTGAGAAAACAAAGGAAAACGTAATGAATGAATATTAAACCCCAGCTCATCCATTGAATTTACTATTGAGTTACTAGGTTTTGGTGTGGTATACTAGGCATGAAGGAAGTTGCTAGGTTGTGTCATGGGTGTAACTGCTTACAAAATCAAAAGATTGGAATATATAGTACAACAACAGTGCTAGATAACACAGTTATAACTTACACTTCATCAACTGCACTCCACAACTTACAAACTCAGCTAGCCACTAAATAACACGTACCGCTATAACCATCCTCCTCGCAGTGTTCCGTTTTATTACAGCTAATCCCACTACTTTCCAGCTAGCAATGTCCAGAGAGGGATTTCTCGGGCCGTTGCTTCAGGAATATGAGTTATAACTTACACTTTTTGTCTGCGATGTGGAAGCAGATGTTAAACACCAAACAAACAGACAGGCAGCTAGATATAACACAGTTATAACTTAAACTTTCTCAAGCACACATGTCCACAGCTTTTAATCGGATTAATCCATTAATTAATCTTTGCATTCATTAATTAAATAAGGCCTTGTCTCGGACAACTTACACTTTCTCAAGCACACATGTCCACAGCTTTTAATCGGATTAATCCATTAATTAATCTCTGCATTCATTAATTAAATAAGGCCTTGTCTCAGACAACTTACACCCTCTCAAACACACGGTTTAATCTCACTGTGCCCCCTAATTCACACTTTCTAAAGCCCTCATGTCCACACAGCTTTTAAACTGATTAATCCATGAGGTAATCTTTGAATTCAGTAATTAAATAAGCCTTGTCTCAACACACACACACAGTGGACCTCAATACAACTTTACCTTTCAATGAATTAATTACCATTCACTAATTAAAATAAATTGATTAACATATTCAAGTGCATTCTAACTCAGTAAGAAGCTGTAATAACAATGGTTGGTCAAATTGGCCTACAGAAGAAATGATTGACAGCTTGGTTATCTAATCCACGGGTTATCTGTGGTGATGTGTCACAGGGAGATGTGATAATTAGACAGGCCCCTAGGGGTAGTAAAACCAGCCCTTAAAATAACATCTGATCAAATAAAGTGGTGAGAATATTATGTAACTACTGGTATAAGAATTAAAATTAATCGTAAAATTTAATTTTCTGCGATATCACTTAAGTGGAAGCAGACGTTAAAAACCAAAAAGAAGAAGAAGTAAAATTAAATCATAAGGATTTTGATGCGTATTATAGTAACAAGTTCAGTTTTATGAAAGATAGATATGTGGGGCCACAGAGGATTTAAAGTGACATTTTTAAAAAAAAAATAGTACGATAGATTAAGTCACTGTTTTACTTATTTTTGAATGATCTGGCACAGGAACAAGGCATTTAATCAAATGTAATTTGGTGTTCCTCAGTTGAAGACATTAATCCTGACTCTCAAGTTAAAAGGTTTTAATCGTAGCATAAAGAAATCACATGGGGGTGGGGGGTGGTTGCAAGGATGGCTGAATGGTTAGTGTGTGCGTGCTGTATCATAGAGCCTGTCATTGAGTCAACTGGCGTGGTTTTGAATCCCCAGTTGTAGTGGCAAAGAGAATGGTCGCCTGTCCAACCTCATGGGTTTCCTCCGGTTCCTACCCGTAAAGACGCCTACGCGCAAGCGAATTATTGAAGTAAAATTAAACAATGTTAGTCCCGAAATGACCTAGTTTGTGTCAAGTGGCTGTTAAACCCCATTTCTCTCTCTCTTAATCCTCTCTCTCTCTCTCAATCCTCTCTCTCTCTCTCTCTCAGTTAAAATCAAAAGTACCATATCAGATTTGTATTAATATAATTAGCAGTTCTAATAGCTATCCCATTGGACGTTGTGATCACGTGTAGCAGGTCGGGCCCCGAGTTCATAAAGCATTCTCAGACTTAAGTTAAGAATTTACTCAAATATGTTCACTTTATTTTTACTAAAAGTAAAAATAGCCTTTTTGTAAAACTTCTGCTGTTTTAGTGTATTAAATACACCAATAAGAAACTACCAGTATGTGCAAAGTTTTGTGTTTCTGGATCAAATATATTTTTAATAAAAGGTGATTGAAAGTTGAGTAAATTGTTAACTTAAGTCTGGGAATGCTTTGTGAACTCGGGGCTAGTACTGTTCTGTTAGTAGAATATATTTGTTATTATTTACAAGCCTGGAAAGGTGCCTGTAACTGACAATGTCAGGTACAGATTCAAGCTTTGTCAGGCACTAAACCTGTGGTGTCTGTCATTTTGTCCGGCACTGATTTATCTTTTTTAATGATATTATTAATACATGTCCGGCACTTAGTTGAAATTGTCAGGTAGTATTTGATTAGTGCCTGACATTTTGTCAGGTTCATCTAAAACCGTTATTTCCAGGCCTGGTTATTAATAATAAGTAAGCCTATGTATATTTATTTACTGTTAGTAGAATATATTTGTAGATCACAAAATGATGAGTGTATAGAAAATGTTGGAGGTTTTGTATTAAATGCCTTTAAGAAAAGAGGAATATAAATATACATGTAGCCTTGTTATTGATATGTAACATTAAATAGTGAGTAAGACATGTAGTTAGATATTATTATGCATCTTAATGTGAAATGTTTGCTGTAATTTCCATACTCATGCTTGTACATGTAGTTGTGAATAAACTATTATTATATTATTATTATATAATGGAGTTGCATCCCTTGAATGAGAAACCTACGGTAATTTGAACAACATACCATTAGAATGAATGAAATGGGGTTCAACAACCTACGCTTCTGCACCTAACCTGGGCTAATTGAAGACAGACATAGGCTACACAGTGTCCTATGAGGGAAATTCCAACTGCCAAAGGATCTTTTACGTGTACGCCAATGTGTACACAGGACCTTGTTTTTTTTCATACCATCAAAACGACTAGGCAGCTGTCCTTTCACTGACAAGGGGAAACCACGCCGGAAAGAACGACATTAGCAAAAAGAGAGAGTGTGTGTATCCATAAAATTGTACCTTGTGTTATTATGTTCAATTACTAAATGCCAATCAAAGAAGATATGTGTTGATGGTTGTTTAGTTGACTGTAAATGAATTCATGAATCTGGGAATGATATAAATTTGTAAAACGATTACCTGGACAATCAAGATGGCTGTACTAACTAATTAGAATACACCTGTGTCATGTGGTGGACTGGATCTATTATTAGACATTTTATAATAGCCCCTTGACTTGAGACAATGGTAATTATCTCACACCTGTGTGTATCTAATGACCTCATAGTTTCAAGTCGCCCCCTGGCCATTAAGTTATCTGATCACAAGCTATACTTGCTACAATATATCTATAAGGGTCCTTAATGCAAAGAATTAGGCACCTCCAAAAGAAAATCACTATTAAAATTTATATGGCAAACAGACTCTGATCGAAAGCTTTCTTTCTTGATTTGATAACTGTTTTTAATTAACTTAGGAATCCAATCGATTCATTTTCTTATTGAAATAAATCTTGAATGAGATCGAAATGAGTTGACTGGTCTGACTTCTACTTGTATCTAAAGTAAACCGAGAGAGAGAGCGAGAGAGAGAAAAGTGGGGTTTAACGTCCACTCAACACAACTAGGTCATTTCGGGACTAATATATGGTTTAATTTTATTTTCAATAATTTGCTTGAGCGTAGGTCTTTAGCAGTGGGAGGAAACCAGAGTGCCAGGAGGAAACGCACGAGGTTGAGAAGGCGCCGCTATCTCCATGCCACATACACTCACACCAGGGCTCAAAACCAAAGCCGCAAGCTAGAGGTGGTCGACCAGCTACAGGTCGAAGCGCGGCACTCTAGACCACTGGGCCATCCCAACCCCCCTTACTTATTAAAAGTCTGATAAATTGTTTTTAGTGTGATGGTTGTGCCTGTTTTTCAGTGACCAGGTTTTCTATGCGTGGCTCAATCATGTCCCTTTCTATTTCAAGCAGGTTCCTACATTTTGTTTTTATCACAACCATTGTAGAAAAACAACGACTGTTCGCATAGGTATGACAACAGGTGATGGCGTCTAATGGTGCACTGTATGGGTCTGGGACCTCGGTTAATGACTGGACGTTCGAACTTATCGATCAGCGACGTTGAGCTCGGGGAGGTAGTGTTCGAACTGATCGATCAGTGACTTCAAGCTCGGGGAAGTGTGTTCGAACTGTTCGAACTTTTCGATCAGTGTGTGAAGATGTTCAATGATTTCCTCAGAAAGATGTTAGACTCCCACGTCATAGAATTCTTCCAGGTGGACAGAGAGACGCGGATATAATATGAAACGATTGCAACTCACTTTATCCTTAAACAATGCCAGCGTGGCAAGAAATCGAAACTAGTGCCGAAAAATGTAGATTGTAGAGTGTTACGTGAAGGCCTTGATAAGATGTACGGAGTTAAAGCGTAAAGGCCTTGATAAAATGCAGTGAGTTAATGTGAGAAGGCCTTGGTAAGATGTAAGGAGTTAAAGCGTAAAGGCCTTGATAAAATGCAGTGAGTTAATGTGAGAAGGCCTTGGTAAGATGTACAGAGTTAAAGCGAGATCAAGCCTTCTATTATAGATGTAAAGATCAGTTACATGAAAAGATAGCATTTTTTTGAAAAGTTCTCAGACTAGTCCGCGACCCCACAAAAATTGTTCGCAACAAAAATCCCAGGTCAAGATATAATAAAATCAACAGTCCTCCATTATCACTCGACAATATATCAGTGTTAATCAAATCCACCTTCTGTTCTCTAGGATAACATCAACAAAACAAATCACCTGAAGCTATTCTCATCTATATCTTAATTACAAGTAAAAATCTATATATACTATGACCCCAGGTCAAAACATACATGCAAAATCTATACATACTATGACCTGAGGTCAAAACATACATGAACAAATCAATCGGACAGTAAAACATGAAATCCTCAAACTTAATTAACTATGTACATCTCTCTTTTCATGAAGATTGATTTACACAGATGTAAATTCACATATGATTCAATTAAATGAAATGGGGTTTAATCTCAGTCTCTCTCTCTCTTTCTCTATCTCCCCCCTCCCTCTCTATCTTCACTCCCCCCCCACCCCCTCTCTATCCCCCCACCCCCTCTCTATCCCCCCCTCTCTATATTCACTCCCCCCCACCACCTCTCTATCTCCCCCCCTCTCTATCTTCACTCTCTCACTATCTTCACTCACTCTCTCTCTCTCTATCTCTCACTCTATCTCTCTTCACTCTCTCTCTTCACTCTCTCTCTCTCTCTCTCTCTCTCTCTTCACTCTTCCCCACCCCCTCTCTATCTCCCCCCCTCTCTATCTTCACTCTCTCACTATCTTCACTCTCTCTCTCTCACTCTCTCTTCACTCTCTCTCTCTATCTCCCTCTCTCTCTTTGTCTCTTCTCCTTCTCTCTCTCTATCTCTCTCTTCTCTGATTCCTTTCAATAAAATGAAATGGGGTTCAATCTCTCTCTCTCTCTTCTCTATCTCCCCCCTCCCTCTCTATCTTCACTCCCTCTCTATATTCACTCCCCCCCACCACCTCTCTATCTCCCCCCCTCTCTATCTTCACTATCTCACTATCTTCACTCACTCTCTCTCTCTCTTCTCTCTCTCTCTTCTCTCTCTCTCTCTCTCTCTTCTCTCTCTCTCTATCACAGATAAAATACAATCCCCAACTTACCACACCTGATTATAATCTAATTCCTATAAATCAGTCAGTAAGAGTAAAACAATCTAGAAACTAATTCTCATCTTTATAATTAAAAGTTAGACAGAGGTCGGAGGTCGGAGGTCATGTAAGTCTGTAGTCAGCTATGTGCTTTATCAACTTGACCATTTCATGTGGCAATGTCACAAGGTAACAAAGTCCTGTCCACAGCAAACAATACAAGCCAACTACTGTTTTAACTACTTCAAGAATGTCTTGAGCCGACACGACCCGTAAACCATGATTGCTATTTACATGTAGTCAAAGAAAAAAGCAAAAAGCTTTCAATGTATCTAAATAATTTGACATACGGATTTCTATACAGCGCAGTGGACGCTTACGGCTAGCCCCCCCCCGGATCCATTCACTCTTTTTTGAATTGTTTGTTTGTTGTTTCGGAGTATATCTTGTTGTTATGTTTGTCTTTTATGTAAATCATATGTGGCGCAGTCCCCCTGGGCCCCTGCACTTACTAATAGAGCTTAAGAGAGGGGAGGGGAGGGGGGGCGGGGAGGGAAAGTGAGGTGACAGGAGGGGGGGGGGGAGGTGACAGGAAGGGGGGGGGGGGTAAGTGACTAATAAACATATAAAGACATTTGTAAAGAGAGAGAGAGAGAGAGAGAGAAATGGGGTTTAATTTTATTTCAATAAATCACTTGCGCATAGGTTTTTTTTAGCAGTGGGAGTAAACCGGAGGACCTGGAGAAAACCCACGGGGTGGGACAGACGACCCTACTCCTTGTCACGTACAATTCGGGATTTGAAACCATGCCAGTTGATTCAATGACAGGCTTTATGATAACCATTCTGCCATCCAAACCCCCGACATTTGTAAAACATTGAGTGTTTAAAGTCAAACATTAAATTG
This sequence comes from Patella pellucida, assembly GCA_917208275.1. Taxonomy (NCBI): domain Eukaryota; kingdom Metazoa; phylum Mollusca; class Gastropoda; family Patellidae; genus Patella; species Patella pellucida. The sequence goes on from OU795044.1 coordinate 2,473,705, forward strand.
ATCAGTACAGTGTGAGAATAATTGCAAGGGAGACCAGAGGGTGGATGTGTGAAATTCTCATAGTTTTTGTCAATGTTGTTAGTGAGAGGGATATTCGGTCTCCCATCCGATCAGGCAGGTTTCCCCCGAGTTCTTCGGTTTCTTCCTGCAGTAAGGATCGAAATCATTCGCACGATCTGTGCCAAGGGCCAAATTGGAAAAAGGCCTCAGGCCTAATTTGCTACCCTTGTAAAATGACGTGATTATTATTAAATGACGCTATTATTAATCCCATATCATTTTAGATTTATCTAATAGTAACCTTATTTCGTGTGCTGAATAAAAGACATTGTTGCATGAAAAGCAAAATAAAAACTGTCTAGCTATGTGAACTCTCTAGTGGTATCTAGAGTTCTGTAAGTGTTATCAGGTGGTCTATAAGAGATATCAACTGTTCTGTAAGTGTTATCAGATGGTTTATAAGAGATATCAACTGTTCTGTAGGTGTTATCAGCTGTTATTGAAGTGATATCAGGTGGTCTCTTCCATGATTCATTTGTGTTAAAAAGACTCAATGAGACTTTTACAATTTGAAAGTTGTTGAATTTGACTACTAACTATTGATTATTGTAATTCTTTATTGTTTAACTTGCCTTCTCTTCAGCTAAATAGATTACAAAAAATTCAATACAAAGCCGCTTGAGTCATTACTAGAACTAAACTTTGTGAACATATCACCCCTATTTTACACCAACTGCATTGGCTGCCAGTTACTAGCAGAATTGAATTTAAAATACTCTCTCTAACATACGCTGTCATTAATATTGAAGACTCACCTGACTACCTCAAACATAGTGACCCCATATATTCCTACACGCACACTTAGATCACAAAACAAAAACTTGCTAATGCCCTATCATGCAAAGTACTCATTTGGGGAAAGGTCTTATAGTTTTGCTGCTTTTAAACTATGGAATAAGTTACCTTCTGAAATTAAAGATTCCCCTTCCTTGCCTGTTTTTAAGAAAAAGTTAAAGACCCACCTTTTTAAAAGCCATTTTAATTGTTAAATGCTTAAGCTTTTTTCAGAGTTTACTTTTTATTATTGTATACCATATTTTATTCTAATTGTGCAATGCTCTTATTATTGAGATGTTTTATATTTTATACTTTTACAATAATGTAATAGCGCCATAGAGCAATCTAAGTATTGGATTATAGGCGCTCTATAAATAAATTATTATTATTATTATTAAAGGTTGGGGGGGGGGGGGGTCACTTATACTTTTATAAAGATCAGACTTCAATATCTTCTGTTTAGATCAGACTTCAACAATTTAGATAAGATTTCAAAGAGTGTAAACATGGCTTTAACAATTTAGATCAGATTTCAAAGAATGGAAACATGGCTTTAACAATTTAGATCAGATTTCAAAGAGTGTAAACATGGCTTTAACAATTTAGATCAGATTCCAAAGAGTGGAAACATGGCTTTAACAAGTTTCATTCACTTGTAGATATTTATTCTATTTAAAACGTTAGGTGGAGTTAGAAAAGAAAGTTTCTAAAGGATACAAATGTCGCCATGTCGGAAAGAAAGTGGTTTAACATGACATTGAGTCAGCCAGAAGCTCCAGGCTATCTCATTAACTTAAACATAATTAAACAACAAAAACCTTTTAAACGTGACAGGTTTTAAAGTTATTGTTGTTTTTCTATTATTCATCTACTAGAAGGGTTAATTAGGCGTTGAACTACATAAAAACTTTACATCTTAATATCTTGTTATAATAATAATAATAATAATAATATGTCCATTTATATATCGCCAAATCCTCAAAGCGTGCTCATAGCGCGACAATTTACTATCCCGGTCTCTAGGATACAGGTAAGCTTGATTACCTCCCTTTACAACTCTTAGAAAGAGGTGCAACATACGCAGCTACAACTTGGAAGTTTCAAGGATCGCAACAGTTTTTTGTGTAATACATACACCATCCTACCGGTACCCATTTACAGCTGGGTAGACTGGAACACAGGTATGAAGTGTCTTATTCAAGGACACAAGAAGTCGGCGAACAATTCTGGTCTCGAACCTGCAACCCTTAGGTCACAAATCCTACTCTCTAACCGTTGCACCAAATCCCTCCCTTTTGTATCCAAAAATACCCTTACAATTATTCCATCTACTAGAAGGGTTAATTAAGCGTTGAACTACATAAAAACTTTACATTTTAATATCTTGTATCGAAAAATATTCCATGTATTAGTTATTCCATCTACTAGCAGGGTTAATTAGGTGTTGAACTACATAAAAACTTTACATCTTAAATCTTGTATCGAAAAATATTCCATGTATTAGTTATTCCATCTACTAGCAGGGTTAATTAGGTGTTGAACTACATAAAAACTTTACATCTTAAATCTTGTATCGAAAAATATTCCATGTATTAGTTATTCCATCTACTAGCAGGGTTAATTAGGTGTTGAACTACATAAAAACTTTACATCTTAAATCTTGTATCGAAAAATACCCTTACAATTATTCTATCTTTAATCTAATTAATAAAATACCATCTTTAATCTAATTAATCAAATACCATCTTTAATCTAATTAATCAAATACCATCTTTAATCTAATTAATCAAATAAATACGTTAGCACACATCTAGGAGGATGTCACCTTCAACCCCAAAATTACGAATGCCCTTTTCTGACTTCTTGCAACAATGAATGAATGAAATGGGGTTTAACGTCCTACGCTTCTGCACCTAATCTGGACTATTTGAAGACGGGCAAACGCCAAACGGTATCTATTGCCGCAGAAATAGCCTCGATCAATAGCCTCGATCAGCACTGACTTTTATGGACAGTTTCCGGATAATGACGTCAACATAACGGTGAACTTACGGAGCTTGGGCGCCATATTTGATTAAATTAGTCAGTGAATGTCTATTAAAATCCAAGCTGTAGCCTAGCTATCCGTGGGACTACAGAGTTGATTTTGGGCTTGTTGTCTAAATGAAGATCTAATTTATAATTTCTATAACATCTGAAGCCTAAACTAAGACCTGCGATAGGCAGATTTAGCTCTTGAATAATTTACTTTTAAGTTGAAAATTTGCTCAACTTTCAATCACTGTTTATGAAAAATATCTTTGATCCAGACACACAAAACTTTGCACATAGTTTCTTATTGATGTATTTGGTACATTAAAACAACAAAAGTTTTATAAAGGACTATATTTTAGTTAGAATAAGGCAAACAATTTTGAGTAAATTCTCAACTTCAAGTCTGAGACTGCTTTGTGAACTCGGGGCCTGATATAAACATACTTCTACCCCTCTCAATTTCTCTCTTCTATCTTTAATCAAAGAAATAAAATACTCAGGTAATTCATTCAACCTTTCAAATCACAGATAAAAGGTGAACGAGAATTGACTTCAAAAACAACACCACCTCCATTTCGACTCCTTAATCAACTCAATTAATGTGAGCAGACAAAAACAGCTTGTTTAAATCATGGCAAGTTTTCGTGGTGCGTTTACTAAACACACATCACCAACCTTTACACACCATACGCTTTAAGTTTGACGCCTTCAACATTTCTCCACGCTCTATTTTCGACAAATGTTTCCCAGCATCCACACACTCGCATTAAGTTGTAGGTGTTTGTCTAATAGTTAAATCAAACTAAATAATAGGCCATACCTGTCGTTGTTCCTCACAATAATACCGACTGACAAATTCCTTGCTTTATTTTACATTAAAGCCCCAATACCACTCCTGTTGTAACTGGATAATATGCCCCAATCTTTCTTCTGGTCAAAAATTTGTACTATTTTCCAATATTTCAATTAACAAACCTAATTTTAAAAATTGGAAAAATTCAACTGGTTTGAAAAGCCTTATGTAAGCACTTTCAAATGCAACGTGGATTTAAACATATTTTCGAACTCTCTGGACAAGTATGATAGGTTGCAATGCATAATTTACACAACAGGTAGGACGCTTAAACATCCAGTAGTTAGAATAAGGCTATTTCTTTTCTGGACCTGTCAAGCCAGCAAGAGTGTTATTGTCCCTTTAATAATTCTCCACTTCTGACAAACATCCAATTATCATCTGCCGAGCGTTTTGTGTAATTATTAAGTGTTTCATATACAATATACCGTATTTCCTCTAATAAGCGCCCGGGCGCTTATTTTTTCAGCACCCCTTGACCTCCCGGCACTTATTAGAGGCCCGGCGCTCTTTGGAGGCCCGGTGATTATTGCTTTAATAGCAAATTGAATTAACCACGGATAATCTTATTAGAGACCTGGCGCTTATAAGAGACCCGGCGCTTATTTTGTCAGCACCCCTTGACCTCCCGGCACTTATTAGAGGCCCGACGCTCTTTGGAGGCCCGGCGATTATTGCTTTAATAGCAAATTGAATTAACCACGGATAATCTTATTAGAGACCTGGCGCTTATAAGAGACCCGACGCTTATTTTGTCAGCACCCCTTGACCCCCCGGCGCTTATTAGAGGCCCGGCGCTTATTGGAGACCCGGCGCTTATTAGAGGAAATACGGTATAGCAGATTACATGTACCATTTTGATAGTATATTGTATGTATATTTGTAATAATCGGAATAATGTTATTTTCCAGAATATATAGTTATCTGAAGATAGTGTTAAGCATCTTGTTAGTCTTCTTTAAAAAAAACTTCTTTGGGTATGTTATTAGTAATTACTTATATCACATTTAATAAACTTAAGGCATATTTAATACATTTAAGCTAATTAGTGATGTATTTTAGTATATATATTATTCATATATTTCATCAAGTATGCATGCCTTACTATTGTATTATGCTATTTTATATTGCTTGACTGTGATATGTATATTAATTTTGTTGTATATATATTTCAGGGTTTTTAATAAAGATTTAGAAACTACGCAACATAGTTTTTACTGATATACACCCCCCTCCCCCGGTTACATGAACACAATCTGCAATGTTTTCACCCTAGAGCTAACAACACCATCAGCTAGAACCAACAACACTATCAACATTATAGCTGGTCAGATAGCCGTGGCTATAGAGAGGCGGCTTCTCACCAATGCAACGAGGGTTCAATCCCAGCTCAGGGCAAGAACTTTATCGTTGTAAGTGAGAGGGATTTTCGGTCTCCTGTCCGATCAGGCAGGTTTCCCCGGAGTTCTTCGCTCCGGTTTCTTCCTGCAGTAATGATCGAAATCAGTCGCACGATCTGTGCCAAGGGCCAAATTGGAAAAGGGCCTCAGGCCTAATTTGCTACCCTTGTAAAATGACGCGATTATTAATATTATTATTATTAGATTGGAAATTTGGTCCAAGAATAAAACCATAACACTTTAAGAGTTTTGAAAATCCTGATATGTGTTGAAGTTTGAAATTTGGTCCAAGAATAAAACCAAAACACTTTAAGGAGTTTTGATAATCCCGATATGTCTTGAAGTTATATCCTAATATGCCATCAACATCAATGATGTAATTTATTTCTGACAGCTGACATCCATTTTGATTTTTCCGATACTTGCTTAACTCTGCCTTTTGAAATATCGTTGTGCATATAGTACAGTACTATCGGCAGAATACAGTACCTTCAGTAAAATGGAACAAACTTAAATATTGTATCTGTCACAGAATTCCAGCAGTACAGTACTATCGGCAGAATACAGTTCCTTCAGTAAAATGGAACAAACTTAAATATTGTATCTGTCACAGCATTCCAGCTAGACTGGCCCAGTCTCTTCTATTTATTTTACATTTCGATTTATATAAAAGTATTAATTTTTAGTAAACCAACACTTTCGTTTCCATTTGTATAAAAATTTTTTTTGAGTAAACCTGTAACCAGCACCAGAGACTGGACAATTTGCAAGCTTCACAATAAAATGGGCGTTTTACGTTGTTCCTTATTTGGAATGATTGACATTTATCAAGCAACCCCCGAGTCACGTGACATGAATCATGCGTCTCGACTGGAGTGCAAAGCAGTCATGCTCAGACCGTCTGAGGGTTGACGTCACGTTGTTGTTAGATATGTCGTGATCACGTGCACGGCGTCACACGACCTACATAATGCAGGTTGACCTACTAGATGAGAATGAAGCTCTATTTGCCCAGTCTCTAGAGATTACGTTTTTTTTCGGATTTTTTTTTGGAGAGGACTGGCCAATTTTTGGTGTGTGGAGGAGACTGGCCACCAGTCTACATTCCAGCCTCTTTATCAATATTTTAAAAAATAATTTGGTACAAAAGTCGGGAAATCTTCAGATAAATTCTTTCAAAATAGCTTTCATAATTTCCATGGTTTAGGAGGTTTTGGATGGTTTGATTTCTGATTAGTCAAAAGTTGTTTTATTTGACCAAGTTTCATCGATTTCTCCATAGAAATATTTACAATCCCATAGCAACAAATTTAAAACTGAATGATTACATTACAACAGGAATTTGAATTTATTGAAAATATTATTTCTGTAGATGAAGCTCGTCTAACGATATACTTGATTCTGTGTGTCTCTGTCAGGGGCGCCGGAACCCGGGTACCAGGGTACACAAATGGTACAAGGCCTTTTTCTTGGGAATACATGTATACCCATGCCCTAACTATGTAAGTTTTCAACCTTTTTACTAGTATTTTCATTTTAACCGGCTCTCCCACTCGTGATACAAAAATTGTGAATAATCAACTATTTGTCTATTTCATTATCATGTATTTTAAAGGGTTTTAGGTCGGAATTTGGAATGCTAGAGGCACTGTAGACAGCATTCTCGGAATTGACAAATTTAAAAAATTTCTAGAGGCCATCTTCCACTTCATCTTTGAAAACAATAGGTACATCACTAACTCGATAATTTATATGATCCTAAATCAACATTTAAAGAACCATCTCTTTCCATTAATAGTAACAGGCCTGGAAATATTGCTTTCAGATGTACCTGACAAAATGACAGGCACTAATGAAATAGTACATGGCATTTTTAACTTAGTGCCGGACATGTATTAATAATATCAGCAAAAAAGAGAAATCAGTGCCGGACAAAATGACTGACACCAGAGGTTTTGTGCCTGACAAAGCCTGATTCTGTGCCTGACATTGTCAGTGACAGGTGCCTTATTTCCAGGCTTGAATAGTAATAAAATAAAATAAAAACCAAGTACTAACAATCCAAACCATAAGACAGAATTCAAAGTCCTAAAAACATTATAGGCAAAATAGTGTATTCAAGCAAAATAATATGACCTTTGAAATGAAATTGGGTCTTACCCCCCACTGTTCTGCTCCTACTGGGCTGATGAAGATGATCGCATGACCATTAAACCATTCAAATCAAACACATTGATGCTTCAGAAAAATGCTGATTGCAAGCACAAGAAGTTTGGATTCAAATCTTATATATCCAGTCATATAAATTCCATCCAACATCCACCTCCAAAAATCTACAAAGTGTGACTCTCAATCTCTCCCGACCCCGTAACCTAATCAGAGTAATAAATTTAAGAATATGACCTCTAGAGTATTGGTTTGACCTTAGTGGACAATGGGTGCAGACAGACGGTCAAATGTATTGTTCAGCAGTTTAACGTGTTCTACTACGATCAGTCATTGGGTGAATCACGTACGCCCCCGGGGCAACTTCATACCCTGTGCATACAAATCACTTGTAGTTGTAATTTCAATAAAAGGCTGTCTGTCGTTTGTTTGTTGTTTGTCCCCCTACAGATCAACGAGTCGTTTATTTTACATCATCAATTGTATGTCGCTTGTTTTAATTGGTTTAAATTACCTTAATTAAAGGGACAATAACACTCTTGCTGGCTTGACAGGTCCAGAAAAAAGAATAGGCTTATTTTAATTACAAGATGTTTAGGTGTCCTACCTGTTGTGTAAATTATCCATTACAACATATCTTGCCTGTCCAGAGGGTTCGAAAATATGTTTAAATCCAAGTTGCATTTGAAAGTGCTTACGTAAGGCTTTCCAAACCATGTTACGGCATGTAGTTGAATTTTTTCAATTTTTAAAATTAGGTGGGTTAGGATGAAATTTGTATCATTTATTAATTGGAATATTGTAAAATAGTACAATTTGTTGACCAGAATAAAGATTGGGACAAATTATTTAGTTACAACAAGAGTGTTATTGGGGCTTTAAACGAAATGGGGTTTACCTGAAACGACATTGGGTTTAAGTTTTAACCTCTCCCTAAAGTTACATTATTCAAGATAAAGATAAGAACTAGCGATTCTTGCTATAATAGCTCGAAAGTAGGTGATGTCAAATAAATAATTTGAAACTTTCATTCAAATTACTCTATTGTAAGCAAAGACATGGGCATTTGAAGATTTGGCTCCATGTCACATACGCTCCCACTAGGGCTCGACACCACAGCCGGAAACCAGAGGTGACCGGTCTAGCTATAGGTCGAAGCGCGGCACTCTAGACCACTAGGCCATACAAACCCCTCCTAAAAAAAAAAAAAATTATCAGGATCTGCTTCCTAACGGTGCAGATTATCAAAGGATAATTGTCGATCAGCCATCACTATGTTATCCATAAAGTTAATGTTTCTTTAATGGTTGTTTTAGATGGCTTTCCAGGATGCAGGTCATTATCATTAAGGCCTACTCTTAATTCAAATTCCAACTTAGAAAGAAATTATTGGACAAAATTAGAAAGAAATTATTTGACAAAATTAGAAAGAAATTATTTGACAAAATTAGAAAGAAATTATTTGACAAAATAATTTTAGAAAGAAATTATTTGACAAAATTAGAAAGAAATCATTTGACAAAATTAGAAATTATTTGAAAAACTTATTTCTGAAAATTAAAAATAAAAAAATAATGGGAAATGAAAATTTACAAAATTTAAAATTATTGTACAATATTGAAAAAGAAAAATAGAAATTAGATATTATTTTCAAAATTAGGAATTAAAAATAGGAAAAAAGAAAAACCAAAATAGTTTGTATTTAAGATTCTCTACTAATCAAAGCTATGTTAACATTTCTTAAAATGTATGAATGAATGAATGAAATGAGGTTTAACGTCCTACTGTTATGCACTTAACCTGAGCTAATTGAAGACGGGCATACACCATACAGTGTGCTATGAGGGAAATTTTGCCCGGGCAGCGGCGCTACTGCCTACTCTTATATCGAATTCCAACTGCCAAGGGATCTTTTACGTGCACTCCAATTTGTACACGGGACCTCGGTTTTCCGTCCCATCCAAACGACTAGGCAGCTGTCCTTGTCAGGCCCTCCTTCTGCATCACTGAACCAGCGCCTTATCCACTTAGCCACCGTGATCCCCACTTATCAAAGCTATGTTAACATTTCTTAAAATGTATCAACATAAAAGAAAAGATGACCTATTGACCATCCGTTGTGTTTGACCATTCTCTTTCACTCATTCCATTCATATGTTGGATGAAATATCTTTCTTTACATAAGGGAGGGGGGGTTGGGATGACCTAGTGGTCTAGTGACCTCTAGCTGGCCGTTCAACTCTGGCTTGCGGCTGCGGTTTCGAGCCCTGGTGTGAGCGTATGTGGAATGGAGATAGGGGCACCTTCTCAACCTCATGGGTTTCTTCCCAGCACTCCGGTTTCCTCCCACTGCTAAAGACCCCTACGCGCAAGCGAATTATTGAAATAAAATGAAACTATATGTTAGTCCCAAAATGACCCAGTTGTGTTGAGTGGTCATTAAATCTCATCTCTCTCTCTCTCTCTCTCTCTCTTCTGGATGAAATCTCTTTCTTACATAAGGTAAGAGTGAGAGAGATGAAATATATGTCGACTATATTTGTTAAATATATCTCCTTTGATCTTGTCAGTGACGACATGTCGTATATATTGACAGACTGTCACCTGGAGGTCGTTAAAAGTAGAGTTATAGGAGTTCACCAACGATCACCATAAATAATCAAACACTTTTACTTCTTCTATACATCAATATTACCTCACCAGATAAAGAGAGCGAGAGGGAGAGAGAAATGGGGTTTAACTTCCACTCAACACAACTAGGTCATTTCGAGGCTAACATAACTTGATTTGCTAATTGTTTATTTTTGCAATGTCTATTTTCTGTCGTGTCCGCAGGTTTATCTTGTAGTTTTTTGTTTTGCGTGTGGTGCGGTCCTCCTGCACTTACTATTGTAAGCAAGCTTGTCGGATGATTTTAAAACATCTCTCATCTGATGATTTCACAGGACTTATACATTTTGTATTGTTACGTCTTTTTTGTAAATCATTTTAGTGAAGCCTGTACCAAAACAGGCCCGGGACTGTACAGGGCAGTGGACGCTTACGGCTGGCCCCCGGATCCATTCACTTGATTTGATAATTGTTTAGTTTTTGCAATATCTATTTTCTGTCTTATGCGCAGGTTTATCTTGTCGAATTTTTTTTTGTTTTTTTTGTTTGGTTTTGCGTGTAGTGCAGTCCTCCTGCATTAACTATTAGTGTTGCCCCTTATAAGGCGACAACCCCGACAATGTGACATTTTATGCAATGGTGTTGTGTAAAAATTTCTTATTGTCGGGTTAAAATGTGTGATGTCGGGTTGCCGCACATTTTCACTTGTTCATTGTTAAAACATAAAGTTTAATAAAAATATATCTACATATCTGTATACTATTCAATTTTCTATAATGACCACACCCAGTATACATATATATTTTTTGTGTATACATGCAAATACAAGCAGATATCATTATATACAGCCATTGAATACAGCCATTGAATAACCATAGCTGTATTCAATGACCATTGAATAACCCTAAAGCAGTATTCAGTGGCTTGGACAGGGACTACCTTTTTACCAGAATGATGTCAATTCCAGAATGACGTCAAACTGTAATGACATCGCAACTAGGCAACCACAATTTTTGTAAAAAAAAGAACGAAAAAAGGGCGGAAGTTATGATGAATTTTAACGTTAGTGGTAATGATTTTTATGATAATCTGGATAGTACGAGGTATTTTGAGATTTGCATGTAGTCATAGAATAAATACTTGCGCAGGGATACACTCTCTTGAACCATTGAATAACCCGAGCGGTATTCAATGGTCATTGAGTTCTATCTATATATTTTGTGTATACATTATTAATATCTGAAGACGCCTATAGAGGGCAGATAGCTAGCTTATATGACTTAATGTATGTCGGAATGAAGTAAAGTGGATAATGTTTTACCGTGACTTATTTTTAAATTTTTTTTATGCATATATATATATATATACATAAATAAATAAAAAAATACGTCCAGGTAAGAGCATAAATAAATAAAAAATATGTCCAGGTATATATATATATATATGATGTAAGAAATAAGGTCATGCATGATTTATATTTATATACGATATATGGTTTATTACTAGACACTTAAATGGCCACAGACAGAGTTTTTTAACTCCATAATAGTCAATTCGTAATTACAATATAGTTAACTCATAGTTACAACATGAAGAACTCATGATTACAACATAGTCAACTTGTAATTACAACCTCAAGAACTCGTATTTACAACCTCAAGAACTCGTATTTACAACCTCAAGAACTCGTATTTACAACCTCAAGAACTCGTATTTACAACCTCAAGAACTCGTATTTACAACCTCAAGAACTCGTATTTACAACCTCAAGAACTCGTATTTACAACATAGTAAACTCGTATTTACAACCTCAAGAACTCGTATTTACAACATAGTTAACTCGTATTTACAACCTCAAGAACTCGTATTTACAACATAGTCAACTTGTAATTACAACCTCAAGAACTTGTATTTACAACACAGTGTACTCGACATTACAACATAGTCAACTTGTATTTACAACCTCAAGAACTCAAACTTACAACATAGTCAATTCGTATTTACAACATGAAGAACTCACGATTACAACATAGTTAAGTCGGTATTACAACATAATAAACTCACTAATGAAGACATAGTTTAGTTGTTATTACAACCTGAAGAACTTGTAATTACAACATACTAGTATATAATAAACACACTAATGACGACATAGTTAAGATTGCCATACAATAATATTTTGCTTGGGACGTAACTAGGCCAACATTGTACTTTATTTTAAATGAGAGAACAAAATTAAAGCGATTGGTGATCTGTTGGGTCATGCTCTCATTAATATCATCCATTACTATTACCCTCACATTAATATTCATTCATTGATTGCAAGTTCTCATTAATATTCATTCATTGCATATTCTTGTTAATATTCATTCATTGATTGCATATTCTCATTAATATTCATTCATTGATTGCATGTTCTCATTAATATTCATCCATTGATTGCATATTCTCATTAATATTCATTCATTGCATATTCTCATTAATATTCATTCATTGATAGCATATTCTCATTAATATTCATTCATTGATTGCATATTCTCATTAATATTCATTCATTGATGGCATATTCTCCTTAATATTCATTCATTGATTGCATATTCTTATTAATATTCATTCATTGTTTGCATTCTCTCATTAATATTTATTCATTTATTGCATTCTCTCATTAATATTCATTCATTTATTGCATTCTCTCATTAATATTCATTCATTGATTGCATGTTCTCATTAATATTTATTGATTGCATTCTCTCATTAATATTCATTGATTGCATATTCTCATTAATATTCATTCATTGATTGCATTCTCTCATTAATATTCATTCATTGATTGCATCTTCTCATTAATATTCATTGATTGCATATTCTCATAAATATTCATTCATTGATTGCATATTCTCATTAATATTCATTCATTGATTGCATTCTCTCATTAATATTCATTCATTGATTGCATTCTCTCATTAATATTCATTCGTTATTTTCATTCATTATTTTCATTCATTGTTTGCATGTTCTCATTAATATTCATTGATTGCATTCTCTCATCAATATTCATTCATTGCATATTCTCATTAATATTCATTGATTGCATGTTCTCATTAATATTCATTCATTGATTGCATATTCCCATTAATATTCATTCATTGATTGCATATTCTCATTAACATCACTCATAACATTCAGTCATTATTTTCATTAATATTCATTCATTGATTGCATATTCTAATTAATATTCATTCATTGCATATTCTCATTAATATTCATTCAGTCATTATTTTCATTCATTATTTTCATTCATTGATTGCATGTTCTCATTAATATTAATTCATTTATTGCATATTCTCATTAATATTCATTCATAAATATAATCCTCTCACTAATTTTCATTCATTATTTTCATTCATTCATTGCATTCTCTCATTAATATTCATTCATTGATTGCATATTCCCATTAATATTCCTTCATTATTTTCATTATTTTCATGTTCATATTTATATTCATTATTTTCATTATTTTCATTAATACTGACATTAATATCATGGTCGGATTACTTTAATGGTGACATTAAAATCATGCTTTCATTATTTAATGCTCTATATTAATATCATTCATTTTTTCATATCCTTGTTTTTAAGTTAGTTGGCAAACACAATAATGTTTTTTTTTACAGTAAGTGAATATTACAAGTAAAACGAAAATAAAAGTGGTTGGAGTGCCCAAGTTTAGATTTGTCATTGATTCCATGAAGTAGCTAGGTTTCAGAACGTTAAATACTGTGTAATTGTTTGAATTTAATTTAATTTTTTTTTTTATAAGCAATATTTTATTCAGATTTGTACCTGAATAGGGATTGGGGAACAGGCATAGCCTATATTAAGCCCCTCTCCCTAATTTAATTTAATACTTAAGATACTAGTTTCTTTAAATTCCGAATTGTACATTCAATTCTAAGGTTTCATTCTGTTTTCAGGTCAGTCACTCTGTCTGTCGGATATGCCGTTCTAATTACACTTTTTTGCTTGATTACACTATTTTTATAAAGGACTTCGAATTCTGTCTTATGGTTTGGATTGTTCGTACTTGTTTTTTTTATTTTATTTGATGTTAAACAAATTCGAACTGCATGCTTGGTCTTTGGACAAATGCACACGAATTGAGAGACTTTGATTTTTGATATGACAATTCCACGATTGATGCAATGACTTCATCACACACTATTTATAGGGGTGGGCAAATGGAGGTCGAATTTTGGGAACGAGTGTTTTCTAATGCGATTTTGGCTGCTGAATCCGAATCCGAATCTGGTGAAATTTTTGTTCTGTGACTTTTTTTCAGTTATTACCCTCATATCGATATAGGATGTTATCAAATCATAAATATGAGTGCAATTTCAGAATCCACGGTCATGAAAACATATATTTTAACATATTGGACAACTCTTTGGGCCGCCATTTTGAAAACCACAGAACCAGCTCAAAATGACGTCACAGAACAAATATTTCACCAGATTCGGATTCAGCAGCCAAAATCGCCTTAGAAAACACTTGTTTCCAAAATTCGACCTCCATTTGCCCACCCCTACTATTTATGGAATAACAACTACTGGTTTATTAACAAGCAACGTTTCGATGATGATTTTCTCATCTTTATCAAGCAAATGATAATATATGTTTGTGAAATAGCTTTATTTAACGTCAACTTCCACCAAAGTGATTTCGCCGACAATATATGGTAAAACATCAAGTAAATATATACATTAAAAATAAGCCATAAATAAAGACATAATATATAACAAGCACTATCAAAGAGATGATGACAAACCCTGAGTAGTTACGGTAAGCCCAAGCCATAATTAATTACATATCTAAAGAACTCTGAGTAAGCGATAATTAATAATCAGTATTGCCTGATTCATCTAGTACACCCATACGTATAATCCTTAAGTGACATTTAGCGATTGAGCACAATAAAACACAACACAATTTATATGGAAATAACAATCACTGGTTTATATACATATAGCACAACGTTTCAACAAGTATCTTCTTGTCGTTATCAAGCACAAGAAGATACTTAATCTTTTTAAGAGGCATTTAGTAACTGGATAGAGCAATAAAACTAACACATACTTATGGGATAACAGCTACTTATTTATTTGAGCGACGTTTCGAAGAGTATTCTCTCAACATTATCAAGCTAATACAGTTGAAACGTTGTGCTATATGTATATAAACAGTGATTGTTATTTCCATAAAAATTGTGTTGTGTTTTACACCCATACTTGGTCGGTTCCGGGTTCATTCATATACTTGTTAAATAAAAGAATTGAAAACTAAAAAATACGCTACTCACAAGAACGGTTAAATAAAGTGACTAGCCACTAGACAGTTGACTGATGAATGTAAAAATGTTGTCCTCTATTGTGAGTTATTTCCAAACAAAAAAAAACTGTCATAAAATAGAAATAAAACAAGAAAAACTATTTACCTTAAGGCAGATTGACACATTAACTTTTTAATACTCCATGATAATTTCTTTTTTTAAAACTCCGACATATATTTTTTTTTCTATTTATACTTTCTAACATTACTGTCACTCTAATTATCATATTTTTCATGTAGTTAAGTTTTTTTTGGTCTTTTTTATCATACTTTCAATTTCAAAATCCTATTTGTTGCCAGACATTACTGTCACTCTAATTGTTATATATTGCATGTAGTTACGTTTTCTTTGGTTTTTTTTTTATCATACTTTCAATTTTAAAATCTTATTTGTTTCCTGAATGTCACAGCTTCACAAATAACAGAATTTCCCAATTACACAACTTCTGCATCATTTAGTGTTTCTACTTTCAAGTGTTTAATTCACCCACTCAGAACATAACAACCTCCATCCCC
The DNA here is from genome assembly GCA_917208275.1 of Patella pellucida. Taxonomy (NCBI): domain Eukaryota; kingdom Metazoa; phylum Mollusca; class Gastropoda; family Patellidae; genus Patella; species Patella pellucida. Next base: position 2,489,506 of record OU795044.1, read on the forward strand.
CACCCAAAGTCATCACCCTCCCACAGCCTCCATCCCCCACCCAAAGTCATCACCCTCCCACAGCCTCCATCCCCCACCCACAGTCATCACCCTCCCACAGCCTCCATCCCCCACCCACAGTCATCACCCTCCCACAGCCTCCATCCCCCACCCACAGTCATTACCCTCCCACAGCCTCCATCAACCACCCACAGTCATCACCCTCCCACAGCCTCAATCAACCACCCACAGTCATCACTCTCCCACCACCTCCACCAACCCACACTCAGTCAACCTCCAAACCCACTCATCCATCACCCACCCACAGTCATCGCCCTCCCACAGCCTCCATCCATCAACTACCCTCAGTTATCACACTTCCACAACCTCCACCAACCCACACTCAGTCAACCTCCAAACCCACTCATCCATCACCCACCCACAGTCATCACCCTCACACAGCCTCCATCCATCAACTACCCTCAGTCATCACACTTCCACCACCTCCACCAACCCACACTCAGTCAACCTCCAAACCCACTCATCCATCACCCACCCACAGTCATCGCCCTCCCACAGCCTCCATCCATCAACTACCCTCAGTTATCACACTTCCACAACATCCACCAACCCTCCCTCAGTCAACCTCCAAACCCACTCATCCATCACCCACCCACAGTCATCACCCTCACACAGCCTCCATCCATCAACTACCCTCAGTCATCACACTTCAACCACCTCCACCAACCCACACTCAGTCAACCTCCAGTCCATACTCACTCAGAACATCCATCACCCTCCCACAGCCTCCATCCATCAACTACCCACAGTCATCACCCTCCCACAGCCCAGGGGCCGCGGAGCCGGGGGGGCCAGGGGGCTTTAGCCCTGGCAATAATTTTTAATAGTGAAAATAAAATGTTGCCAAAAGCTCAAAAAAGCGAAAAAAGGTTATGGGGGTTGGGGGGTATGGTGAGTAGCCCCCCGAAATCGGGCCCGCTCCGCGGCCCCTGCCACAGCCCATCCATCAACTACCCTCAGTCATCACACTTCCAGTCATCAACCTCCATCTCCACTCAGATCTCTCTCTCTCTCTCTCTCTCTCCTCTCCCATTTTAAACTATTATATCCTACTACATGTCTTTTCATAATAACACTCCAGATCTCTCTCTCTCTCTCTCTCTCTCCTCTCCCATTTTAAACTATTATATCCTACTACATGTCTTTTCATAATAACACTCGAGATCTCTCTCTCTCTCTCTCTCTCTCTCTCACTCTTTCTCTCTCTCCCTCTCTCTCCCTCTCTCTCTCTCTCTCTCTCTCCCATTTTAAACTATTATATCCTACTACATGTTTTCATAATAACACTCGAGATCTCTCTCTCTCTCTCTCCTCTCCCATTTTAAACTATTATATCCTACTACATGTTTTCATAATAACACTCAGATCTCTCTCTCTCTCTCTCTCTCTCCTCTCCCATTTTAAACTATTATATCCTACTACATGTTTTCATAATAACACTCGAGATCTCTCTCTCTCTCTCCTCTCCCATTTTAAACTATTATATCCTACTACATGTTTTCATAATAACACTCGAGATCTCTCTCTCTCTCTCTCCTCTCCCATTTTAAACTATTATATCCTACTACATGTTTTCATAATAACACTCGAGATCTTTCTCTCTCTCTCTCATCTTACGCTCTCTCTCTCTCTCCCTCTCTCTCTCCCTTTACATGTCTTTTCATAATAACACTGAGATCTTACGCTCAATACTCGTACATTCTCATGAATAAAATAATTGTTTATTTGAAGATTTTATAATTTTTTTATGGTCAACAATGGCCACTAAGTCAGTTAATATATTCTTCACCATGTTTCGTTGATCCTATAATATGAGGTATACTAGTTTTCTATTTGATGATACTACACCAAGACTTGAGTATTCTTCGATCGAGACTTGAGTATTCTTCGTTTATCTTATTGTCAAATAAACCGAGGATGGCAAACAATGGCTACTTTAATAGGACAAGTTCCTTGAGAATATCCTCAATAGATCTTTTCGGTAACCATTCAGCCATCCAACACCCCCCATCCTCAATAGATCTTTTCGCTAACCATTCAGCCATCCAACACCCCCCATCCTCAATAGATCTTTTCGCTAACCATTCAGCCATCCAACACCCCCCATCCTCAATAGATCTTTTCGCTAACCATTCAGCCATCCAACACCCCCCATCCTCAATAGATCTTTTCGCTAACCATTCAGCCATCCAACACACCCCCCCATCATCAATAGATCTTTATATATCAAACAATATTACCACAAAATAACACTTTATAAAGTCTGCTGCTGGTTGTAGTACAGAAATATGATCACCAGTTTGAGATAAAAATAAAATAAAATAAAACCACTCTAAACCACTAGGCCATCCCCCCTCCCCCTGTACCATGTTACAGGTAAAATACAAATACTCTAGACCACTAGGCCACTAGGCCATCCCCCCCCTTCCCCTGAAATAAAATACCTATAAATAGATGCTTATTGATAATTACTCAACTCTTCAACTTTAAATGGGCTTCTTCCATGACCCTTTTAACAAGAGAACTTCACAACAATTCACCCTCTCAAAGTTGAATACACCCCCCCCCCCCATCCCCATATTTCATTCATACAATTTTGAAGTTTATTGAAGAAGGACGTGTAAATGAAGACAAATTACTGTCGATTAATTCTGTGAAAAGAAAGTTCTGTATATATTTTACACATGGGTGATTTTATATTGGAGGCCATTGACAATAAAACTACCGCCGACACCCATTTCGACATTTGGTAAATAATATCAAAATATGTCATGCTACAGTGGACATTTATTCTTGCTTGATATTTAAGTCTCTGGTTATCAGTTGTGGAATAGAGAAAGAGAGAAATGGGGTTTAACATCCACTCGACACAAACAAGGTCATTTCGAGACTAACACATTATTATGGTTTAATATTATTTCAATAATTCGCTTGCGCGTAGGGGTCTTTAGCAGTGGGAGGAAACCGTAGGACCCAGAGAAAACCCACGAGGCTGAACAGACGACCCTTCTCCTTGCCACGTATAACTGGGTATTCAAAACCACGCCAGTTGACTCAGTGACAGGCTTTATGATACATCACGCGCCTGCTAACCATTCAACCCCCCCCCTCCCCAATTGTTGAATCCTCTGAAACCTAAAATATTGAGGAAATCCTACAATTTTGATCATAAAAGTTGAATTTCTAAATGAAATAACAGTCCAAAAACGTTTCAATTCTGTTAGATATTTACAAAGATACAGTGAATTGAAGGCAAGACGGCTGTATATTCAGTCAGTAGGCCCTATTTGGGTAAAATACGCTCATATTATGATATTTTATAATGGATAATTTCCATTAATGATTCCGTGCAGCTATGAAGCCTGAAAACAATTCCTACATCTGACCAGGCCCCAAGTTCACAAAGTATTCTCAGACTTAATTTAAGAATTTACTCAACTTTCAATCACTCTTTATGAGAAATATCTTCGATCAAGAAACACAAAACTTTGAACATAGTTTCTTATTGGTGTATTTAATATTTTAAAACAACAAACATTTAATAAAGGGCTCTTTTTTTGTTTAAATAAGGGGAACAATTTGGAGTAAATACTCAAGTTAAGTCTGAGAATGCTTTGTGAACTCGGGGCCTGGTATTCGTGTTAAGCTTCTGTTAATTGTCATACATTACGCAAGAGGTAAATCAGCCTATTGCATGTCTTTCTTTAGGCCTGAAATCTTTTATAAACTATTAATCAGACATTAATTAACTTATCCAAGGTCCAGACTATAATCAACTTTCGGTGGCATCGCTAGCCTGTGATATTTACTGGATTAGGATCACTCCAAAATACGCGTTCTTCAGAAGGTTATACTCTCCAATTCCCGAAGAAAAATCCCAAAACCAATTTCTATGGTGATCGAGCATTCAAGTACTGTGCTTCGAGGCTCTGGAATGCTCTGCCTGTCTCTCTTCGAACAATTTCAAATTCTGAATCTTTCAAACGTCAGTTGAAAACACATCTTTTTAAAGAGTCCTATAACACCTAAAACCTGTAACTGCTGTAAAATTTCATATCATGTACATATATTGCCACCTCTATCCTCCTGTTTTTATTATAAATTTGAATGTATTAAATGTATCATATTTCTATGTCGTAACAATTTTAGTAATGATGATCAAGGCTAGGTCAAAAATTCAATCGCTAGAGTGGATCAATTTCACCGAAATTCACTTTACATTATCTAGTTTTTAACTATTATAGTGAGAACTGCCAGCTCTTTATCTAATCTCCCATAATGTATCTTTATGTATATACCAACAACTATCAAAAGACAGCCATCGTAAACCATGCTATATATAGTCAATAAACTTCAAATATGATATCATTTTATTTTTTTACCCGTCAGTTATTATAATATGAATAGTCATACAGCATTCAACATACAATGACTAGATTTGTATTTCAAATTTATTCAAATAACTATACAACAGTTTTAAGCGGCAATCATAAGAAATGAAAACTCTAATAGAAGTAAATCTTTTCATAAAAATATATAGTTTGAAGAACTTCTCCCCAACATTTTATATTAGTGGACAGATTTGTATTTCAAATTTATTCAAATGACTATACAACAGTTTTAAGCGGCAATCATAATGGTTTCATTAAGAAGTTTTAGAAATGAAAACTCTAATAGAAGTAAATCTTTTCATAAAAATATATAGTTTGAAGAACTAGCGGACATAGCAGACATTTCTTAATAGCTATCCAACATAAATATCCATAAACATGATTTGGGGCCATCCATAAAGTACATACGCTTGAAGGGGGGAGGGGGGATCACGCCAAAAGCGTACAGGTGCGTTAATTCAATGGCAAAATGTGTCTACAGGAGCGTACAGGGGGGGCTGAATTTTACCCATTTTGAGCGTACATACTTTATGGATGGCCCCTTTGGGGGAAATTTGGAGTGACATAGAGTAAAAGCTTTTTTACCAAAACAAATTTTTGTTTGAGAGAGAACTAACAAATTAAGAAACCCATAAATCTTTATATATTTTGTGGAAAGCTTTGTAACCAAAACAAATGCATGATTATGAGATCGAACTAATTAAGAAAATCGATAAATGTCCGTATATTTGGTAAATAAAACTTATTTATATTGTTTAATGTAAATGTTGAATATGTATATTAATTTACAAATATTCTGGTATTTACAATATCCTTAAATAATACGCTTTATTTATCTTTCCATAAACTCTCTTACTGTTAACAAACCTTATTTCTGTTGTCAACTACTTTAACAATTTGAGTTTTCAAGTGTTGTAAGTAGGTATAATGTTGATGTTTTTGAGATTCAATAAATCTGATAGCATGTTTAACTCCATCAACACGAGATAACTGATATTTTAAACAAATTTACTTCCACGTGCTCGATTATACAATGTTTCTCGTCCTAAACTGAATATCATTCCACCTCTTTTAAAAATGAACGTCCTACTTTTGTGCACCGACTCGGGAACTTCGTTTCAAATATCTTGTGTTTAAATACTTTAAATGACATTTTTCTAAAAAAAAAACAACAAGAGAATGAACACAGTATAGGCACATCCTTTAGTTGACTTATAACACTACATCGTCTACACAAGTAACAAATCATTTGGGCTACAAAACCAAAGCGTGATAACTTCAGGAATGGGTTTTTTATTGACGAACAAATATATCGCGGACCTCGAGTCAATACAGTAAAACACTCCTGGCATTTCAATACAAACATCATAGAAAAAATGTTTGATAAATCCTGTGCTACTAACATGGATATGTGGAGAAATTGAGACTAGATGAAGTGGCATGACAGAAGAAAAACTGATCAGATAGACATGACCTGCATGGACTTTATTTAAATATAAGGTGAGAAGATCCAACACATCTACTGACAACAAGTGAAAAGGGAGAATTAATGATCTTTTGGAGAGAGAGAGAGGGAGAGATAATGAATGATCTTTTGGAGAGAGAGAGAGAGAAATAATGATTGATTTATTGGAGAGAGAGAGAAATAATCAATGATCTTTTTGAGTGAGAGAGAGAAATAATGAATGATCTTTTGGAGAGAGAGAGAAATATAATGAATGATCTTTTGGAGAAAGAGAGAGCAGATGAATAAATGATCTTTTGGAGAGAGAGAGAGAGAAATATTAATGATCTTTTGAAGTGAGAGAGAGAGAGAAATAATGAATGATCTTTTGGAGAGAGAGAGAGAGAAATAATGAATGATCTTTTGAAGTGAGAGAGAGAGAAATAATGAATGATCTTTTGGAGGGAGAGAGAGAAAAAATGAATGATCTTTTGGAGAGAGAGAGAGAAATAATGAATGATCTTTTGGAGTGAGAATGAGAGAGAAATGGGGTTTGACGTCTACAACCACATGGCACAAACTAGTTCATTTCGGGACTAACACATGGTTGAATATTTATTTGAAAAATTTGCTTGTGCGCATTGGTCTTTTTGAGCAGTGGGAGAAAAAACCAGGACCCGGAGAAAACCCATAAGGTTTGACAGACGACCTTACTACTTGTCACGTACAATCTGGGAATCAAAACCATGCCGGTTGACTCAATGACAGACCTTATGATGCAGAGTGCACCCGGTAAGCATTCGGTGGTCCATCCCCCCTGTTTTGGAGTGAGTGAGGAAGATGAATGAATGTATGAATGAACGAATGATGACAAATGAAAGAATAAATGAATTATGTTTTGGAGGAGTGAGGAAGATGTATTGGTAATTTAACCTACATCATAGGCCAAACAAGGTGCTTGGAGGAAAATTTATCCTTGGGGCCATCCATAAAGTACCTACGCTCAAAATGGGTAAAATTCAGACCCCCCTCCCCCACCTGTACGCTCCTATACCTACGATTTGCCATTGAATTAACGCACCTGTACGCTTTTGGCGTGACCCCCCCTCCAAGCATACGTACTTTATGGATGGCCCCCTTGACAGTGGCACTGACAGGAGATCTTTAGCACATTTCTTACAAACAGAAATAAACTTGCGTTAACTTGGGTTTATCATCTTACTTTTCAACCCCCAACCGGCCAATGATATAAGACAGGGGGAATATCAATCAAAAGAAAAAAAAAAGATTAATGAAGGGAGAACAAATAGAGAGACATCAAACAGAACTTTTATTCATTTAAACTATATTTTTTCATTTAAACTTACAAAGATTTTATAATAAATGTAGGATACGATAACAAGCTTTATCAGCTTATATAAAATCGCTTCCTTAAAATGGATCGTTGACAGATTTGCAACTGGCTATCATAAGTATAAAACATATAATGTACAACCAGAACTTAAGAGGTGGGTGAGCTCCGACCATGCGGATAACATACAATTCATCATATCCACAATCAAATAAAAAGAATTGACAATATTCACCATAAATCCATCCATATGACCTTATTTTGACATTTAAAACTGTCACTCTGGTTAAAGTATCTTCTATTGAACCATTGATAATCAAACATTTTCCCCTCAACAAAACATACGGTCCAAAGTTCAAATGGCAGAAAATTAGAAATTATAATTTTGTGATGAGAAAATGAAACCAATATAATCAGCCCTATAATCATTCCATCCGATCAGGCAGGTTTCCCCGGAGTTCTTCGGTTTCTTCCTGCAGTAATGATCAAAATCATTGGCACTCCGGTTTCCTCCCACTGCTAAAGACCCCTACGCCCAAGCGAATTATTGAAATAAAAATTGAAAACCATACGTTAGTCCCAAAATGACCTAGTTTGTGTCGATTGGACGTTAAACCCCATTTCTCTCTCTCTCTTTAAGTAAACTTTCTGTAATTATAATTTTGGTTTAACAATATTTTAACTTTTGAATTCCTAGAAAAAAGGGATTAGTTGAAGTTAAAGTCACCTCTGCATGCTGTGGGCAAACAGTCCCATGCCTTTGCATCAGGGACCTGTCTAATCACACATTTAGAGGTACAGGCATGGACGTCGTGGTACACAAATATTTATTATTTCTATGACTTTCACTTGCACCACAATAATTTTACGAGTCCATTTTTGTCAGGCCTCTGCCGCTATTTGCCCTCCTGTATTCCCCTTTAGAAATGTTCAATATTTTACAGATTTTTGCCTTTCTTAAGACAACTACAGTCTATCCAGGGGTAGAATTGAGTCAACTGTCATTTGTCCATGCCTCAGCGATCAGCAATAACAAACAGAAGTGTCCTCTACACCTGTATTCCGTCTGCTAAAAACCTTTTCAAATTCAATGAAATAACCTGCAATAAGTACCACATTCTTACCTCAATCCAGACAAACGTCAGCACTTTATAAAAATCCTTTGATTATCCGAAATTGTCAAAAAGTTGTTGTAGTGAAAGTTTGTGGACCGTTGGTCGCGTATTGACGGGGTATACTACTCTACAGCATGGATGAGTTGGTATGCCTGCAGGTGAAAGCCTTAACGAGCTGAATGGTGGGACATGAAAGGCGTGCGAGACAGGTAAATATACATGTATTAGAGGTCATCATATAAAGATAGACCATTATATGAGGACGGGGACAATAACTGTACACAACTGTATAATATAGCATGATAATAATATATAAGATAAGGGGTTTAAAGGAATACATAACATTGCTGGTATTAGGGATGACATGGAGAAAAAAACATAACAAGCCATATCATTCACAGAGAGAGAGAGAGAGAGAGAGAGAGAGAGAGATTGGGTTTAACCTCCACTCAACTAAACTATGAGGGATGAAATGTAGAAAAAATATAACAAGCCACATCATTCAGAGAGAGAGAGATAGAGAGAGAGAGAGAGAGAGCGAGAGCTTAAAATCAACTCAACACAACTCTCTCTCCCCCTACCTCCCTTCCCTATCTCTCTCTGAATGGTGTGGCTCTCTCTCTCCCTCCCTCCTTCTCTGTCTCTCTCTCTCTCTCCCTCCCCCTTTCTCATAAATTATTATATAATGCACTGAATGTTTATGTCATTAATAAGCTTTTGTATTAACCCCATATTAAACAGGATAACAATCTTTATGAGAGAATAAAAAAAACCAGTTTTAATGTTAGTTTTAAAATAAATAAACAGACTCATGGGAGATGTGATTTTATTTAGTTAAAGGTACAATACCACTCTTGTTGTAACTGAATAATATGTTCCAATCTTTATTCTGGTCAACAATTTGTACTATTTTCAATATTCCAATTAATATATGATACAAATTTCATCTTAACACACCTAATTTTAAAAATTGAAAAAATTCATCTACATACCGTAACATGGTTTGAAAAGCTTTACGTAAACACTTTCAAATGCAACTTGGATTTAAACATATTTTCGAACCCTCTTGACAAGTAAGATAGGTTATAATGGATAATTTACACAACAGGTAGGACACTTAAACAACTTATAGTTAGAATAAGGCTAATTTTTTTTTTGGAACCTGTCAAGCCAGCAAGAGTGTTATTGTCCCTTTAAATGAACTTTAAACTTTTACTACAGGCGAAGCAAAAAGTTTTTGCTATAACCAAAAACAGATATAAATAGCTAGTATGCATTGTAATTAATATATAGGTATAGCTAACAATATAAAAGATATAAATATTGCACTTGTTTTGTTAAACAAACAGTGACCTAGATATTCATTTGTGATTCATAACGATAAAAGAATACTTGTCGAAAACGTCATTCTATATGTATATAAACCAGTGATTGTTATTTCCATATAAATTGTGTTGTGTTTTTTTTTTTATTTATTGGTTTGTTTTTTTTCGTTGTCTTGTGTCCGTTATTTTTATTTCATTTATTTCGAGGGATAATAAAATTTGATGTGACATCAATAGAGTATTTTAAACCATAATTTAATGATGTTATGATTTACGTATATAATTAAAGGGGGAGACCAACGATTTTCAACACACAGCAAAAAAGTTTTTGTAAGTGAGAAATTAATTTTTATTCAAACCTGAAGTGACATAGTTGGTTCAACACGCTCACAGGGCTCTATATATAGTAATCATACAGATTTGGCATAAGTTTACTGCTGTATTGTGTTCACATGTCGTCCTTTGGCCGAAAATCTGATCAAATGACCATGTTTATTAGGATATTATAAACACGAATTTATGTTTTTGTAACGTTTAGTACACAAAGCCGTCGCGTAAATTGTGGATGGACGAACGGATGTCCGGGCGGACGAACGGACAGGGGCGACAACATAATACGTCCACATGAAAATGTGGGTGTATCAAAAGTGAAAAATAATATTTGGTACAAATAGTTTTTGAAACTACTGCATTAAAAATTACACCCTTTAAAGCCTTCCGTTGACATGTCTCAAAATTAGTGGAGTGAGAAGTTTTTAAACCCTATTCTATTGATGGTATATTCAAATCCAGTTTCTTTTCAATTATTGAATACAGAAAGTGATCGTTTTAAAAACTTGGGAATGTTAGATTAATATGATAATATAATGTTTGATGGATTTAATTGCATATAAAACAGACAACGATTTCAATCTACATGCTTCAATTCACCTGTTCCGATAATATCTTAATAACTTATGTATTAATAAAGTTTATTTAAAGGGACAATAACACTCTTGCTGGCTTAATAGGTCCAGAATTTTTTTTTAGCCTTATTCTAACTACAAGATGTTTAATATAAGTGTCCTACCTGTTGTGTAAATTATCCATTACAACCTATCTTACTTGTCCAGAGGGTTTGAAAATATGTTTAAATCCAAGTTGCATTTGAAAGTGCTTACCTAAGGCTTTTCAAACCATGTTAGGGCATGTGGTTGAATTTTTTCAATTTTTAAAATTAGGTGTGTTAAGATGAAATTAGGAATTTTTAACCCTGAATAATGTTGTTAAAGGACTTTAAGTTTTCAAAACTTTATTTACTCTCAAGGCTATAACAGCCTCTATTATATAAAGCATTAAAGCAAACACTGCTAAATTTGACATCTCTGAGCTGTATATGTCATATTCTCAAAGTTAAATCTTATAATGGATACAGCGTATCCAAGTAATTTACTAATATTGAAACATCCCAAGTAAACAGATATCTGGGCTTCCGTGGATTATTATCATACATTCCTTTCATGTACAGAATTAACCGTAACTACGAGTAGAATTACAGAATATGTAATAATATTTTTCACGCTATAAGAGAAGATGGATCCAATGAATTAATTTTTTGTCCACAACACCAAAAAATTCTATCTTGTCTATCACGGTAAGCCTGGAAGCAAAAACAGATCAACATTGGTCATGAAAAAATGTTACAAATCTTACTAAAGATATACTCAATTTCATTTAACCTCCATTCTGTTTAACCAAAAAAGTAATCTATACAAAATGTCTGTCAATACATTAAAGTTACCAGCAACATGTTTGGCTGACAAAAATATTCCTCTTTTCGAAGACCACAGTCAAACTTTTGTAGATAACTCAAAATTGTTAACAATATATGATAAAGTATGATAAAGGGCTGATTAGTATGATAAAGGGCTGATTAGTATGATAAAGGGCTGATTAGTATAACAAAGGGCTGATTAGCATGACAAAGAGCTGATTAGTATGATAAAGGGCTTATTAGTATGATAAAGGGCTGATTAGTATGACAAAGGGCTCAGAGGCGGATCCAGGAAATGCAGTTAGGGGGGGCCCGTGGGGGTCCCCTGAGAAATTTTTGAAAAAAACAGCGTGTCAGTGGTGATTTGTGGCGCATACCTATTTTTTTATGCTGTTTTTTAGGGATTTAGGGGGGGGGCCCGTGCACCTAGGGCCCCCCTCTGGATCCGCCTCTGAAAGGGCTGATTAGTAGCCTATAATAAAAGGCTGATTAGTCACCCAAACATTATTCTCTTTTCCATAGAATCCTTGAGACTTTAAAGTCTTATTTTCGCCAACTAGTTGGAATGACAAAGTTTACTCAGGATAAAAACCAAACCGAGAAAAATGACAACAATTTAACCCAACCTACGACAATGTTTTGATGTTTTTACCACCATGATGAAATACGGACATTCGGAATGACAGTCGTGCAGAATGTTTCTAAATTGAGCAATTAAAGGGACAATAACACTCTTGCTGGCTTGACAGGTCCAGAAAAAAAAAATTAGCCTTATTCTAACTACAAGATGTTTGTGTAAATTACCTGTTGTGTAAATTATCTATTACAACCTATCTTACTTGTCCAGAGGGTTCGAAAATATGTTTAAATCCAAGTTGCATTAGAAAGTGCTTACGTAAGGCTTTTCAAACCATGTTGCAGCATGTAGTTGAATTTTTCTAATTTTTGAAATTAGGTGTGTTAAGATGAAATTTGTATCATTTTTAAATTAAAATATTGTGAAATAGTACAAATTGTTGTCCAGAAAAAGATTGGGACATATTATTCAGTTACAACAAGAGTGGTATTGGGGCTTTAATGATAGAGTTTATAAATTACTCTTGGCTTATACTCTGTGTGTTTAAGGTTTAGCAAGTCATTAAACCCCCCTTTAAAAAATGGCAGGCGCTGTTTGCTCTCGGTCAATATGACAATCAACTTTATATAACAAAACTTTCAGACATGCAGAAAATTTAACGCGCTCAAGAGACCTGAATCCATAAAGGGATAAATATAGGGTATGTACAAATCTGACAAAATATTTTACTTAAAGGAGGGAATTCGCTAATATTTGGGACCTAGAAATTGACACAAATGGGTCACAACGCATATAATAATGTAATATAAATGTATATAAACTGATTTATGTTCAATCGTTTCTTTCTTTAAAAATGTATTTCAAATCATTTTTTTTCGTTGAAATACACCTGAAGTCTCAATCGAATGTCAATCTCTAGCGTCTTGTAATTCCAGTCTTCATAGTATTTATTTCCAGATAAGAATATGCCTTCCTTGTCAAAAATGGGCCTGAACAGCATTATGGTACACAATTCTTGTACCAATGGTAAATTTTTTATTTTGTCTTAAATATTTGATACCAGAAGCCCATCTTTTCCCGGTAAAATCTCAACATCAATGCTGACTTAAATTGACAAATAATTTGTACTTTTAGGTTCGAAGATTTTGGACGATATTGAGTTAGAGACAAAGCTTCTTTAAAGCAATTCTTTCTAATAGTAACGCAAATTAGTATTTATTGGAATAGGGGCTTAAAATTGTCCCCATCTTGGCATTGCTGTTCAGGGTTCATGGTTCGTATATCAACACATAACAGTGGATGGACGTGGAAACAAAGTAATAACTCAACTAATTTCAATAATCTTGGGGCAGATACTTAGTATTGTATAAACTTTCTCAGCCAATGCAGTTATCGAACACCCGACCTCCAGGCTAGCGAGCCAGTGTCCTACCCACTTAGCCACCATGACCCCCCCCTCCCCAAAGGCTAGGGAAAAATAGGTCTAAAAAAAAAATCTTTAATAGGTCTAAACAAAAATATCTTCAAAATTACTATTATTACAGTGCGCCCTTGCATGTATAACATGTTCAGGGGCACTTTACAAAGTGACAATGTGACAATGTGTAAACAAACCTTGCAATTTGATATTTACATCCAATATCCAAATATGGCAGGATTGATCGATTAAAAAGTCCTGTGAAATTCACTACTTTCAGAAATTCAGTCGAAAATTTGTTGAGGTTTTCTCCTACAACCCTAGCTTCAACTCATGCAACTGATGACACAACAGTGACCGAGAAAGTTGTTTAAAGTTAAATTCCTACAAATCTCTGTCTTTGTAGTGAAATTGACACAATGCTCACGCCGCCGCCTCATTCAAAAGGTAGATTACCTCACAAAAATAAACATGTTCTTATTGTAAACGAACAAATATCAAACACTTTATTAGAATGTAAAGATATGTTTCAACCCAAACATACACATTTAAGACGAAGGTCAGAGAATTAAAGTTTGTTGAAGTGATGCTCAGACCTTGTTCAAACTCTCATCAATTGTCGAAAGGTTTATTTGAAGGTCGTTCACGTTCTTAAGATGAAATAATACCTGTATAACAAGCGCACCATTACAAACTATACAATAATAGTAAATGCAGGAGTACTGCACTACACGCAAAACAAAAAATCTACAATATAAACCTGCGGACAAGACAGAAAATAGACATTGCAAAAACTAAACAATTATCAAATCAAGTGAATGGATCCGGGAAATACATACAAATGTGCCCGGAGGAAACCCACGAGGTTGAGAAGGCGTCCCTATCTCCATGCCACATATGCACACACCAGGGCTCGAATCACAGCCGCAAGCCAGAGGTGGCTGGGTAGCTAGAGGTCGAAGCGTGGCACTCTAGACCTCTAGGCCGTTCCAACCCCCCATGTTCAAACGAGGGACTTATTACGATCTCTTTAACGTCATTAAGCCAGGCCTGATGTTCCAGGGGAGTTTTCATCCTGGGCCCTTACTCACGAAAACTTAAACTAAGATACAATCGAAATTTTAAGAAATACTGCAATTCGATTGGCTGACCACTAAAATCAATTTGCATTTATCCAATGAAGTTGCAGTATTTCTTAAAATGTCAGTTGTAACTTAGTTTAAGATTTCGTGAATAAGGGCCCTGGTATGAAAAAGTGCCTGGTTGTTAAAATGGGATAACAAAAAAAAGGGTCGTAGGTCATGGGTAAAGTGTGGGTGATTCTTTAAAAGAGAGAGAGAGAAATGGGGTTTAACGTCCACTTAACACAACTAGGTCATTTCGGGACTAACATATGGTGGGTTTTTTTAAAATTTTATTTCAATAATTCGCTTGCGGGTAGGGGTCTTTAGCCGTGGGAGGAAACCGGAGTGCCCGGAGAAAACCCACAAGGTTGAGAAGGCGCCCCTATCTCCATGCCACATATGCTCACAACAGGGCTCCAAACCACAGCCGCAAGCCAGAGGTGACCGGCCAGCTAGAGGTCGAAGCGCGACACTCTAGACCACTAGGCCATCCCAACCCCCTCTTTAAAAGAGATAACAACAGCAGTTGAACTTGAGTAAGAATGTATTTTTTTACAGAGACGTATGTAAATAAGGCGAATAACTCTCATCAAGAAGAATTTTTCCTTTTAACATATTTAAACCAGAGATTACTTGAAAAAAAAAACCAGAAAAAAAAATGCTTCTTGTTTAAATCTCTGCCTAATTTTTATACAACATATCCGTCCTACATGGTGGGGCTTCTTTCAACTTGGGCTTTAATTCTTGTTTTAAAAAACTCCCCAAAGAATTTGTGAGTTGGAATAGAATGGCCTTTTTTTTACACCTTGGCACATAAATACATCAGTCTTTTTGGAGCAAGGTTTTGTAATTATTTTTTCTATAGCTACATGTCCAATGTAATGTAGGATGAATTTCCTTGGGCAGTTGGTGTTTCTAGGGTAAGGGTTAGTGTCTTTCTACATGCTGTGAACATTAGTTAACCTGGTTTTTGTTCCATCTTAAGGACTAGGCAATACTTTTCTACCTTTCTTGTAAGCCCAAGCAAGGTCCAAAGGAGGCCCGTAGCCAGGGGGTGGCACGGGGAGGGGGGGCAACTGCCCTCCCAATACTGAGTCTTGCCCCCCCCCAATATCACAAGAAAATTAGCCTTTACCACAAAATTCATGCAGATGGCCCTCCCGAAAACATCTTTGCCCCCCAAAAACAACTTCCTGGCTACGGGCCTGGGCCCTTATTCACGAAAACTTAAACTAAGATACAATCGAAATTTTAAGAAATACTGCAATTCGATTGGCTGACCACTAAAATCAATTTGCATATATCCAATGAAGGGGGGTGGGGGTGGGGGGGTGGGGGGATGAAAATCATGCCCACCCTAATTTTGCTAAAAATGACATAAAATTTATGGGGGGGGGGGAGGGGGGATCGCTTTTTTGTGCATTATATTATATTAAAGTGCAACATCACATGTTAGAAAGGGCTTTTCTCGACCTAAAACGGGTGTGTCCAATAGCTGGAGAAGGGCGTTTCTCTAAGCAAAAAGGGCGTGGCTAAAAAAAAAAATTCTGGGGGCGAAGCCCCAGATCCTGATAATCCAAAAACAGATGCAGACCACAATTAAATTTTCTAATCGACTAACTACTAAAACAACCTGTTTAAAACACAGCTCCTTTTTTGTTTCATTTTTTATAACACAAAGTACATCTGTATGGATACATAATTACTGCGTTTGATACTAAGCGACGTTTTGACAAGGATATACTCTCGTCTTTATCAAGCTTCTCTCGTCTTTATCAAACTTCTCTCGTCTTTATCAAACTTCTCTCGTCTTTATCAAACAAATGGTAAAGGTATGTGAATAGTAGGCAAATATACAGAATATTCAACAAAAATAACAATCAAATACAATTAAAACTTGACAACTTTAGTGAGGGAACCGTTTGCAACTAAACCGACAGAGCGGAAACTCTTACAGAGATTAAAAAGGAAGTGAATGCTATTATTTATAAAGATCAATATGGTTACACTAATAAAGGGATCCAGGGTGGGGGGTCCAGGGGGGCCGTGCCCCCCCCCCTCAGCCCCGGCGAGACTGGAATTTTTGCTTTTTAATTGATGATATAAACATGAGCATCAAGGCTCTGGGATTTACACCAAACCACTAATGTATGCGGCACTCTATGATTACCATTAGTTACAATGTATGGGCCCCCCCCTCGAAAAATCCTGGATCCGGGCCTGGACATGGATAAAAAACAACAAGATAACTAGTCATCAACATCCTGCGCCCTTGAACATGTTTGGAAAAAGTATAGACAAATTTCATATTCCGACACATGGATATTATTCAAAGAATTTCATACTCTGATCATAGTAGTTCGGCAAGGCAGGGTCGCTACTTCCTGTAATCAGCTGCTGTATGTTAAACAATAAACTTATAAATCAGAAAAAAATAATACTATTTATATTATAAGAGATAAAAGTGGCTTTGGAGACCTGGTTATCCCGAATGTCAGTGACTAGTTTCGTTCGTATTGAACTCTTCAGACTGGTTGGACTCACGTGTTGGGCGATTTTATTTATACTATTCCGAAACCCCGGTGGGGTTTCCATGGTTACTATTGTCGGCTTTACCGGGGTTTACCCCTTGGCGGGTTTGCGATTTTTTACCGGGGTCGGTAGCTCGCTTACCGGGGTTGTACAGAGGTTTAACAAATTGGCGGGTGCCAAATTGGTTACCGGGGTCGCTAGCTCGCTTACCGGGGTTGTACTAATCGTTTAGATTGAAATGCTAGTGCCCATAATTTAGCTAACTGGGATGCCTTGGGTTGGTTTGTAACATTGTTACTTGTCATAACAAAGAAGAGATAGTATATAGACAAGGGTGTTTATTTAACACCCGTGAGAGGGGTATACGGCTAAATATAAATCCAAAGTTGGAACACTCAGAGGAGAGCATTGTAAACAAAAATAAAAGTGGTTGGAGTGCCCAAGTTTAGATTTGTCATTGATTCCATGAAGTAGCTAGGTTTTAGAACGCTAAATACTGTGTAATTCAACATGGCGCCCGTGGGGTTTAATATGATATATAAAGGTACGAAATAGTACCAAATGGTTAATTTGTATAAGAGTCAAGATTTCTGACTATAATGCCTTGGAAATCGGAAGTAGAAGGCGACTGGTATGTGTCTTTCCTTTATGGACCGATGTGTGAAATGTCCGTTGTAATAACTAGACGGGTAGGCCTATTCACCTTCGGTCAAGCGTCAATGTGAAAAGAGCGGCTTCTTATCAACAAAATCGGCTCTGAACCGGTTTGATTATATGTATCTCTCGTAACTGAGAGAATAATGATTTATTGGCCGAGAGACTATCTTCCGTCAAAGTGGTGGTTGATTCCGAGGTAAAAAGGAATCATGACCGATCGAATTGATCAACAACATTTGCCATAACGAGATCGTAAGCAGAGGGTATGATAATATAAGAGATAAAAGTGGCTTTGGAGACCTGGTTATCCCGAATGTCAGTGACTAGTTTCGTTCGTATTGAACTCTTCAGACTGGTTGGACTCACGTGTTGGGCGATTTTATTTATACTATTCCGAAACCCCGGTGGGGTTTCCATGGTTACTATTGTCGGCTTTACCGGGGTTTACCCCTTGGCGGGTTTGCGATTTTTTACCGGGGTCGGTAGCTCGCTTACCGGGGTTGTACAGAGGTTTAACAAATTGGCGGGTGCCAAATTGGTTACCGGGGTCGCTAGCTCGCTTACCGGGGTTGTACTAATCGTTTAGATTGAAATGCTAGTGCCCATAATTTAGCTAACTGGGATGCCTTGGGTTGGTTTGTAACATTGTTACTTGTCATAACAAAGAAGAGATAGTATATAGACAAGGGTGTTTATTTAACACCCGTGAGAGGGGTATACGGCTAAATATAAATCCAAAGTTGGAACACTCAGAGGAGAGCATTGTAAACAAAAATAAAAGTGGTTGGAGTGCCCAAGTTTAGATTTGTCATTGATTCCATGAAGTAGCTAGGTTTTAGAACGCTAAATACTGTGTAATTCAACATGGCGCCCGTGGGGTTTAATATGATATATAAAGGTACGAAATAGTACCAAATGGTTAATTTGTATAAGAGTCAAGATTTCTGACTATAATGCCTTGGAAATCGGAAGTAGAAGGCGACTGGTATGTGTCTTTCCTTTATGGACCGATGTGTGAAATGTCCGTTGTAATAACTAGACGGGTAGGCCTATTCACCTTCGGTCAAGCGTCAATGTGAAAAGAGCGGCTTCTTATCAACAAAATCGGCTCTGAACCGGTTTGATTATATGTATCTCTCGTAACTGAGAGAATAATGATTTATTGGCCGAGAGACTATCTTCCGTCAAAGTGGTGGTTGATTCCGAGGTAAAAAGGAATCATGACCGATCGAATTGATCAACAACATTTGCCATAACGAGATCGTAAGCAGAGGGTATGATAATATAAGAGATAAAAGTGGCTTTGGAGACCTGGTTATCCCGAATGTCAGTGACTAGTTTCGTTCGTATTGAACTCTTCAGACTGGTTGGACTCACGTGTTGGGCGATTTTATTTATACTATTCCGAAACCCCGGTGGGGTTTCCATGGTTACTATTGTCGGCTTTACCGGGGTTTACCCCTTGGCGGGTTTGCGATTTTTTACCGGGGTCGGTAGCTCGCTTACCGGGGTTGTACAGAGGTTTAACAAATTGGCGGGTGCCAAATTGGTTACCGGGGTCGCTAGCTCGCTTACCGGGGTTGTACTAATCGTTTAGATTGAAATGCTAGTGCCCATAATTTAGCTAACTGGGATGCCTTGGGTTGGTTTGTAACATTGTTACTTGTCATAACAAAGAAGAGATAGTATATAGACAAGGGTGTTTATTTAACACCCGTGAGAGGGGTATACGGCTAAATATAAATCCAAAGTTGGAACACTCAGAGGAGAGCATTGTAAACAAAAATAAAAGTGGTTGGAGTGCCCAAGTTTAGATTTGTCATTGATTCCATGAAGTAGCTAGGTTTTAGAACGCTAAATACTGTGTAATTCAACATGGCGCCCGTGGGGTTTAATATGATATATAAAGGTACGAAATAGTACCAAATGGTTAATTTGTATAAGAGTCAAGATTTCTGACTATAATGCCTTGGAAATCGGAAGTAGAAGGCGACTGGTATGTGTCTTTCCTTTATGGACCGATGTGTGAAATGTCCGTTGTAATAACTAGACGGGTAGGCCTATTCACCTTCGGTCAAGCGTCAATGTGAAAAGAGCGGCTTCTTATCAACAAAATCGGCTCTGAACCGGTTTGATTATATGTATCTCTCGTAACTGAGAGAATAATGATTTATTGGCCGAGAGACTATCTTCCGTCAAAGTGGTGGTTGATTCCGAGGTAAAAAGGAATCATGACCGATCGAATTGATCAACAACATTTGCCATAACGAGATCGTAAGCAGAGGGTATGATAATATAAGAGATAAAAGTGGCTTTGGAGACCTGGTTATCCCGAATGTCAGTGACTAGTTTCGTTCGTATTGAACTCTTCAGACTGGTTGGACTCACGTGTTGGGCGATTTTATTTATACTATTCCGAAACCCCGGTGGGGTTTCCATGGTTACTATTGTCGGCTTTACCGGGGTTTACCCCTTGGCGGGTTTGCGATTTTTTACCGGGGTCGGTAGCTCGCTTACCGGGGTTGTACAGAGGTTTAACAAATTGGCGGGTGCCAAATTGGTTACCGGGGTCGCTAGCTCGCTTACCGGGGTTGTACTAATCGTTTAGATTGAAATGCTAGTGCCCATAATTTAGCTAACTGGGATGCCTTGGGTTGGTTTGTAACATTGTTACTTGTCATAACAAAGAAGAGATAGTATATAGACAAGGGTGTTTATTTAACACCCGTGAGAGGGGTATACGGCTAAATATAAATCCAAAGTTGGAACACTCAGAGGAGAGCATTGTAAACAAAAATAAAAGTGGTTGGAGTGCCCAAGTTTAGATTTGTCATTGATTCCATGAAGTAGCTAGGTTTTAGAACGCTAAATACTGTGTAATTCAACATGGCGCCCGTGGGGTTTAATATGATATATAAAGGTACGAAATAGTACCAAATGGTTAATTTGTATAAGAGTCAAGATTTCTGACTATAATGCCTTGGAAATCGGAAGTAGAAGGCGACTGGTATGTGTCTTTCCTTTATGGACCGATGTGTGAAATGTCCGTTGTAATAACTAGACGGGTAGGCCTATTCACCTTCGGTCAAGCGTCAATGTGAAAAGAGCGGCTTCTTATCAACAAAATCGGCTCTGAACCGGTTTGATTATATGTATCTCTCGTAACTGAGAGAATAATGATTTATTGGCCGAGAGACTATCTTCCGTCAAAGTGGTGGTTGATTCCGAGGTAAAAAGGAATCATGACCGATCGAATTGATCAACAACATTTGCCATAACGAGATCGTAAGCAGAGGGTATGATAATATAAGAGATAAAAGTGGCTTTGGAGACTCTCGGCCAATAAATCATTATTCTCTCAGTTACGAGAGATACATATAATCAAACCGGTTCAGAGCCGATTTTGTTGATAAGAAGCCGCTCTTTTCACATTGACGCTTGACCGAAGGTGAATAGGCCTACCCGTCTAGTTATTACAACGGACATTTCACACATCGGTCCATAAAGGAAAGACACATACCAGTCGCCTTCTACTTCCGATTTCCAAGGCATTATAGTCAGAAATCTTGACTCTTATACAAATTAACCATTTGGTACTATTTCGTACCTTTATATATCATATTAAACCCCACGGGCGCCATGTTGAATTACACAGTATTTAGCGTTCTAAAACCTAGCTACTTCATGGAATCAATGACAAATCTAAACTTGGGCACTCCAACCACTTATTAATACTATTTATAATAGGGTAATGTTTGTAAAGAGTTCAAAAAGATTTCTTGAACAGATACTAAAATATGCTTCAGAAACAAAATCAGGAAGGAAGGCTTGATTTCAGAAAATAGAGAGAGAGAGAGAAATATGGTTTAACGTCCATTCAACACAACTAGGCATTTCGGGACTAACATATGGTTTTTATTTTATTTCAATAATTAGCTTGCGCATAGGGGCCTTTAGCAGTGGGAGGAAACCAGAGTGCCCGGAGGAAACCCACGAGGTTGCGAAGACGCCCCTATCTCCATACCACATATACGCTCACACAAGGGTTAAAAACCATGCGCAGCTGCAAACCAGAGGTGGCCAGCCAGCTAGAGGTCAAAGCGCAGCACTCTAGACCACTAGCCCAACCCTCTTCAGAAAATAAAATGATGGGTTGATGAATGTAAAATTATTTCAAAGGTATCTTGAACAGTCAAATGTGTTTCCATGGAAACACATAAAATGATCAAATCTTAGAAATTCAAGTAAGTGCCAAGAAGATAACTTGAAAGATTAATGAGATGTGACCCGGAAACAAAATTGTACACAAAAAACGAAGTCAAATTTGTTTCCATGGAAATACAGAAAATATAAATCCCAGAAATTTTTAAATAGCAAAAGACACAACTACTGCAATGGGTAGATGTCTGTACAAAGTTTCAAAAAGATATCTTGAATGGTTTATGAGATATGCTCCGGAAACAAAATTATACACCAAAAACTAAGTCAAATTTGTTTCCATGGAAACACAAAAACTATATATCCCAGAAATTCTTAAATAGCAAAAGGCACAACTACTGTAATAGGTTGATGTGTGAGCAAAGTTTCAGAAAGATATCTTGAACGGTTTATGAGATATGTTCCGGGAACGAAAACGGACAGACAAACCCTGCTTCGATATCCCTCCCTGACTTCGTTCTGCGCGGGATAATAATTGAAAGAGAAGTTGGAATATAGTTCAAAATTTAGTTTTATTTGTCTTCACAACACTAGGATCTGGCAGAGTTGTTATAAAACAGGCGTTCTAGTTGATGTGAGGAATTAGTCAATGAAACGGTCCA
Organism: Patella pellucida; assembly: GCA_917208275.1. Taxonomy (NCBI): domain Eukaryota; kingdom Metazoa; phylum Mollusca; class Gastropoda; family Patellidae; genus Patella; species Patella pellucida. The sequence goes on from OU795044.1 coordinate 2,512,072, forward strand.
TTAGGGTGAATTCTTGGCTTGCTGTGCACGGAACTGTGGGTAAACCCCTAGAAACGTCAACGCTTAATCAATGTCTGATGTACAACTGGTGAGATCTACATGTAGTGAAGGCCATCGAAAGCAGGCCCGTGGCCAGGGGGTGGCACGGGGGGGCAACTGCCCTCCCAATACTGAGTCTTGCCCCCCCAATATCACAAGAATATTGGCCTTTACCGCAAAATTCATGCAGATGCCCATGCTAGTTGGCACTCCTGAAAACATCTTTGCCCCCCCCCCAAAAAAAAACAACTTCCTGGCTACGGGCCTGATCGAAAGTATAAAAAATCAAACGAAATACAGATCTGTTTTTTAATCAGATTGCTATTGAGTTGATTTTAAACTGTTAAACTAGTACTCATTGAATACAGATTGATCTATTAAATTAACTAGATTGAGTTGATTTTAATCTGTTATAATTTTACTCACTGAATACAGATTGATCTATTAACTAGATTGAGTTGATTTTAAACTGTTAAACTAGTACTCACTGAATACAGATTGGTCCATTAACTAGTGAGCTGATTTTAAACTGTTATAATAGTACTCAATGAATACTGATTGGCCTATTAACTAGATTGAGTTGATTTTAATCTGTTATAATAGTACTCAACGAATATAGATTGGCCTATTAACTAGATTGAGTTGATTTTAAACTGTTGAACTAGAACTCATTGAATACAGATTAATATATTAACTGGACTGAGTTGATTTTAAACTGTTAAACTAGTTCACACTCAACACAGATTAGTCTATTAACTAGATTGAGTTGATTTTAAAATGTTAAACTAGTACTCACTGAATACAGATTGATCTATTGAGTAAGTTGATTTTAAACTAGTACTCATTGAATACAGATTGATCTATTAACTAGATTGAGTTGATTTTAAACTGTTAAACTAGTACTCACTGAATATAGATTGATCTATTAACTAGACTGAGTTGATTTTAATCTGTTATAATAGTACTCAATGAATACTGATTGGCCTATTAACTAGATTGAGTTGATTTTAATCTGTTATAATAGTACTCAATGAATATATATTGCTCTATTAACTAGTGAATTGATTTTAAATTAAAGTGAATGGAGACATTAATGGTGGTCTGCCTTTTAACACGAAAAACGGGGACTTTAAATGTCTGACAATGAAAAATAAAAGAACTGCAACAAGAAATACATGTCGCCTGCTTTAAACAAGCAACTGGACGATCTTATTAACATATCATAGACAGTGAAATTGACTACAACTGGACAATCTAGCAATCCACCACATGCAGTGAAATTGACTACGACTGGACAATCTAGCAATCCACCACATACAGTGAAATTGACTACGACTGGACGATCTAGCAATCCATCACAGACAGTGAAACTTGATATATTGATAATAAGCAAGTAATAAATTCCACTCGGATAAAAAACCTTTCCTTTCAATAACTAACAGATGTGACATTATAAAGGATTATCTTTACGTTATCTTGTGCTACTCATATTTCTACCGTAATTTACTAGTCCGATATAATCTATAATACACGGAACAGGGCATCTTCTCATCTGTCTTCCAATAATTTGGGGGGGATGGGTTGGCCTAGTGGTCAAGAGTGCCGCGCTTTGACCTTTAGCTGGCCGGCCACCTCTGGCCAGTGGCTGTGGTTTCGAGCCCTGGTGTGAGCGTATGTGGCATGGAGATAGGGGCGCCTTCTCAACCTCGTGGGTTTCCTCCGGGCACTCCGATTTCTTCCCACTGCTAAAGACCTCTACGCGCAAACGAATTATTGAAATAAAATTAAAAACATGTGTTAGTCCCGAAATGACCTAGTTGTGTTGAGTGGACGTTTAACCCCATTTTTCTCTCTCTCTCTCAAATAATTTGTATTATCTCTCTTTTTAAGATTGAAATATAATCATTTAAAGAGAGAGTAAAACGGGGTTTAACGTCTACTCGACACAAACTAGGTCATTTCGGGACTAACATACGGTTTAATTTTATTTCAATAATTCGCTTGAGCCAAGGGGTCTTTAGCAGTGGAACGAAACCGGGGGGACCCGGAGAGAAAACCCACGAGGTTGGACAGGCGACCGTCCTCCTTGCTACGTACAACTGGGGATTCGACACCACGCAAGTTGACTCAATGACAGGCTTTATGATACAGCGCGTGCATGTTAACCATACAGCCATCCACCCCCCCTCCATGGTCATTTGAACCAACTCTTCTATAATCTAGAATGTGTATCAATCTAAAACGCTTTAATTAAGTAATGTATCAAAATGTTTATTCTGAACATTGAATGGGTCATTCCATTTCAACTGGACCAAACTTCTGAAAGTTTGAAACATGACCCCTCCCTAAAAGATTCTAAAAAATATATGTTATAGTAGTAATAATAATAATAATATGTCCATTTATATAGCGCCAAATCCACAAAGCGTGCTCATAGCGCGACAGAATTACTATCCTGGTCTCTATGATACAGGTAAGCCTGATTACCTCCCTTTACAACTCTTTGAAAGAGCTCCCAACATATGCAGTATATAGTCTTAACCTAACAAATCTGAAAATTTTAACTCTCTAGATAAAAAAAAGCACTGAGATATGACCATTTGAACTATTCCCTTTTTTTTAACAATTTCCACAGCCTCTGGCAAAGTCACTGTTTGATACATAACCTCCAAAATCAATGTCTGTTGGTATTTTATCAATTTACAAAAGATTCTGAGTTGATTGAATATAATGAACATAGATTTTTTTATCCCATCCAAAGGATTTGACAATTTTCGTAGCTCAAGTAACAATGTCTAAAACTGTTATAAATTCCCAGATGTTAGTGAACCAACATCATATTAACCAATCTATAGGTAAAAATGAAAATATTATCACAAAAATCAAACTCCTGCGTATATGTTATTATATCAACTTACGGTCCCGGTATATGTAATTATATCAACTTACTGTACCGGTATATGTTATTATATCAACTTACTGTACCGGTATATGTCATGTTTTTATATCAACTTATTGTCCCAGTATATGTTTTTATATCAACTTACTGTACCGGTATATGTAATTATATCAACTTACTGTACCAGTATATGTTATTATATCAACTTACTGTACCGGTATATGTTATTATATCAACTTACTGTATCAGTATATGTTATTATATCAACTTACTGTACCGGTATATGTTATTATATCAACTTACGGTCCCGGTATATGTAATTATATCAACTTTCTGTACCGGTATATGTAATTATATCAACTTCCTGTACCGGTATATGTAATTATATCAACTAACTGTACCGGTATATGTAATTATATCAACTTATTGTACCGGTATATGTTATTATATCAACTTACTGTCCCGGTATATGTAATGTTATTATATCAACTTACTGTACCGGTATATGTAATGTTATTATATCAACTTACTGTACCGGTATATGTTATTATATCAACTTACTGTACCGGTATATGTAATGTTATTATATCAACTTACTGTACCGGTATATGTTATTATATCAACTTACTGTACCGGTATATGTAATTATATCAGCTAATGTAATTATATCAACTTACTGTATATGGAATTTGGACCACTTCAACATATTCTGATTTACAATCATTGACTAGATGAAATATATCTCTAGCTGTCCATCAACAACAATCGGATCACTTTAGCTGTTCAACAATCGAATCACTCTATCTGATCGGAAACAAAAATTGGATCACTCTATCTATTCAGCAACAACAATCGGATCACTTTAGCTGTTCAACAACAAAAATTGGATCACTCTATCTGTTCAGCAACAACTATTTGATTACTTTAGTTGTTAAACAACAAAAATCGGATCACTCTATCGTACTACAAGTTAATGTCGTTAGTAATTATAAATAATTATATGGATACGTTTTTATTCACGATTGTTCTGTTGATCAGAAACCATTAATTACTGTATAATCATTTGCAATATATTCCACATAAATCACTTTTATAACATCCAAATGTTGGTATTTATAATCACTCTGTATTCCACATAAATCACTTTTATAACATCCAAATGTTGGTATTTATAATCACTCTAGCTGTATTCCAACTATCAGATATCAGAGTTGTAGTACGTATGATCTACAACACCCATCTCTTTCTTTTTAACATCAGACATTAAAATAGAAAGGGAATCATTTATAGCCAAATTCCAAGTACATGTACATCCAATTTTTTTTCTGTTTCAGTTCACCTGGTTATTCATTCAACCAGAAGTAAGTATTACATAAAAATATAATTCAAGATAAATCATTTAACAATCTGCTAAATCCTTGTCCAAGTCATATTGCACAGTTTATAAACAGAAGCTAATAAATCACACTTAATAGATCGCACCTAATAGATCACAGTTTATAAATCATAGGTTTTGTTATGGTCTTAACGCTGATCCCTGGCTCATCCTCTTGTCAATCCTTTAACATTCTTCCCTTTTTACTTTCACAGTTGGTCGTTTTCAGAAATTATCTCTCTTCGGTCTAACCCAGATAAAATTGTAAGTGTGTTGTATTTTTTTCATAAGGACCTTGATCAAAATCCTGTATTTCTATTTTTGGTTTTTCACAGTTGGATGTCAAATCATACGACATGCACACCTACGTATTGTCAGTTATAAAATTAAAAATTCCTCGTGTTGACATCAGAGTTTCTCTGCACTTTTCTTTCTATTTTTCTTCATAGTTTGTACATTACACTGTCTTAAGAAGTAGTCGATTAGTTGTTACACGTATTCTATGTTTGTAAGATCAACATTTTAAATTTTTTTTTTTAGCTCTTCACAGTTTGATTCTACCATAATTCGAGTGAATTTATATAAAGTTTTACAACATTTCCTTGTTTTATCTGATTTTTTCCCTAAATGAATATCCACATCGTAAGATATCAAAAAAAGGAAAATCGTAAGACTTTTTATGCAGATTTCATTAACAGGACACAATTGTTGCAATCCAAATTTAAAATGTTACAAATTTTACAATCCAAATTTAAAATGTCATAATTGTACAAATGGAAATTCAACTTCAAAATATTAAAAATATTTACAAGCTAAAATCCAACTTTAACACAATTGTTGCAATCCAAATTTAAAATGTTACAAATTTTACAATTCAAATTTAAAATGTCATAATTGTACAAATGGAAATTCAACTTCAAAATGTTAAAAATATTTACAAGCTAAAATCCAACTTTAACACAATTGTTGCAATCCAAATTTAAAATGTTACAAATTTTACAAGTGAGAATCCAAATTTAAAATGTCCTAATTGTACAAATGGAAATTCAACTTCAAAATATTAAAAATATTTACAAGCTAAAATCCAACTTTAAGACAATTGTTGCAATCCAAATTTAAAATGTTACAAATTTTACAATCCAAATTTAAAATGTCATAATGGTACAAATGGAAATTCAACTTCAAAATATTGAAAATATTTACAAGCTAAAATCCAACTTTAACACAAGTAATTAAAGAATCCAGCTTTTAACACATTTAAAATATTTCTGTTGTTTGTGTTTTTTCCTCTCACTTATAGAAAATCAGATATGAATGAAATATTATTTACTCTCAGATAAACTCCAATCAAACAAAATATATTCTTTTTACTTTTCTTTTAACATCAAGAATATAGGACGTTGATCCACCATATCTTTATTTTCTGTTAGATTTAAAAATTTAAAACTATATTGGAATGTCTATCTTCCGCTTGTCACTGATTGTTAATTCCTTTTTACAACACTTTTTTTCATCTGAAAATTTTTCTGTTTCAAGATACTAGATCAATTACACAATTTGTCGAAATCCTAATTTACGCTTTTTCCTCACATGTTGTTCATTTCACTAACAGATACCTAAATGTTATTATTTTTCTCTTCAACATGAATACGTAACAGATACGTAAATGTTGTTTTTTCTCTCCAACACGATTACGTAAATGTTGTTTTTTTGTCCTCAACACGAATATTTTCTAGCTGGTCGGATAGCCGTGGCGATAGATAGGCAGCTTCTCACCAATGCAACGAGGGTTCAATCCCAGCTCAGGGCATGAACTTTATCGTTGTAAGTGAGAGGGATATTCGGTCTCCCGTCCGATCAGGCAGGTTTCCCCCGAGTTCTTCGGTTTCTTCCTGCAGTAATGATCGAAATCATTCGCACGATCTGTGCCAAGGGCCAAATTGGAAAAAGGCCTCAGGCCTAGTTTGCTACCCTTGTAAAATGACGCGATTATTATTATTATAAACTACTTTACTTCTACACAGGGAGGCTGATAAATACATCAAACTTCACATTTCTACAACTTTTGGGGAAAAGAAAATCAAAGCTAAAATGAAATGGGGTTTAACGTCCTACTGTTCTGCTCCGAACTCAGCTAATGAAGACGGGCAAAGCAGTTATAACTATGGAGAAAACGTTATTTCAAACGTACAAATATCCATCAACAATCCAGCACCATCTATAAGTATCGGCTAAAACCTTTTGATGGCCTTCAATCCGTTCTTAAATCCGATTGAAACCAAGGCAGGAAATTATCGTTGTTATTTTTTGTTTTAAACCAAATTAGATATTATCTGACCGGATCGCCAGCTTTAGCCAAATATATTTCTTGTCAAATTTCAATCCGCATCTGGACTGATATAATGCAAGTTATTGTTAAATTCCCACTTTATGACACACGCTTAACTGCTCGTCATTCATAACATTCAATGTAAAAAAGTTATCCAAGCAAAACTAAAAGGTGTGCAAATATTTGACCCTATTTTATATGTTGTTGAGCCCTTTTATAAAGATGGGCTGCTCATGTTATGTATCATATCATTATCTAGGGTAGCCTATAGACTTGAATACACATTCAAATATTATTAATAAACTTCTTTCACTAAATCCCAGTACGCATATCTATTGCTCACAAAATATAAACAAAATTTCTCTAGATTTCCGAGTCGATTATCTCTTTTCAACAAAATTAAACAATTTTTCTCTAGATATACGAGTCAATTATCTCTTTTCCACAAAATTAAACAATCTTTCTCTAGATTTACGAGTCGATTATCGCTTTTCCACAACATATAACAATTTCTCTAGATATACGAGTCGATTATTTCTTTTCCACAAATATAAAAAAAAAAATTCTAGATATATGAGTCGATTATCACTTTTACACAAAATATAAACAATTTTTCTCTAGATTGCCGAGTCGATAATCTCTTTTCCACGAATATAAACAAATTTTCTCTAGATATACGAGTCGATTATCGCTTTTCCACGAATATAAACAATCTTTCTCTAGATTTACGAGTCGATTATCTCTCTTCCACGAAATTAAACAAACTTTCTCTAGATTTCCGAGTCGATTATCTCTTTTCCACAAACTATAAACAAACTTTTTCTAGATATACGAGTCGATTATCTCTTTTCCACAAAATTATTCTCAGATAAACACCCTTTAATAGTTTAATAATAAAATAACTTGGTTTACTAATTAGCAGATAAATTAATCGGTGTAAAGTATATATCTATCACACACAAAGTCGATTATCTCTTTTCCACGAATATAAACAAACTTTCTCTAGATTTCCGAGTCAATTATCTCTTTTCCACGAATATAAACAAACTTTCTCTAGATATACGGGTCGGTTATCTCTTTTCCACAAAATTATTCTCAAATTAACACCCTTTAATAGTATAATAATTAAATAACTTGGTTTACTAATTAGCAGATAAATTAATCCATGTAAAGTATATCAATCACACACAAAATATAAACAGACTTTCTCTAGATATATGAGTCGAGTATCTCTTTTCCACAAAATTATTCTCAAATAAACACCCTTTAATAGTTTAATAATAGAATAACTTGGTTTACTTATTAGCAGATAAATTAATCCATGTAAAGTAAATATAAATATAAAGTATTAGGGGACCTTCCGCAGTGAGTATAATAAAATTAGAAATCTATGAGTGGCGAGTAGCCGTCCCAGATTTCTCTCAAGATGTTACTAGTTTCGTTCATGTAAAGTATATCAATCACACACAAAATATAAACAGACTTTCTCCAGCAGAGACACAAAAATCAAGTATTTTATTTCCACAAATTAATCTCAAATTAACATCAAACATGGTTTGCTGACAAACACTTATAAATCTAAATATTTATCCATTCACTTACTCCGACCGACGGTTCATCACATCACAAACAAACAAACAAACAAAGGACGAGAAAGTTTCTTGTAAAACATCGTTGACAGTTGATTGAAGATTTGTTGAGACTTGTGTATACCGTACTGGTGACTATCAGCTGTCCGACGAGAGATTATAACAACAAACAATTAAAGGGACAATAACACTCTTGCTGGCTTGACAGGTCCAGAAAAACAAAAATTAGCCTTATTCTAACTACAAGATGTTTAAGTGTCCTATCGCTGTGTAAATTACCCATTACAACCTATCTTAAATTGTCCAGAGGGTTCGAAAATATGATTAAATTCAAGTTACATTTGAAAGTGCTTACGTAAGGCTTTTCAAACCATGTTAAGGCATGTAATTGAATTTTTCCAATTTTTAAAATAAGGTGTGTTAAGATGAAATTTGTATCATTTTTTAATTGAAATATTGTAAAATAGTACAAATTGTTGACCAGAATAAAGATTGGAAAATATTATTCAGTTACAACAAGAGTGTTATTGGGGCTTTAACATGATGTAGTAACATCTATATACCTGGGTACATATGTCTATTAGCCGTCTATTATCCGTAATCCCTGCTATACCCCACTTGTCATTCACACCTTTTAACTTGGCCCTTTCATGTCTCCATATCATAAACTGGCCATTATCTCCTTTTCTTTGATGAAACAATCTTGTGTCCTTGTGTTTGTTTTGTCCAGCGATATCGTCCCTTTTCAAAATCTGTCGGACTTTTATCAATCAATTCTCATGTGATACATTATCATAAATAATATTGTCCCTTTCTAAAAATCTGTTTAATTTCTATCAATCATATATCCAGTAATATCGTCCCTTTCTAAAAAATGTCGGACTTTTATCAATCAATTCTCATGTGATACATTATCATAAATAATATTGTCCCTTTCTAAAAATCTGTTTAATTTCTATCAATCATATATCCAGTAATATCGTCCCTTTCTAAAAAATGTCGGACTTTTATCAATCAATTCTCATGTGATACATTATCATAAATAATATTGTCCCTTTCTAAAAAAATCTGTTGGACTTGAATCAATCATTTGTCCAATAAATTGTCACTGCAGACATGCTCTATGACTATAGTACCACATACTGGTTTCCATTAACAATTGGGTCTGAATAAAATATCAGAAAATATCAAAATACTGGGAAGTAAATCCGTAGCTATACGAGGAGACAACTGCTTACTCTTTCCAGAACATCTGATAACACTTGGTCATTTTAGTATTTCAATAATCTAACAAGTTTTTATTGTAATGTTATATTGCAACCAATGAGCTGATGATTACGCTGACCTTGTATTTATTTGTCCTCAGAATCTGAAATTCAAGTCCAGACTACTGCAGTTGTCTATAGGTTTAGTGGCAGGTGTTGTGTCTGAGGCAGGGTATTCCGAATCTTTCAACTTCGTCACACGTGATGAGTTAACACATGGCTAACAATTTTCATTGTATATTTGAATTCGAATCACTTAAACAAAAAGTTTTTCAATGATAAGATTAAGTTGGAAACTTGATAACTAATGATATTCCATGTTAAGCTAAAAACTCGATAACTAAAACTATTCCATGTTAAGTTCAGAACTGGATAACTGTCACTTTTCCATATTAAGTTGAATTCTGATAACCATAGCTATTCCATGTTAAGTTAAAACTGAATAACCAGCGCCATTCCATATTAAGTAAAAACTGGATAACTAAAGCTATTCCATGCTAAGTAAAAACTGAATAACCGTCACTTTTCCATATTAAGTTGAAAACTGAATAACCAGAGCTATTCCATATTAAGTAAAAACTGAAAAACCAGAGCTATTCCATATTAAGTTGAAAACTAGATAAAAAAGATGTTCTTATAAAAAATAGTTCCCGTGTACACATTGGAGTGCACGTAAAAGATCCCTTGGCAGTTGGAATTTGATATAAGGGTAGGCCCTAGCGCCGCTGCCCGGGCAAAATTTCCCTCATAGCACACTGTATGGCGTATGCCCGTCTTCAATTAGCTCAGGTTAAGTGCATAACAGTAGGACATTAAACCCCATTTCATTCATTCGTAGTAAATGACATTTGATAACCTCCAAGCAGTTTACTGAGATATATATAAAAGCTCTCACACAATAGCTTCACAATTTGATGTTGGCTTCTGAAACTTTTTGATGTCCTACATCAGACGGATTAAATTCTTCACATCCCTTTTACACACTCAAGCCGAGGATAACACGATCAACTTGAATGATTTTTCGTCTCTTCATGTTGATGACCTGAATGTTGAGTCAATTATGTAACCACAATCACAGAGAGATTTTGTAAATACCGTATTTCCTCTAATAAGCCCCCCGGCGCTTATTTGAGGCCCGGCGCTCTTTGGAGACCTGGCGCTTATTTCTTAAATAGCAAATTAAATTTAGGGTAAAGACGTCATTTACCATGGACATTGGGCCGGAGAATCTTTAGAGACCTGGCGCTTATTAGAGAACCGGCGCTTATTGGAGGCCCGGCGCTTATTTTTTCAGCACCCCTTGACCCCCCGGCGCTTATTGGAGACCCGGCGCTTATTTCTTAAATAGCAAATTAAATTTAGGGTAAAGCCGTCATTTACCATGGACATTCGGCCGGAGAATCTTTAGAGACCCGGCGCTTATTAGAGACCCAGCGCTTATTAGAGACCCGGCGCTTGTTTTTTCAGCACCCCTTGACCTCCCGGCACTTATTAGAGGCCCGGCGCTTATTAGAGGCCCGGCGCTTATTGGAGACCCAGCGCTTATTAGAGGAAATACGGTATAACAGGTCGTATCGTCTGTATTAAACTCATCAATCAATTTTATGACTTTTATTGTGTGTTTTTTTTTTTTTTTAAATGTTTCTGTCAAAGTACATTCCAATAAACTGTACACATTGGAGTACATACAAAAGAAATCTTGAATGTGCTTTTATTTTTCAAAAATTAATGTGTGTCATCATTCTCACCAATGCAACGAGGGTTCAATCCCAGCTCAGGGCAAGAACTTTATCGTTGTAAGTGAGAGGGATATTCGATCTCCCGTCTGATCAGGCAGGTTTCCCCCCGAGTTCTTCGGTTTCTTCCTGCAGTAATGATCGAAATCATTCGCACGATCTGTGCCAAGGGCCAAATTGGAAAAAGGCCTCAGTCCTAATTTGCTACCCTTGTAATTGACGCGATTATTATTATTATTAATTTTATAGTCGGAATGTTTTTAATTAAGTGCATATATGTATATAAGTACATTCTAGAAGCCTTTCAAATTGATCTATGATCGTGGAAACGCTTTTGATTTCTCGAACAAAAATCACTGGTTTAAAACACAATTGTTCATAATTAAGATATTAAATATAAGGATATGAAATATACAGATATTAAATATAAATATATTAAATATAAAGATATTAAATATACAGATATTAAATATACAAATATTAAATATACAGATATTAAATATAAATATATTAAATATACAGATATTAAATATAAAGATATTAAATATACAGATATTAAGAGAGAGAAATGGGGTTTAACGTCCACTAAACACAACTAGGTCATTTCGGGACTAAATACAGATATTAAATATACACAGATATTAAATATATAGATATTAAATATACAGATATTAAATATAAATATATTAAATATAAATATATTAAATATAAAGATATTAAATATACATATATTAAATATAAAGATATTAAATATAAATATATTAAATATAAAGATATTAAATATACAGATATTAAATATAAAGATATGAAATATATAGATATTAAATATAAAGATATGAAATATACAGATATTAAATATATAGATATCAAATATAAAGATATGAAATATATAGATATGAAATATATAGATATGAAATATATAGATATTAAATATAAAGATATGAAATATACAGATATTAAATATAAAGATATGAAATATATAGATATTAAATATAAAGATATGAAATATATAGATATGAAATATATAGATATTAAATATAAAGATATGAAATATACAGATATTAAATATAAAGATATTAAATATATTTATTAAATAAGGAGACGAATTAATATATAAATATACTAAATATAAAGATATTAAATATAAAGATATTAAATATACAGATATTAAATATATAGATATTAAATATATAGATATTTAATATATAGATATTAAATATAAATATACTAAATATAAAGATATTAAATATAAAGATATTAAATATATAGATATTAAATATAAAGATATTAAATATATAGATATTTAATATATAGATATTAAATATAAATATACTAAATATAAAGATATTAAATATAAAGATATTAAATATACAGATATTAAATATACAGATATTAAATATAAAGATATTAAATATATTTATTAAATAAGGAGACGAATTAATATAAGCCCTTGGCTTGTTTTCGAATCCTTAACTTTTGTCAGTGTATGTATAATATATATCTTATTTGAATAAAATATTGTTTAAACCAGATATTAAATATAAAGATATTAAATATACAGATATTAAGAGAGAGAAATGGGGCTTAACGTCCACTCAATACAACTAGGTCATTTCGGGACTAAATACAGATATTAAATATATAGATATTCAAGCCATTATCTGGGAGCAATATTCTGGATGACTGACTGACTGAGCAATATTTAGTTACAAACAGAGTGTATCAGTCAACCATAAAATCCAATCAACCATAAACCATGTTTTTTTATTTGCCAATTCTACTCCTTTGATTCTAGATTGCTCTTTGATGAAAGGATTTATTCCTGACACCTGGTGTGTGAGGCTTTCGCTTATGCTAACAACCATTTTAAGTACAGGGTTTATGTGTTCTCGGGGATCACGGTGGCTATGTGGATAAGGCGCTGGTTCGCTAGCCTGGAGGTTGAGTGTTCGATCCCTGCAATCGAGAAAGTTCATCTCGATTTTCCGGCGTGATTTCCCCTTGTCAGTGATGCAGAAGGAGGGCCTGACAAGGACAGCTGCCTAGTCGTTCGGATGGGACGAAAAACCGAGGTCCCGTGTACAAATTGGAGTGCACGTAAAAGATCCCTTGGCAGTTGGAATTCGATATAAGAGTAGGCCGTAGCGCCGCTGCCTGGGCAAAATTTCCCTCATAGCACACTGTTGGCGTATGCCCGTCTTCAATTGGCCCAGGTTAGGTGCTTAAGCGTAGGACGTTAAACCCCATTTCATTCATTCATTCATTATGTGTTCTCCTAAGTGTACGTCTTTTGTTTTTTTTATCTATCTTTTGATCTACCTGTCATTATATTGTCCTACCTGCCCGCATCGTTAAATACCAGGCTGTTGGATCAATATATATACAGTAGAACTTGTATTAAGCAAGCACCCAAGGGGAATTTTAAAAAATGGTTGCTTAATGGAGGTGCTCTTTGACTAGAGGTATCCAATATTGCCCCAACCCCTACCACAAACATTTTTTGGGTGCTCCTTGAAGCAAGTGTTCGCTGATTAGGAGTGCCTGCCCAAGCAAGTTCTACTGTATATAATTCCAGATAATCTTCACATCGTAAAAACAGAATAAAAGGATTCAATTAATGTATTTTTAAAAGCTTATGTAAACTTTTGTCAGGTGGTTGTGAGTCGTTCGTTTATTACACCTGTAATTAGTTACACACAGGTAGATTGTAATCAATAGGTAATCAATCACCCGATCAATAATCAATAATACCCAATCAATCAATAGAATGGAGACATTATATTATATCCACCAGATTAGATTCAAAACAAACCATAAAATCATCTGAACGTGTTTTCAGTTAATACTGTAATTTCTGAGAGGAGGTTTTCCTTTCAAAAGTTTCAAGAGAAAATGAAATGAAATTGAAAAGGTTTCAACATCCTAGTTTTACCATGCTTTTACACCATGGAGAGAGAGAGAGAAATGTGGTTTGACGTCCACTCGACACAAACTAGTTCATTTCGGGACTAACATATGGTTTTAATTTTATTTCAATAATTTGCTTGCGTGTAGGGGTCTTTAGCAGTGGACAGGCGACCCTGCTCCTAGCCTTGCCATGTACAACCGGGGATTCGAAACGAACACCAGTTGACTCAATGACAGGCTTTATGATACATCGCGCCGCTAACCATTCAGCCATCCAACCGGTTGAGTACCTGAGATACAAACAAAGATCAAACAATGAAAAGGACTTGTTAGCGAGCCCTTCGTTTAAATAAAATATTAAATGTGTTTGAGGAAGGAGAGACTTGTCAAATACAAATAAACCTCTATCAAAAATCTGACAACACCATGATAGAATTTGACATGAAAGGAGAGAGAGAGAGAGAGAGAGAGAGAGAGAGAGAGAGAGAGAGGGAAATGGGATTTAACGTCCACTCAACACAACTAGGTCATTTCAGGATTATCACCTGGTTTAATTTTATTTCAATAATTCCCTTGCGCGCAGGGGTCTTTAGCAGTGGGAGGAAACCTGAGTGCCCAGTCACCTCTGGCTTACGGCTGTGGTTTCGATCCCTGGTGTGAGCGTATGTGGCATGGAGATAGGGGCGCCTTCTCAACCTCGTGGACTTCCTCCAGGTACTCTGGTTTTCTCCCACAGCAAAGAGCCCTGCGCGTGCTCTGAGATCATTAAAATGAAAATAATAAAACTTGTCTGCGATATCACCTTCGGTGGAAGCGGACTTTAAACACTAACAACAACAACTATTCAATCACCCCTTCAATATAAAGTAAACATACAAATTTTTTCTACTCTCCTTGAGCGACCTAAAAATAATATCTATTCATTTAAATTGAAAACAATGTCTACGCAGATAATCATGCCTGGTTGACCAAGACCTGACATTGAAAATAATAAGTTAATTACCTCCCTTTATAGAGATCTGTGGTTTGAACACCGATTTTCTCAACGTTTAAAAATGAAGTTGAAAAGGACATTTTTGCCAATTTCTCAACTGGCAATAGTGAATTATAAGATTAATAGGATTATTCTTTAACAAGGTAGGACTGTTTAGGGATACCATCTTTTTTAGGGCTTTATTTTAATACATTTTAAAAATATACCTTGAAAATTGCTATTGGAACTTTAAGGTTGTAATTTATGTTAATTACTTGTATTCCATATAACTATGTAATCGGTGTTGAGCATATTTATTTATCGTCCACTTCCAACGAGGTGAAATCGCAGACATAAGACCATTCGACCACCCCTTCAAATTAATTTAATTTATTTTCTTGGCAGTTTGTGAGTACGAGGGGATCTGTACTAGAAGCTATAGATCTTTCTTGTGAAGAAATCCAATCAGAGAGAGAGAGAGGCCGAGAGAAATGGGGTTTAACGTCCACTCAACACATCTAGGCCATTTTGGAACTAACATATGGTTTAATTTTATTTCAATAATTTGCTTGGGCGTAGGGGTCTTTTGCAGTGAGAGGAAACCGGAGTGCCCGGAGGAAACCCAAGAGGTTAAAAAAACGGTATCCGAGCTTCACATATTTCACAACATGTTTTCAATTTTTCACATTAATGTTGTAGCAAGCCAATCAATTATACCTTTTCGCAAAAAGATTAACATTAAAAAATGAACTGCCACCAACCCAGTAAATTTGTTTAAGCTGGATATTTTATCACAAACATTAGGCAAAGTAAAAAAATCAGTAAATTCAATGTGTTAATTTCCTCTCATTTTCACGGGAAATAAGAAAAAAAGGCAGATCACCTCCTCACAGGCCCGGGACTGTACAGCGCAGTGGACGCTTACCGCTGGATCCATTCACTTGATTTGATAATTGTTTAGTGTTTGCAATGTCTATTTTCTGTCTTGTGCGCAGGTTTATATTGTAGTTTATTTTTTTGTTTTGTTTTGCATGTAGTGCAGTCCTCCTGCATTTACTATTAGGTTATTACATTCTAGTATTTTGTTAGTTTCCTTTACATTAAATTATACTGAAAGCAAAAGCAACATGACACAAACTGCTGGTGGTGGGAAAAAAACCTGAGGACCTGGAGAAATCCCACAAGGTTATAGGCAGACAACCCTACTCGACATTACTGAAACATTACACCCCATTTCTCTCTCTCTCTCTCCTCTCTCTCTCTCTCTCTCCCTCTTATTGTTATGAGTGGAATCACATCCAAACCACTAGATTCAATGACAGACCTCATGATCTAAACTGCACACGTTATACCATTTGATTCAGGTTAGTTTCAGACTAACATCTATATCTTATTTCAAGAAACATCAGTTACAACTTACTTCATCCCATAGGAGAGAGAGAGAGAAAAAAAAGGGGTTTAATGTCCACTGGACACAAACTAAGTCATTTCGGGACGAACATATGGTTCGATTTTTTTCAATAATTTTCTAGCGCGTAGAGGTCTTTAGCAGTGGGAAGAAACTGGAGGACCCGGAGAAAACCCACGAGGTTGGACAGGCAACCCTATTCCTTGTCACGTACAACCGGCGATTCAAAACCTGAAAACCATGCCAGTTGACTCAATGACAGGCTTTATGATACAGCATGCACGTGCTAACCATTCAGCCATCCAACACACCACCTTTCACAGGAAAACAAGCAAATAGTTGTTCATATCCTCAAAACATTAATAACATTAATCATGGCAAAACTGTTCATATACATGTATACCCAAAATATGAAATTTATCAGTTTATAAGGAGTATAGAGAGAGAAATGGGGTTTAAAAGTCCACTCGACACAAACTATGTCATTTCGGGACAAATTATAAGGAGTATAATCTTTAAGTGGCATTTAGTGATTGGGGAACACAATTTTTATGGGAAACAATTACTGGTTTTATTGTAGAAGGACAACGTTTCGACAAGTACCCTCTTGTTGTTATCAAGCACAATCACGTTCTGTTATCACAGGAAGTAGCTGCAGAGGCGGATCCAGGAAATCGAGTTAGGGGGGTCCCCGGAGAAAGTTTTTTGAAAAAATCGGGATGTCAGTGGTGATTTGTGGCGCATATCTATTTTTTATACTGTTTTTTAGGGATTTAGGGGGGGCCCAGGCACCTTGATCCGCCTCTGAGTAGCTGTGGGGTTCTTACTTGTATTGGCCCATAAAGTAACTCTTCCTGTTTTCCTCTTATAAGTGGTGCAAGGTAGAGAGAGACCTGCTTCAAAGTGATCACATATGTGTGATGCAGCATGGAGACCCCATACAAAGAGATCATACACATATGTTTGCGTATAGGTTTAAGGACCTGTGACAGTTGGAATTCAAAATGGAATCAAAATGGCACAAAAACAGAGCTGTAGGGGCATTCATCTTGATCTATCAGATTTTAAAAAATTAATATTTGCTTGCGAGAAGACGTTCTGACTTTAAAATTGCAGTTTTTAGCAAATTGCGTTACATTAAATACCAACAGAAAACTTCATCAGTACAGTAATAAAAAGGTTGAAAATTTGCACCATATGAAGTTTGTTTTATTCAAATTGGCCAAAAAAAATATTTGATCTAAAACCCATAAACTGAATTAGCCAATACACTTTAGCAAGTCAAGGACATATTATCACATTTTTGCTCAAATCAGAAGACCCTATAACACCTGCTATAGATTTTATCAAGAATGGCCTAGTGGTCTAGAGTGCTGCGCTTCAACCTCTAGCTGGGCTGGCAACCTCTGGCTTGTGGCTGTGGTTTTGAGCCCTAGTGTGAGCGTATTTGACATGGAGATAGGGGCGCATTCTCATCCTCGTGGGTTTCCTCCCACTGTTAAAGACCCCTACGCCCAAGCTAATTATTGAAATAAAAATTGAAAACTATACGTTAGTCCGAAAATGACCTAGTTTGTGTCAAGTTAAATCACATTTCCCTCTCACTCTTTTAAAAAGAATTATTCAAATTGGTCAAAATCAGGCCATGTTATAACAAGAAACATTTATTCACCCAAGCGAAATATATAAATTGTAATAAAAGGATATAAATGAAACTTACATTGCTGGAATCAAATCATGTTCCTGGATTTACAAATACTCGATCAACTCATTTAGAAAGAGAGAGAGAGAGGGAGAGAAATGGGATTTAACGTCCACTCAACACAACCAGGTCATTTCGGGACTAACATATGGTTTAATTTTATTTCAATAATTCGCTTGCGCGTACAGGTCTTAAGCAGTGGGAGGAAACCGGAGTGCTCGGAGGAAACCCACGAGGTTGAGAAGGCGCCCCTATCTCCATGCCACATACGCTCACACCAGGGCTCGAAACCATAGCCAGAGGTGGCCGGCCAGCTAGAGGTCAAGGCGCGGCACTCTAGACCACTAGGCCATCCCGCCCCCGCCCCCCAACTCATTTAGAAAACACGACAAAAAATTCGCTGAGTTACATAGCGAATCATTTTAACTCGCCAAATTCCCTATTAGATGTTACGGATTATAATATAGCAAAAGCCTTAAGAATTTTTCACGTTTCAAGATGGTGGCACTTCCATTTCAATTTACAAACAGTAGCTAGGTGTTGGGGGGGGATATGTGAAAGTTTCAAAAACATCCTATGGTTAGATTCTGGGCAAACTGATTTGCAGGAAATACTAACCCCCAAAAAATTAATAATAATAACTTTAACAAAATTAATTAGCTTTCATATGAAATATGACGGCTTACTAATAAACCCCAAAAAAATAATATTGTTTCACACAAACTACAAAATAATTACAAAAATAATAAGCTTTCAAGAAATATGAGAACTTGTAAACTTTATTGTTATTAAAGGGATAATAACACTCTTGCTGGCTTGACAGGTCCAGAAAAAAATTAGCCTTATTCTAACTACTAGATGTTTAAGTGTCCTACCTGCTGTGTAAATTATCCATTACATCCTATTTTACTCATCCAGAGGGTTCGAAAATATGTTTATATTCAAGTTGCATTTGAAAGTGTTAATTAAAGCTTTTCAAACCATGTAGTTGATTTTTTCCAAATTTTGAAATTCGGTTTGTTAAGATGAAATTTGTATCATTAAAGCTATGGCAGGTGTGGCGCCAGGCAGGGTAAGCTCACTCTTCCGGACACCTGTTACCACTGCTTGTCATGTATTTTGTACACGAGGAGCAGTCCATTCGCTTATTAACCTATTTTGCTTGAATACACTATTTGCCTATAACGTTTTTAGGACTTCGAATTCTGTCTTATGGTTTGGATTGTTCGTACTTGGTTTTTATTTTATTAATTGGATTATTGTAAAATAGTACAATTTGTTGACCAGAATAACGATTGCGACATGTTATTCAGTTACAACAAGAGTGTAATTGGGGCTTTAAAGATGGATGTTTGTGATATTGTAAAATAGTACAATTTGTTGACCAGAATAACGATTGCGACATATTATTCAGTTACAACAAGAGTGATTTTGGGGCTTTAAAGATGGATGTTTGTGATATTGTAAAATAGTACAATTTGTTGACCAGAATAATGATTGCGACATATTATTCAGTTGCAACAAGAGTGTTATTGGGGCTTTAATAGCAAAGGACCAATGTTTGACTATGTCTGACACAATAACTATGTAAACAAACTTGATATCGATCTGATCAAATACCTACACCTATATATACTTTCTATATACCCCTATTGTAGGCCTTATTGAAGGCCTTATATTGTCCATTCATACATGAATACAAATTCTTTATTCAGTATATTACATGTACTCATTTACAATGGTTCTTTGTACAGGTCAGCGGCGGATCCAGGGGGGAGGCCCTAGGTGCCCGGGCCCCCCCTAAATCCCTAAATAACAGTATAAAAATAATAGATATGCGCCACAAATCACCACTGAAACCTGGATTTTTAAAAAAAAATTCTCAGGGGGCCCCCCTAACTGGGTTTCCTGGATCCGCCTCTGGTACAGGTTACAAATTCCACACACAAAATACACAGACATGACTTGGTCCAATATACAATATCTTACTTTGTTTTATTTCTATAATGACTGTTTATTGCTCCATACTAAAAATATGAAAAACAGTTGTCGACTGTCATATAAACGCCCTTGAACAGCATATACTGTAATAGGTCTGTCTCTCTTTCTCATTCTTCGTAAAAATAGGTTGCCAGGTAACGAAACATACAATGAATGAATGAAATGGGGTTTAACGTCCTACGCTTAAGCACCTAACCTGGGCCAATTGAAGACGGGCATACGCCATACAGTGTGCTATGAGGGAAATTTTGGTCCGGGCAGCGGTGTTACGGCCTACTCTTATATCGAATTCCAACTGCCAAGGGATCTTTTTCGTGCACTCCAATTTGTACACGGGACCTTGGTTTTCGTCCCATCCGAACGACTAGGCAGCTGTACTTGTTAGGCCCTCCTTCTGCATCACTGACAAGGGGAAATCATGCCACGAAACATACACCCATAGCAGGTAAATTGTCAACAAGGGTTGTATATTCTTTGCAGGAAATGTGGCGCATTTAAAGAGACAATATCGTACAGATAAGTTTCTAATTTTCGTCATTTGAGAATTAAAACGGTTCTACAAACTGAAACAAGGGCCTTAACTCAGGAGGTAATTTACAGAAATTGTTGAAAACTGACAGACTTTATTGTTTTACTAATTTCATACATATCGGAAAATAAAGTTTGAAATTTTGATGTTTGAGTGTTTACAACGGAAAACAAGGGTAGGGGAAAAATAGGTTGCCAGGCAACGAAACATACAATGAATGAATGAAATGGGGTTTAACGTCTTACGCTTAAGCACCTAACCTGGGCCAATTGAAGACGGGCATACGCCATACAGTGTGCTATGAGGGAAATTTAGGCCCGGACAGCGGCGCTACGGCCTACTCTTATATCGAATTCCAACTGCCAAGGGATCTTTTACGTGCACTCCAATTTGTACACGGGACCTCGGTTTTTCGTCCCATCCGAACCACTAGGCAGCTGTCCTTGTCAGGCCCTCCTTTTGCATCACTGACAAGGGGAAATCACGCCACGAAACATACATCCATAGCAGGTAAATTGTCAACAAGGGTTGTATATTCTTTGCAGGTAATGTGGCGCATTTAAAGAGACAATATCATACAGATAAGTCTCTAATCTTTGTCATTTGAGAATTAAAATGGTTCCACAAACTGAAACAAGGGCCTTAACTCAGGAGGTAATTTACAGAAATTGTTGAAAATGTTTATTCTGAACATCTAATACCACAAGTGACAAAAGGCTGCCAATTTTAAGAGAGAGAAATGGGGTTTAACCTCCGCCTGACAGGGTTTGAATCTGGGACGTTCTGCACCAAGGGGAAACCAGGCTGGACAGGGCTAGAATCTGGGACCTTCTTCACCAAGGAGAAACCAGGCTGGGCAGGGTTGGAACCTGGGACCTCCTCGACCAAGGGAAAACCAGACTGAACCAGGGCTAGAATCTGGGACTTCCTGCACCACGGAGAAACCAGACTGGTCTGGGCTAGAATCTGGAACCTCCTGCACCAAGGGGAAACCAGCCTGTACAGGGTTGGAACCTAGGACCTCCTGCACCAAGGGGAAACCAGACTGGGCAGGGTTGGAAGCTAGGACCTCCTGCACCAAGGGGAAGCCAGACTGGATAGGGTTGGAACCTTGGACCTCCTCCACCAAGGGGAAGCCAGACTGGATAGGGTTGGAACCTTGGACCTCCTCCACCAAGGAGAAACCTGTGGACAGGGTTGGAACCTTGGACCTCCTGCACCAAGGGGAAGCTAGACTGGATAGGGTTGGAATCTTGGACCTCCTCCACCAAGGGGAAGCCAGACTGGATAGGGTTGGAACCTTGGACCTCCTCCACCAAGGGGAAGCCAGACTGGATAGGGTTGGAACCTTGGACCTCCTCCACCAAGGGGAAACCAGCCTGGACAGGGTTTGAAGCTAGGACCTCCTGCACCAAGGGGAAACCAGACTGGACAGGGTTGGAACCTAGGACCTCCTGCACCAAGGGGAAGCCAGACTGGACAGGGTTGGAACCGTGAACCTCCTGCACCAAGGGGAAACCAGCCTTGACAGGGTTGGAACCTAGGACCTCCTGCACCAAGGAGAAACCAGACTGGACAGGGTTGGAACCTTGGACCTCCTGGTAGTAGTGGGTGGTTCCCTTAAAACCAATCAATATCAAATCAAAATCAACGAAGCAGATTTAATACCAAAAAAATTGTTAACCAATGTTTAAATGATAAGATTCAAATGATTCCAATGCCCGTTCTCAAACTATTTTTCAACTAGAAACAGAGCATCACAATATTAACTCCCTATTATTTGGCGTAAAAGATAGCTATGAGGCAACTCAGATATTTTTTATGCAGTCCATGATTTTCTCAACATCTCCAAGAGGTTTTAAAGTAATGAATTTTGAATTTCAAAACTGTTGTTGCTGTGTAATTTGTATATAATGTAAATAGCCATCAAATTTCAATTATTTTGTTTATTTATTACTATTATTTTGTATTTTAATGTTTGTATTTGTATACTATGGAGAGGGAGTCCATAGGCTAAGCCTGTTCCCCAATCAAAACTTTTCTAAATAAAGTATTGTTTAAAAAAAAAATGTTTAAATGATTAGAAAGATATAACACAATATAAATAGTTTTGACTATATACATGTATTTAAGTAAACCAATTGTAATTATATTGTTTTCTTAAAGGGAGAGGGATGATATAGGCGTAGTCTGTTCCCCAATCAAAACTTTTCTGAATAAAATATTGTTTAAAAAAAAAAAAAAAGTGATTAGAAAGATATAAATAGATTCAGGCTTTGTCAGGCACAAAACCTCTGGTGCCTGTCATTTTGTCAGGCACTGATTTGTCTTTTTTAAAGATATTATTACTACATGTCCGGCACTAAGTTGAAAATGTCAGGTACTATTTCATTAGTGCCTTACATTTTGTCAGGTACGTCTAAAACCGTAATTTCCAGGCCTGAATGATTAGAAAGATATAAAAAAAACCCTTTCAACTGACCTGCTGGAGAATCCTGAACCCATGATCCACAATAATATACAATAAAATCCCGGGGCTGACTAACACACGAATAATATATAGATAAGAAATGACACAGGGGGTGTATTTCACTGTTATCAAATTCTTTTGGTCTTTGTGTTGCTATCAACAGGACTTTCTTCCACAGTAAGCAGGTCGAACTCTATTAATCTATCATGTGATCGCTTATATCAACAAACAATCAGTTCCTTTATCAATCATTTGGGACTCGACATATATACAGTCACATGCAATTTTATTATATTATATACATAGGGGTACGGGGAAATTTTTGACTGGGGGGGCGGTGGTGGTTGGTGCCCAAAAAATGTAGTTTTTACCAAATAAAAAAACAGTTTTATTTAAAGGCCAATGAAAGGTTCTACAATATCTCTTGTGATGATTGATGAATAAAATCGTAATTTCTTAATCATCAATAAAAGAGAACAAAATTTCATTTACTTGTAATATACAGTCACATGCAATTATATTATATTATATATATATCTTTATTCAGGTTGTCCGACGTGATTTCCCCTTGTCAGTGATGTAAGGAGGGCCTGACAAGGACAGCTGCCTAGTTGTTCGGATGGGACGAAAAACCGAGGTCCCGTGTACATATTGGAGTGCACGTAAAAGATCCCTTGGCAGTTGGAATTCAATATAAGAGTAGGCCGTAGCGCCGCTGCCCGGGCAAAATTTCCCTCATTGCACACTGTGGCGTATGCCCGTCTTCAATTAGCCCAGGTTAGGTGCTTAAGCGTAGGACGTTAAACCCCATTTCATTCATTCATTCATTATACGGGTTGTGATGTCAATCCATGTAAATGGCTTCATTATGAATTTCATATATATTGATCTTAAGTTTACTAAATGTCATTGTGCTTGACAACGATAAGGGGATACTTGTCGAAACGTTGTGCTGTTAGAATAAACTAGTGATTGTACCCCATAAAACTGTGTGGTTAATGTGTTTCCGATCGCTAAATGCCACCTAAAGATTTTGTCTGGATGGGATTAGGGAACAGGCTTAGCCTAATCAGTTCCTTTATCAATAATTTGGGACTCGACATACAGTCACATGCACTTATATTATATTATATATATATATATATATATGAAAAGTTAAAGATAAGTACTCTTAGGTATTAAATACACAAAAATATAAAAGTTTTCTAAAAAAGAACTACATTATTTGTCGATTATTAGCACTTTCGCTTATTTTATTAAGATCTTTAGAACTTCATATAATTTTCAAAGTAATTACTGACATGTTTCATATAATTTTCAAAGTAATTACTGACATGTTTCATATAATTTTCAAAGTAATGGTAATGGTACTTTGAAATTTATATGAAACATGTCAGTAATAAAATAACTATCTAGAATGGACGCATTTACTTTATTTTACTTATATTACCTATATTTTTTTTTAACCAAATTTTTATTCAGGTTGTCTGGATGGGATTGGGGAACAGGCTTAGCCTACGTAAACCCCCTCTCCCTGGGAAATAAAGTGAATTTTAATCATACCTAGCAAACACAAGAAATCAGACACAGTTGCAAACTTTTTTTGTCAATTGTCTGTATCATAAAGCCTGTCATTGTCTCAGCTGGCATGGTTTCGAATCCTCGGTTGTACGCGACAAGGAGTATGGTCGTCTGTCCAACCTCGTGGGTTTTCTTGGTCCTCTGGTTTCCTCCCAGTGCTAAGGACCCCTACACGCAAGCGAATTTTTGAAATAAATTAACCCATACAGTATGTTAGTCCCGAAATGACCTAGTTTGTGTTGAGTGGACGTTACGCCCCATTTCTCTCTCTCACTCTCTCCCTTAATGATTCAACAAATCAAACTCAGTCAAGACACTCAGTTAATAAACACCCAATACTTCAGGTTACTAATTTTAACAACCTGGGGCTGGTTGCTCAAAGCTCCGTTATCTTTTAACAATCCGTTAACTTTAACGGAGAGAAAGATTGTTGCTGGAAATAAAGGCCCCAAACATTCTGTGGTGCAAATTTTTCCTACAGATTTATGCTAATATTTCTAAAGGAAAAAATAAAGTATTCTATAGTGTTTTCTGTAGTAAATTTAACGCAAACAACACTTTACCTAGATATGTCCATTAGAGTTTAACGGATCGTTAAAATAACTTAGTTTTGAGCAACCGGCCCCAGACCATTGGCTGAACTTTGTAATGGTATCAATATTGGCAAAACCCCAAAATACTACACTAGGTCAATATTCTCCTTGAATTTGTTCTTTAAAAACTCTGTCATTGTTTGTCAACATGCTCCATTAAACTGCTTGCAATCTCATTATGATCACCAGTTTTTCAAATTGTTTTCTTTTGTTTCATGTCTAATCAATGTTTTATATCCCATGTTTTATATTCCACCGAGATTTCGTCTAATAGATTGGATGCAGCTATGGCGGGTGTGGCATGCCAGCAGGGTAAGCTTACTCTTCCGGACACCTGTTACCACTGTTTGTCGTGTATTTTGTACAAGGTGAACAGTCGATATGCTGATTACACTATTTTGCCATATTACACTATTTTGCCATATTACACTATTTTGCCTATACCGTTTTTTAGGACTTCGAATTTTGTCTGATGGTTTGGATTGTTCGTACTTTATTTATATCCCATGTAATAATAATATATCCCATGTTTTATATCCCATGTATTATATCCCATGTTTTATATCCTATGTATTATATCCTATGTATTATATCCCATGTTTTGTATCCCATATTTTATATCCCATGTTTTATATCCCATGTTTTATATCCCATCTTTTATATCCCATGTTTTATACCCCATGTAATATACCCCATGTTTTATATCCCATCTATTATACCCCATGTTTTATATCCCATGTTTTATATCCCATGTATTATATCCCATGTAATATATCCCATGTAATATATCCCATGTATTATATCCCATGTTTTATATCCCATGTTTTATATCCCATGTTTTATATCCCATGTATTATATCCCATGTAATATATCCCATGTAATATATCCCATGTATTATATCCCATGTTTTATATCCCATGTTTTATATCCCATGTTTTATATCCCATGTAATATATCCCATCTTTTATATCCCATGGTTTATATCCCATGGTTTATATCCCATGTATTATATCTTATGTATTATATCTCATGTTTTATATCCCATGTTTTATATCCCATGTTTTATATCCCATGTATTATATCCCATGTTTCATATCCCATGTAATATATACCATGTATTATATCTAATGTTTTATATCCCATGTTTTATATCCCATGTTTTATATCCCATGTAATATATCCCATATAATATATACCATGTAATATATCCCATGTAATATATTCCATGTTTTATATTCCATGTATTATATCCCATGTTTTATATTCCATGTTTTATATCCCATGTAATATATCCCATGTTTTATATTCCATGTTTTATATCTAATGTAATATATCCCATGTTTTATATCCCATGTATTATATCCCATGTTTTATATCCCATGTATTATATCCCATGTATTATATCCCATGTAATATATCCCCATGTATTATATCCCATGTAATATATCCCATGTAATATATCCCATGTAATATATCCCATGTATTATATCCCATGGTTTATATCCCATGTAATATATCTCATGTTTTATATCCCATGTAATATATCCCATGTATTATATCCCATGTAATATATCCCATGTATTATATCCCATGTATTATATCCCATGTATTATATCCCATGTTTTATATCTCATGTAATACATCCCATGTTTTATATCCCATCTTTTATATCCCATGTTTGATATCCCATGTATTATATCCCATGTATTATATCCCATGTATTATATCCCATGTATTATATCCCATGTTTTATATCCCATGTTTTATATCCAATGTAATATATCCCATGTATTATATCCTATCTTTTATATTCCATGTAATATATCCCATGTATTATATCCTATGTATTATATCCCATATATTATATCCCATGTATTATATCCCTTGTAATATATCCCATGTAATATATCCCATGTATTATATCCCATGTATTAGATCCCATGTATTATATCCCATCTTTTATATTTGATGAGATAACAAGCTGTATTAATATGTCATATTCTAATTGCTGTAGCTGTTTTAATCACGTCAAGATTGATTTAAAATTTCATTAAAGTCAAATGTAATATACACAGCTGCATTCTGAACAGCAGCTACGCTGAATATATGGTTAATTTCATGAAGAACATTTAATTAAATATCAAAATACTCCTATTGAATATATTTGCCCAAATATCAGTTATATAAACACGAGCATCGCTAACGCTGCAATATACGTCCACATGCCTGATTTCATTGATATGAAATGTAGATCGAGTGACCCGTGCACCCAAAATTTTCCGTACAGAAAGTCGGACTCGACACTGCAAATTTGCACGCTTCAGTGGATTGACTCGGAAGTTATTCTTCCTTACTACGCATTATGATAATACTCAGCAGTAGAGTCTTTGAGTTGATAAATAGCCATCGCACCTTCAATTCTCTACCCTTCTATAAACTAATACAGCTGTAAAAAAAAATTGTTTGATGATTCTAAATAGCAGCAATATTTAACATTTTGGTTATTACAGCAGCTTTCGAAATTGCTTTATCTTTAATTGTACTGTTAATAATAATGATAATAATAAGTCCACTTATATAGCGCTAGACTCCCCACATATAATGAGCTCAGAGCGCATACAATTGTTCATAAGAAAGTTACAAATGGAGGTCACAGCTTTAAAATATTATTATATGAGAGTCAGGATTAGTAGTACTGCAGAAAGAGCAGCATCATTTTGTTTAGTACAAATAATATCTCTGAAATACTTGCATTGTTCAAGAACATGATACTATGCATGTGTGACATTATGTAACATTATGCATGTGTGACATTATGTAACATAATGTATGTGTAACATAATGTATTGTAACATAATGTATGTGTAACATAATGTATGTGTAACATTTTGTATGTGTAACATAATGTATGTGTAACATAATGTATGTGTAACATAATGTATGTGTGACATTATGCATGTGTGACATTATGCATGTGTGACATTATGCATGTGTAACATAATGTGTAACATAAAGTGTAACATAATGTGTAACATGTAATAATGTATGTGTAACATAATGTATGTGTAACATAATGTAATAATGTATGTGTAACATAATGTATGTGTAACATAATGTATGATTCCTGAAGTAAGATCTGTATACGTATCTCCCCCCAAAGTTTTTATATCCATACCTTAACATTTTATACACTGACCTTTTTTGACCTCTAGATTCTGCCAACTTTAAGGAATCTTCATTTATATTTGTAAATATCCAACAAAAGTTACTTAGGCACAGAAAATCGCTGATTCGAAAGATGCAAACACAATAACTCTTTACTATGATATGAACTATTTCTCCGTAGAAAAAAAAAATGGTGGCCTATTGTAAGAGTCTTTGAACATTTCTACGACTGAGTGTCGTTTGGTGTTGGATGTGGGAAAACCTGGTTTAAGACCAGTGTTTGTTTGGTTGGTTCACTGTGTACACTCTACCCTGCATCAACTCTCCTGCGACAAATCTTCATGTATTTAAGTTTTCGTCTCTCGAGATCTCGTCAGCATTGATCGAAACAAACAAACAACGAAGACGTATGTTCATTATTTTAGTGTATTATCACACGAAGGTTTGAGATTTCGGTCTCAAATACCCAAACTAATATTAGTTGAAAGTTTCTGTACCCTTAGAACAGGGCACCTGTGAATACCGCGATTTTATTTTGTGGCACATAACCAAACAAGTTTTCAAATATCCAAACTAATATTAGCCAATATGGTTGAAAGTTTCTGTATCCTTATAACGGGGAACCTGTGAATACCGCGATTTTATCTTGTGCCACATAACCAAACAAGTTTTCAAATATCCAAACTAATATTAGCCAATATGGTTGAAGGTTTCTGGGGGACCTGTGAATACCGCCATTTTATCTTGTGCCACATAACCAAACAAGTTTTAATAACAACATTTAAAGTTTGAAGATATTATAAACGAGAAATGTTTGTGGTAAAGTGACAGAAGAAATTTCGTTGTTTACACTGAATTAACGAGGGCCAGATCGCGAAATATTTGTCTGTCTGTCAAACAGATTAAAGCGAGGCCGTAAATATTTTTATTTAATATTTGTAGAGAGAATAAATAGTTGGTGAAACATTTGATAATGCCTTGTTATATTAAAATGTAAAACAATATATGAGGAGAGGCTACTCCTCCCAATTAGCCAACACGATGATCAAGCCTGGAAATAAGGCACCTGTCACTGAAAATGTCAGGCACAGATTCAGGCTTTGTCAGGCACCAAACCTCTGGTGCCTGTCATTTTGTCAGGCACTGATTTGTCTTTTTTATTGATACTATTAATACATGTCCGGCACGAAGTTGAAAATGTCAGTTTGTCAGTGTACATCTAAAACCGTTATTTCCAGGCCTGACGATGATGAGAGAGAGATAGGAGTATACTTTAAAGCCCCAATACCACTCTTGATGTAACTGAAAAATATGCCCAAATCATTATTCTGGTCAACAAATTGTACTATTTTACAATATTCCAATTAATTGATGATACAAATTTCATCTTAACACACCGAATTTTAAAAATTGGAAAAATTCAACTACATGGTTTAAAAGCTTTACGTAAACACTTTCAAATGCAACTTGGATTTGAACATATTTTTCGAACCCTCTGGACAAGAAAAATAGGATTTAATGGATAATTTACACAACAGGTAGGACACTTAAACATCTAGTAGTTAGAATAAGGCTATTTTTTTATTTTCTGGGCCTGTCAAGCCAGCAAGAGTGTTATTGTCCCTTTAAACACAGTCAAGGATGATGACGTGTAAAGAAAGGCTGATGACAGTGTCGAAAATATTCTACAACTTAGCGGGATGCCCTTGAACCATGAGGCCCTTATAGGCTTCAGACTGTCAACCCTACACTAGGTAAATAATCGAGTTTCGAGATTTGTTTAACCCCTATAGGAGATTGGGGGGTTGGGATGGTCTATAGTGGTCTTATCTAGAGTGCCGCGCTTCGACCTCTAGCTAGCCGGCCACCTCTGGCTTGCGGCTGTGGTTTCGAGCCCTGGTGTGAGCGTATGTGGTATGGAGATAGGGGCGCTTTCTCAACCTCGTGGGTTTCCTCCGGGCACTCAAGCGAATTATTGAAATAAGAAAGTTAAACCATATGTTAGTCACGAAATGACCTAGTGTGTGTTGAGTGGACGTTAAACCCCATTTCACTCTCTCTCTCTCTCTAAAGATGATATGCAATCCAACATAACAATATATATGACAAGTATACATGTATATGACTATTAATAATTTAAGGATTATTTGGAGATATTTGTTGGATGTTAAGAAAAACAGAATTGCGGAATGTTTGATTTGAAGTGATTTCATTGGTGCCTAAATCTGATTTGTTAGAAATAAAACAAAACTAAAATGATCGGAGATACCAATTTGGATGATTAAAACAAAATACAGGTGGTTAGATACCATCTTGGCCTTGATGTTCATGGGTAAAGAGAGAGAGAGAGATTGAGAGAGAGAGAGAGAGAGAGAAATGGAGTTTAACATCCACTCAACACAACTAGGTTATTTCGGGACTAAAATGGTTTAATTTATTTCATTAATTCGCTTGCGCGTAGGGGTCTTTAGCAAGGGGGGAAACCAATGAGGTTGAGAAGGGGCCCCTATCTCCATGCCAGGTACGCTCACACCAGGGTCGAAAGCACAGCCGCAAGCCAGAGGTGGCCGGCCAGCTAAAGGTCAAAGCGCGACACTCTAGACCACTAGGCCATCCCATCCATTACATGAACATGATTTTTAGATGGCCACACCTCACATAAAAAAATGAAATGGAATGGGGTTTTAACGTCCCGTTCTGCTCTTGACTGGGTTAATAAAGATGGGCATAAACCATAAAGTGTGCTACAGGCGAATTCCTTGCCCGGACAGCGGCACTATGGCCTACTCTGTTATTAAATTCCAACTGCCAAGGGATGTTTCATGTTCATGTTAATGTGTAAATGGACCTCGTTTCTTCATACCATCTGAACGACTAGCCAGTTGTCATTGTCCGGTACTCCTTCCTTTATCAATATTAATAAGGCCCCACCAATAAGACTTTCTATTGTTCAGGGTTTTGATAAATAAAAAAAACACATATATAGATCACATGAAAGAAGTTTGGAACTGAAAGCTTTTGAACAGCTCAACAAAGTTTTTCCAAAGAAATAAGAAGGAAAATTATGACATGTTGCTGAATAAAACAAAATCCAATGGGAGTGGCCTAATGTTTGGAACAACATAATTTATGTTTTGATAAAACTATCGGTACTGTGTTATTTGACAGTCTTCATTTCGATAAAACTACCCGTACTGTGTTCTCTGAATTTCTGTTTTTTGACAAGACTAGTTACCGGTACTGTGTTCTTTGAATGTCTATATTTTGATAAGACTGTTCTTTGAAAGTCTAAATTCTACCGATACAGTGTTCAGGCCCGTCGGAACGGTATTGATATTGGGTGGGGGGCTGTTCATTGCTTGTGAACGAGATAGTTCCCGTAAACCGGTTCACAGGATATATACGAGCAGATTATTGGGGGGGCTGCAGCCCCGCCCCCCCTGCTTCCGACGGGCCTGGTGTTCCCTGAATGTCTTATTGAGGTCTATTTGTGTGAATTTGAGCAATTATTTATCTTTTTGTCATGAATATTGGGTTTTTAATTTAGTAAAAGTAAAAAAATAAATCCACTTACTGTACCTCAGCCGTACTTCAGTTTATATGATGAACAAGTAAAAATATATATCCTCTTCAAAAAGTCCCCAAATAACCTGTGACTTGGCTTTCAACAAATTTAGGTTGTAATCTAGCTGCAACGCTCAACATTCCTCGCTCTTCATATAAATCAATAGTTTCCATGACTAAGTCTTCTGTGCCAACTTTAGTTCCTATTGTAACACAATCAAATGATGGATGGGTTATTAGTCTACCTATTAAAGTACACAGAATATCAAGTTAATCTCTTTATAATGATATGAAATGAAAATGGGGTTTAACCTCCTACTGCTCTGCTCCTAACCTGGGCTAATTGAAGACGGGCATATAGCATACAGTGTGCTATGAGGGAAATTTTGC
Organism: Patella pellucida; assembly: GCA_917208275.1. NCBI lineage: Eukaryota > Metazoa > Mollusca > Gastropoda > Patellidae > Patella > Patella pellucida. The sequence goes on from OU795044.1 coordinate 2,544,588, forward strand.
ACAGGCAGCGGCACTACAGACTACTCTTATGTCGAGGTCCAACTGCCAAGGGATCTTTTACATGCACGTCAATTTACACAGTACCTCAGTTTTTCATCTCATCTGAACGACTAGCCAGCTGTCCTTATCAGGCCCTCCATCCTGAATCACTGACAAGGGGAAATTAGGCCGGAATATCTGGATGAACTTTCTAGGCCAATGCAGGGCTTGAACACCCGACCTGCAGGGCAACAAGCCAGTGTCCTACCCACTTAGCCACATGTAGTCCTGGATCTGACTATGGTTCTGTAGGAAAGTTTGAGTAGGGAGAATTTTTTTGTAGAAATGTTTAGTAGGTGACTTAGTGAGTATTTTTGACTTGGGTGGACACTCCCCACGTGGTAGATTTTCCAGCTATGACGTCATCAAAGATGGCCGCCAACGTTATATCCATATTATCCTAATTGCTCTAGTTTTCTGTCAATTTCTATGAAATAAAAGCCAGAATGAAGCTGTTATTTGTAGAAATGTCTAGTAGGTGACTAAGTGAGTATTTTTGATATGGGTGGAGACTCCCCACGTGGTAGGTTTTCCAGCTATGACGTCATCAAAGATGGCCGCCAACGTTATATCCATATTTTCCTCACTGCTTTAGTTTTCTGTCAATTTCTATGAAATAAAAGCCAGAATGAAGCTGTTATTTGTAGAAATGTTTAGTAGATGACTAAGTGAGTATTTTTGACTCGGGTGGACACCCCCCACGTGGTAGGTTTTCCAGCAATGACGACATCAAAAATGGCCGCCAACTTTATAGCCTATCCATATTAACCTAACTGCTCTAGTTTTCTGTCAATTTCTATGAAATAAAAGCCAGAATGAAGCTGTTATTTGTAGAAATGTCTAGTTGGTGACCAAGTGAGTATTTTTGACTTGGGTGGAAATTCACCACGTGGTACATTTTCCAGCTATGACGTCATCAAAGATGGCAGCAGTTCTAAGTTATATCCATATTATCCTAACTGCTCTAGTTTTTTGTCAAAATCTATGAAATAAAAGCCAGAATGAAGCTGTTATTTGTAGAAATGTTTAGTAGGTGACTAAAGCCCCGTTTACATGACGAAATTTGCACATGTGCAAATATTTTGCATATATGCAAATTTACTCATGTATGCAGATTTCGTCATGTAAACGCATTTGCATACATGTGTAAAAATACTGCAGGTGCAAATTTGCACCTGGTCCTGACCAGATGCAAAAGTATATTTTTATGTATGCAAAAGTATTTAGGGTAAGTATATGTGCAGATTGTGTCATATAAACGCTCAGCAATATTTGTATATGTGTGTATATCTCATTTTCAGAAATATACACATATGCAAATATTGCTGATCGTTTATATGACACAATCTGCACAAATACTAACCCAAAAAACTTTTGCATATATGCAAATATACTGGAAATGGCATCTAAACACTTTATTACATATTTACTGCGAATGCTTATATAACATGTGAACGCTTAGCAAATATAATTTTGCATACGTGAGTAATTAATACATATATGCAAATATGCACATATGTGTATTATTTGGTCATGTAAACGGGGCTTTAGTGAGAAAAATATTTATTATTAAATACTTATTAATTTTTGAGAAAACATACCACATTCAGAAGGGAATTTGGTCTCTTTTTCTAGACATGTCTGTGCACAAAGCACCAATGTGACTAATTTATGTTGTGATGTCATAATAAATAGTTACCACAAGCTGTGATGTCATAAATATTTATCACAAGCTGTGATGTCATATATAGTCATGGGCGTGGATTTAGGGGGGGGGGGCAGGTCCCACCCTTAGAATCGGACAGGGGGACGAATATGTCTCTGCCCCCCCCCCCATGATTTTGATCACCAGGACAAATTTTTATTTAATCTAATAAAACACCATGTTTGCGGCCGTTAAATATATCAAAATTTTCTTGCGGGTTCCATACAAAGTCAACTTCTCTTCTTCGCCTCTGACATCGCTGTCTGTAAAACTTTTTTTTTTTCGGCCGTTTCTAGTTTTACTTCCCTAACTGTCATCACTAATTTTTCTTTTCTTTCAATTGAATACCACTGATTTGTACTGAGTTGACAAAGGGTTTAAACATTTTGTATGGAGCCACTCTAGTTTGTGCGACATTTTTCGGGCATCCATTATTATTTGTGAATGCAGCTGCAACAGTCTGATTAGATGGTTGGAATTCATAGTGGGATTTCGGATACTTTTGGAGTTTCTTACACAGGCTAGAATAGAAGAAAACGCATTTGCGGTGGTTAAATTATCCCCGGGAGGGTGAGAACCCCCATATCCCGCTACGATTGATTGGTTGTTTGGAATTCGGGTCAGCGAGGTAGGCTATATTGGACCAAGTTGAAGTTGCTTTATTCACAGGCTGATAGCAGGAAAACACGTTTGTGGCAGTTAAATATTTCAAAATGTTCTGGAAGACCGGCGCCGCGGTCTGTAAACCTGAAATTTTTTCGGGCTTTTCGGGTTTTGCCCCTCTAATTGTCATCGATCCCGTACGCCTATGCCCTAACACTGGTAAACTGTTCGTGATTATTATTTTAATTTGGTAATGAAAGGTTCCAGGGTTTGTTCACCCCCCCCCCCCCAAAAAAAGTTATGACAAATCCACGCCCTTGTCTTAGTTACCACAGGACATGACTTTATCAAACTGGTCTGCTAATTATTATATTGGGCGTTCTAATGGAAAAAATATGGATTTTATTGCATTAACCAGATCTGGATCAAACACGAGTGGGGCTACTTTTTATCATAATCAAAGATCTTGTATTATATGCAATGAAAGTGATGATTGTGTTATAACAACATTGAACGGAAGAGAAAAATATTAAGAAGCTGCAGAGCTACGAAATGATATTGTAAGTGACCGTTTGAGCTCATTGGATGATGACCGGGTGTTTTACTATCATATGACTAATCCATGTTACAAACAATATTGCCACAAGAAATGCAGAAAGATCCCAAGAGGAAGACCTAGAAATATCTCTGTAATCCAGTAACTGAATGTGCAAATATATTACATTGCAAAATCTAGAATTTAGTCTCATTGATAAATTTTAGAATCTTGTGGAATGGGATCAAAATACCTAAGGTGTTTGTGACTTTTTTCAGTACCCTATTCAATGTTGACCCTAACTGACCCTAACTGCATATAAGACTGAGGATTATGAAGAATTGGATGATACAGCAGACAAAAAGTCGACAAATTGGAACCTAAAATCGCAAACTTGATTACAAATAATGAATATAGATAAGAAAATTCCTTTAAATTTGATGGAAGCCGAATCAATACACGAAAAATGTAAGAACAAGACGTAAAGGTCGACGATTTGCCGCCTACAAGCAACAGTAGCAAAGGACATTTCTTAAGATCACATTTTTATACATACTACTTACACACCATTGTCTTAATGACGTAATCTTTCATTTAGATCCATGTCAATTTTGCTTTGAAATATCCGAAAATGGGTTGATTCCACAATCCAAGGTACAAAAGTATCCTAATGCTTTTATTGTTGCTTGCTCCTGCTTGCTCCTGTGTAAAATGTACCGAGTCGTCCTGTATTTGTAGAACCAATGAGTTACCCCGCCTGCTGTTCATTTTGTAATTGTATGAGTGTCAAAGAATCTGCTTGAACTTGTAAAAACCCCTATTGAATATTTTTCACCTTAGTTTTCATAAACAGCTTCATTTCATAGAAAATGACAGAAAACTAGAGCAGTTAGGATAATATGGATATAACGTTGGCGGCCATCTTTGATGACGTCATAGCTGGAAAACCTACCACTTGGGGAATGTCCACCCAAGTCAAAAATACTCACTTAGTCACCTACTAGACATTTCTACAAAAAAAACAGTTTCATTCTGGCTTTTATTTCATAGAAATTGACAGAAAACTAGAGCAGTTAGGATAATATGGATATAACGTTGGCGGCCATCTTTGGTGACGTCATAGCTGGAAAATCTACTACGTCGGGAGTGCCCACCCATGTCAAAAATATTCACTTAGTCACCTACTATACATTTCTACAAATAACAGCTTCATTCTCGCTTTTATTTCATAGAAAATGACAGAAAACTAGAGCAGTTAGGATAATATGGATATAACGTTGGCGACCATCTTTGATGACGTCATAGCTGGAAAACCTACCTCGTGGGGAGTGTCCACCCAAGTCAAAAATAATCACTTAGTCACCTACTAAACATTTCTACAAAAAAATTCTCCCTACTCAAACTTGCCTACAGAACCATAGTCAGATTCCGGATTAATGATCTCCCCTCTTCGTATAGAACATTAAGTTAATCTTTCTTGCATGTGAAGGGGGTTGGGATGGCCTAGTGGTCTAAAGTGCCGCACTTCGACCTCTAGCTGGCCGGTCACCTCTGGCTTGCGGCTGTGGTTTCGAGCCCTAGTGTGAGCGTATGTGACATGGAGATAGGGGCGCCTTCTCAACTTAGTGGGTTTCCTCTGGGCACTCTGGTTTCCTCCCACTGCTACAGACCCCTACGCGCAAGCGAATTATTAAAAAAACATATGTCAGTCCCGAAATGACCTAGTTGTGTTGAATTATTCTTCTATACTTTGAAGAATAAGCAATAAAAATAGGATATCTATAGTCGGACATTATAATTTAAATTTCTGGGAAATTCCTAATCTGTACAGGTACAGATATTTTATAAATCACTGGTTCAGGAATCAGGACTCTGTAACAGTCAAATCAAAAACTGAAGAATTCAGAAAAAAGTCACATGGTTAGATGGGCAAACCAACTAGAGCTTGCTAAAACTCATATTAGGCTGGACAGGTAAACGAACTAGACAGGCCCGAAGCCAGAAACCTAAATTTAGCCGACATAGGGGGGCGAGGAAGATAAATTTCCGACAACAAAAAATCAATGAACGAAGGTCATCGCCGACTGCCGTAAGCAGGAGGAGGGGAGAGCACGAAAATTAGAAGCTGTGAGAGTGAATTTAGGCCTCTATGACATGCAGGTGGCGAATGTGTCGGAAAATTAAGAGTTTTCAGCCGACATTAACTATCCTTCGGCCGAATTTGAATGGATATATCGTACTAAAACTCTCTCCCGGCGAAAATACGAGCATAGCTAACCAGCGATTTTTTTCCGATGCAGACAGAAAAATTCCGACAGGAATGGCCATGGGGGCCCCTCCCCCACTACCCTCGGGCCTGCAACTAGAGCTTTCTAAAACCCACATGATTAGACAGGCAAACCAACTAGAGCTTTCTAAAACCCACATGATTAGACAGGCAGACCAACTAGAACTTGCTAAATCTCACATGGTTTGGCAGGCGAACCCCAAAATTTATCATAAAATTGACATGCTTCCAAGAACTGTCAATCAAAACAAATAAAAGAAAAAGTTGTATGGGAAAACCAATCAAGGTGATGTCAATAGAAGTAGTTAATCTGAGATTACGTTTAATGCCTCTTTTACCTGACAATATAATCAATCATCATTAATCAATCATCATTAATACCTATTTTACCTGAACAGTGATCAGAGAACACAGAACAATCAGGCCAGGGATAAAAATATTCCAGTTTGCCCAAACCCGACTCATGATTAGGTATGGGTAGGTAAGTAGGCAAATTCTTTTTTTCGGGGGGGGGGGGGGACCAGACTTTGACAATAAATAACGAGATTTTACGAAATCACTTGTCGAGTTTGGTGTTACTATGTATAGACATGACAGTGGCTGTTCAATCTACCGACTGATTATTTCGCGTTTGGGTGTCATTGTAAAGCATAAAAAAAACCAGCGGCTGCCAGGCAGGATACGCCCACATTTTCGAGAGATGGATCAAGAACAAGCAAAACCGAAAGTGATTTTTCCTACAATCAAAGGCCATAATTCATTAAGTTACAATTTGATATGTGCAAATATCGAAAAGTATCAAGATATTTAGGTTATAAACACGCAATTTAAGTTTCATCAAAATCGAAATTAAAATTGTGACCTCTACAGGGTCCACAACCTTGAAATACCATTTTTTATCAGTATTCGGGTACAAACAGCAGCCATTTTGTATTGTAATTTTGGTCCTATTTTCCCGAAATTTGAACTCAACATTCCTTAGCTTGTAACGGTGATATAATCAAACGATTTTTTAAATCGGATAATAATTGTGACCTCCAGAGAGACCACAAGCTAAACAAAGGCGATTTTGCGTAAAATCAGGGGCATTAATTCAGGAAGTTAGGATCCGATATGCGCAAATATCAAAAGGACCCAAGATCTTTGGGTAATATCCATGCATTTCAAGTTTCGTCAAAATCGAATTAAAATTGGGACCTCTACAGGGTCGACGACCTTGATATACCATTTTTCAACAGTATTCGCATACGAACGGCGGCCATTTTGTATGGTAATTTTGGTCCAATTTTTCCGAAATTCGAACTCACCCTTCCTTAGGGTGTAACGGTGATATAATCAAACGATTTTTTAAATCGGATAATAATTGTGACCTCTAGAGGAACCACAAGCTAAACAAAGACGATTTTGCGTATAATCAGGGGCCATAAATCAGGAAGTTACAATCCGATATGCGCAAATATCGAAAGGAACCAAGATCTTAGTGTTATAACCATGCATTTCAAGTTTCATTAAAATCTAATTAAAATTGTGACCTCTACAGGGGCCACAACCTTGATATACCATTTTTAAACAGTATTCGTGTACAAATGGCGGCCATTTTGTATGGCAATTTTGGTCCGATTTTTCCGAAATTCGAACTCAACCTTCCTTAGGGTGTAACGGTGATATGATCGAACGGTTTTTTAAATCAGATAATAATTGTCACCTCCTGAGGGACCACAAGCTAAAATAGGTGATTTTTCGGACAATCAGGGGCCATAATTCAGAAAATTATGTTCCGATAGGCGCAAATATCGGAAGGAACCAAGATCTTTGGGTTATAAACATGCACGTCAAGTTTCATTAAAATTGGCTCAAAATTGTGACCTCTATAGGGTCCACAAGCTAAAAACATGATTTTTCGTACAATCAGGGGCCATAATCCATGAAGTTTCGATCCGATACATGCCAATATCGAAAGCAGCCGAGATCTTTTGGGGATAAAGCTATATTTCAAGTTTCGTCAAAATCGGACAAGAATTGTGACCTGTAGAGGGTCCACAAACAATTGTGGACGGACGGACGGACGGACGGACAGACAGAGGGACGGGGGCGACGACATAATACGTCCACATGAAAATGTGGGCGTATAAAAACCTTCCAAAATAGCAATAAAATAATTTGAGTAGGCAGCTTTTATTTGGGTAGGTAGCGAACAAACAATCTTTTAATTATGGCCTCAGAGAACTGGATACCATTTGTATCATATTTCGATCTACATAAATAACAAAGAGTTTTGAAACATTGCATGTAATAAACCAAGAAGTAGTAAATCCATTTAAAGTTGTGAATAGATAACAAAATTATCTTTAAAACAGTTCAATAGGGGGCCATCCATAAAGTATGTACGCTTGAAGGGGGAGGGGGGTCACGCCAAAAGCGTACAGGTGCGTTAATTCAATGGCAAAACTTCCGTACAGGAGCGTACAGGGGGGGAGGGGGGGTCTGAATTTTACCCATTTTGAGCGTACATACTTTATGGATGGCCCCTAGTGTTCATGTTTCCTGACATACAGTCTACAGATAATGTCCATAATACAGATACGTGAATCACTGATTACATATGGTGACCATCACTGATTACATATGGTGTCCATCACTGATTACAATTGGTGTGAATAAATTATTACAAATGGTGTGTATCACTGAATACAGAGTGTGTACCACTGAATACGGAGAGTATGAATCACTGATTACATATGGTGTCCATCACTGATTACAATTGGTGTGAATAAATCATTACAATTGGTGTGAATATATGATTACAAATGGTGTGTATAAATGATTACAGAGTGTGTACCACCGATTACAGAGTGTGTACCACCGATTACAGAGTGTGTGTACCACTGAATACAGAGAGTATGCATCACTGATTACAGGTGGTGTGTACAACTGATTACAGAGTATGCATCACTGATTACAGGTGATGTGCACCACTGATTACAGAGTATGTGTACCACTGATTACCACAGATTAAAGAAGATGTGGGTCACTGAATAGAGAGAGTATGCATCACTGAATACAGAGAGTATGCATCACTGATTACAGGTGATGTGCACCACTGAATACCACAGATTAAAGATGATGTCGGTCACTGAATACACAATGTGTGCATTACTGATTACCGATTATATGCATCACTGATTACAGGTGGGATGCATCACTGATTACAGGGGGTATGCATCACGGATTACAGATTTTTGTGTACCACTGATTACAGAGTGTGTACCACTAATTACAGTTGGTGTGTGCCACAGATTAAAGATGGTGGAATCACTGATTTACAGAGTATGTGGGTCATTGATTACAGAGTGTGCATTACTGATTACAGATGATATGCATCACTGATTACAGATGATATGCATCACTGATTACAGATGATATGCATCACTGATTACATGGGGTATCATGCCTCACTGATTATATACAATATGCATCACTGATTACATGGGGGTATCATGCCTCAATGATTATATACAATACGCATCACTGATTACATGGGGGTATCATGCCTCACTGATTATATACAATACGCATCACTGATAACATGGGGGTATCATGCATCACTGATTACGTACAATGTGTACAACTAATAACAGGTGGTGCATGTCACTGATTACACAAGGTCTGTAACTACTCCTCATTTACACTAAATAGGAAATATACTTTTTTCCTTAATAATTTAAAACATTATATTTTATAACTTAATTTGCAGAAAAAAAAATGTTGCAATCTATATCAAGACCAATAACTCGTCTCATGCGATGCCATAGTGATTTTCCCCGTTCCAGTGAATATTTCATGCTCATCGATAGTCAACTATTTTATGCTTGGTTTTATTTTTTATTTTTTGGTAGATATGAAAAAAAAATTTGGTATCAGACGTATAAAAAAAAAAGGGGGTCAATAGACTTACGCCAAACAAATTGTATTTCAAATAAAACAACGCGCACATTTTTATAGTTTTTTCTTTCTTTTTATAACTATAGATAATAATATTCCCCAAACTTACTCTTTTTTTAACAATTAAACAGAAAAAATAAACTAAAACAAAAAAGAAATAAAATGTAGGAAATATTAATGTAGTGTTTAACAGTTTATTTTACAATTCAACTCATTTACTATTACTATGTCTTTTTTCTGTCTTGTCCGCAGGTTTATCATGTAGACTTTTTTTGTTTTTTTGTTTTGCGTGTAGTGCAGTCCTCCTGCATTTACTATTAGTCTATAAAAGTTGTCTTTTTATTTCAGAACTGTTTTAAAAAGAAAAAAGTTTTGAGAATATTAATCATTTGAATAGGTCCTATAGGCTATAGACTGCCAAAAAAAAATAAACAAAAAACTATAAAAATGTGTTATTTTAATCGAAATACAGGTTGTTTCGAGTAAATCTATGGACCGTAAACAAATATGTAGACGATGATTGGAAAAAAAAAACGAGTACAAGTTAGACAAAACGGTCGGCACCCTTTTATACCTGTCCGGACATTAATTGATTTTTTCTTCTGGAAATCAGACAGCTGAATTTGTGCGTCTCAGCAGTCTGGATAATCGGTATCTTTGACATCACGTGATGTGTCATGTGACAATAAGGAGAACAAAATGGTGGACTTGTCATGCCGTTTCAAAATAGTTTGCATTTGTTTATTGTGGTAATATTAAATACAGCGTGGTTATAAATGGCCGATACAGATTGGACAGAAGATGTCTTCGATGAGGAAGACGATGAAAAGGTGGTGATTGAAAAAGAATATTCAAAAGTTAAAGAAAAATTAGAAAAGGTATGTACGACTGTAGTTATTTATTGCTTTTATTTTGGAACTGAACCGTCTTGTGTCAGATCGGACGATGGTCGATGTCCACCGACTTCCTATTTAGCTGAAATATGGAATATTACCACTCATCTCCAACTGTGGTTGGTCTAAGGCTTCTTTTAAAGGACCTAAGTCCGTAACTCAAAATCCTCGAAAATCTTCGACATTGAAAACACGAATTATTGGTCAATTTAAATCAACATTGATGTTGTGGTCTTACCTGGAAACGGTAGGCCTCTGATATCCAATATTTAAAACAAGATAAACAGTTTACCATTGGTACACGAATCGTGTACCACAGAGCGTTTCAGCGTCACTTGTGACAAGAAAGAACGAGGCTAGACATATTCAACAACTCCTGTTAAACTATGAGGCCATATCTTATCTGGTGGGCATGCGCAGTAGACTGGAATAACCAGACACTATAATTTCCTCTTTGGTTAAGACTCCTGCCGTATTTCGCTGGACATAACTGATTTTAAATTAGAGTCAAAACGGAAACAATTTAATGTAAATCAGTTTATATACAATCAGATTATATTATTATATGCGTTGCGACCCATTAAGGTCAATTTTTACGTCCGAAATGTTAGCGATTTAGCTCCTTTAAAGGGACAATACCACTCTTGCTGGCTTGACCGGTCAAGCAAAAAAAAAAGTCTTATTCTACTATAGTATTAACTACTAGATGTTTAACTTTATAAGTGTCCTACCTGTTGTGTAAATTATCCATTACTTACATCCTATTTTATTTGTCCAGAGGGTTCGAAAATATGTTTAAATCCAAGTTGCATTTGAAAGTGTTTACGTAAGGCTTTTCAAATCATGCAGTGGAGTTTTTCCAATTTTTTAGCTTAGGTGTGTTAAGATGAAATTTGTGCCACCAATTTATTGGTATATTTGTAAAATAGTACAATTTGTTAACCAGAATAATGATTGGGACATATTATTCAGTTACAACAAGAGGGGTATTGGGGCTTTAATCCATACCGACTTTTTTTCACTCTGATTCTTCTTTGTTTGCTAAAGGAATCATTTCTTGCCATAGCTGACAAACATTTATTCATTTATTATTTGTAATAATTCAAGACTGTAATATTTTTAAGCATAATTTTGCAATTAAAAACATACACAAAATACATTTGAACTGATCAGCCATTACGAGACTCGAACATGTGCAGACCGCATGTTTATTTAATCACTAACTTCTACTTGAACAAGGGGGGTTGGGATGGCCTAGTGGTCTAGCTGCTGCGCTTCGACCTCTAGCTGGCCGGTAGCCTCTGGCTTGCGACTGTGGTTTCGAACCCTAGTGTGAGCGTGTGTGACATGGATATAGGGGCACCTTCTCAACCTTGTGGGTTTCCTCCGGGCACTCCGGTTTCCTCCCACTGCTAAAAGACCCCTATGCGCAAGCAAATTATTGAAATAAAAAATTGAAAACCATACGTTAGTCCCAAAATGACGTAGTTTGTGTCGAGTTGATGTTAAACCCCATTTCTCTCTCTTTCTCTACTTGAACATGTTATGTTGTTAAATTATTATGAATTTGTGTCAGAAATAATAGGAACTGTCAGCAGACTAAGAAATCTGTATAAAGAGAAAGACTGGAGAAATGGGTTTTAATGTCCTATGAACAACCTTTATATCAATAATTTCCTTGTATGAATGAATGAATGAATTAGGGTTTAACGTCCTACGCTTCTGCACCTGATCTTGTCTAAGGGAAGACAGGCATACGCCATACAGTGTGCTATGATGGAAATTTTTGTCAAGGGATCTTTTACATTTACACCAATGTGTACACGGGACCTCAGTTTTTTGTCCCATCCGAATGACTAGGGAAACCATGCCAGAAAATCGAGATGAACTTTCTCGGCCAATGCAGGGATCGAACACCCTACCTCCAGGCTAGCGAGCCAGCACCTTCCTGACCCACTTAGCCTTGTGATCCCCCCTTGTATAAATGAATCTTTATTGCATGGAGGAAACTAGTGAACCTAGATAACAAACCTTATCTCTCCACCCTCCGAATGCATCAGTATATTTTAGCTTCGTTCTCGTAGCTTTAGTCGACCCAGAGCAAACCCACATGACCACTTGATTTAAATCTGTTTTTAATTAGGAATAGAAATTCACTCAAATCTCCGAATCTAATTCGCGCAAGGATTCTCGTGAGAGCTTACGTTGCGAATCTATAAAGATTTGCGTAAAAATTCCCCCCCTCCCCCCCCAAAAAAAGAGTAAATTTTTTTTTTTTTTAATTTATCAGTCTGACTATTGAATGTCAGCCAGTCAAAGTGTTTTCAATCAAATGTATGACTTACTTTATGGAATAGTAAATGTATAAAAATTATTTTCTAGACATTATTATTAATTAAGATTCGGAGGATTCGCGCAGATTTGCATATATGTGAATCCTCTTAGATCTCTCGCAAAAAGTGACAAATTTCTAGCCGTGTTGTTCTCCAGGAAGGTTATAGAGAACAGGGCTGGCCGCGAATAAATTGATGACGAGCAGATGACTGCTCACGTAAATTTAGGTAAATGTAGATTTACGCGAACACAGCATAAGCGTGAGCAACTGCTCGCGTCTCGTGGCAAGCCCTGGAGAAATTAAATTCATGTTGTTTGAATTTATGAATTAGACATGAATTATTTTCTCCTCTTTGTGACCAAACTAGACTGACGGTGGCGCTGTTGAATGTTGGGGGGTGTGCCTATTGAATTGGTCATTCAGCGCTACAGAAATTGTCTTAAGTGCACTTGAATTTTAAAAATTATAATAATAATTATTAGCCTATAAGTTTATATTCCAGATATTTATGTAATATATAGGTAACCAAAGTCATGGTTCTATGAGAAAATTATGGTACCTGGTAGCTTAGTCTTTGGATTTGACGACCTTCTACAGAATACAGTAGAACTTGCTCGGGCAGGCACTCCTAATCAGCGAACACTTGCTTCAAGGAGCACCCAAAAATGTTTGTGGTAGGGGTTGGGGCAATATTGGATACCTCTAGTCAAAGAGCACATCCATTAAACAACCATTTTTAAATTTCCCTTGGGTGCTTGCTTAATACAAGTTTTACTGTACATATAAATAGAAGAATGGATTTCATATCGAATATATAGAATAAGCTATTATTACTAGTAATTGTCACAGGTTGTATTATGTCAATGATATTTTTGTGGATTATAATAAATCAAGGGGATGTGCTGTAGGTGCTCCATTTTGGTGTTTGTGTTTTATGTAACTGTATGTTTGGGCATGTGGTGTTCAAGAGAATGTCCGGATTTTAATCTGATTTTAATCTACAGTAGAACTTGTATTAAGCAAGCACCCAAGGGAAATTTAAAAATGGTTGCTTAATGGAGGTGCTCTTTGACTAGAGTTATCCAATATTGCCCCAACCCCTACCACAAACATTTTTTGGGTGCTCCTTGAAGCAAGTGTTCGCTGATTAGGAGTGCCTGCCTGAGCAAGTTCTACTGTATGTGTTATATTTCAGGAAGGTTATCGAGAAGGTCTGGAACATGGACATGGTATTTCTATACAGCAGAGTTTCAATAAGAGTTATAGATTCACTGCAAATAAATTATATCACCTGGGAAAATTAAAAGGAAGAATAAAGTGAGTAATTTATAGTATTTATTTCATCTCCATCATTGTTTTATTGTTTTATTGAATACCTGTCAGAGTAGGGGTTGGGATGGCCTAGTGGTCTAGAGTGCCACGCTTCGACGTCTAGCTGGCCGGTCACCTCTGGCTTGCCGCTGTGGTTTCGAGCCCAAGTGTGAGCGTATGTGACATGGAGATCGAGGCACCTTCTCTACCTCGTAGGTTTCCTCTGGGAACTCCGGTTTCCTCCCACTGCTAAAGACCCCTACGCGCAAGCGAATTATTGAAATCCATAAGCTAGTCCCAAAATGACCTATTTTGTGTTAAGTCTCTCTCCCAACTTGTCAGAGGGGGGTTGGATGGCCGAATGGTTGGCACATGCGTGCTATATCATAAAGCCCATCATTAGGCGTAGTTTTGAATCCCCAGTTGTACTTGGCAAGGAGTTGTGTCGCCTGTCCAACCTCGTGGGTTTTCTCCAGGTTCCCCCAGTTTCTTCCCGCTGCTTAAGACTGTTCGCACAAGTTATTTATTGAAATAAAATTAAATCATGTGTTAATCCCGAATTACCTAGTTTGTGTTGAGTAAAGGTTAAACCCTATCTCTGTCTCTCTCCAACCTGTCAGGATTAAAGTTAAGTATCAGTATATAGTCAATACACAACTAAAACTTGTTTTATACTCACATGAGAGAGACAGAGAGATGAGGTTTAATGTACATTAGCCACCAACTAATCATTTTGGTAGTAATATACGGTTCAATTTCATTCCAATAATTCGCTTGAAAACCCGGGGAAAACCCTAATCCTTGTCACGGGGAATCCTTGTCATGTACAAGTGGGGATCAAAAGCATGCCACTCAGATGTACGGTACTTGATTACCGTATATATTATAATAATTTCGATAAATGTGAACTTTACAAATTGTCAAAGGGTTCTAATCCTGGCATTGATCAAGAACAGCCCAGTCTTCACTTTCAGAGAGATGACAAGGAGGGTGTGGTCATCGCTAAAAGCCACTGTCCAGGTTAAATCATCGTACCACGTATTGCACCTGTGTCTGTAACCATAGAAATGTTTCATACCTTTCTATTTCTTTAATACGATTTTTAAATACTGTGATGGGGATCACGGTGGCTAAGTGAATAAGGTGTTTGTTCGCTAGCCTGGAAGTTGAGTGTTTTAGATACCTACATTAGCTGACATGATTTCACCTTGTCAGAGATTTAGAAGGAGGGCCTGACAAGGACATCTGCCTTGTCATTCGAATAGGAGGAAAAACCGAGGTCCTGTGTACACATTGGAGTGCATGTAAAAGATCCATTGGCAGTTGGAATTCGATATAGGAGTAGGCCGTAGCGCTGCTGCCCGGCCAAAAATTTCCCTCAAAGCACTGGCGTATGTCGTCTTCCATTAGCCCAGGTTAGGTGCATAATAGGGGGCCATCCATAAAGTACGTACGCTCAAAATGGGTAAAATTCAGACCCCCCTCCCCCCCCTGTACGTATGTTTTGCCATTGAATTTAAGCACCTGTAGGCTTTTGGCGTGACCCCCCTCCCGCCTTCAAGCGTAAGTACTTTATGGATGACCAGATGGCCCCCAGTAGGACGTTAAACCCCATTTCATTCATTCATTTAAATACTGTGTTATTATTTTCTTCAGTGCTGTTCTCTCAATTGCTCACCAGAAACCTGAAATACTGAATCCAGAAACCAAGGATGGATTAGAAGAGCTGTTGTCGAGCTTATCCGAATACCAACAGAAGTTATTGTCACGCTTAAAAGAAACAGAAACAGCTAGACTGATCGTAACTGAATCGGCTCGTGTCACCGATCAGACAAGTAGCCTGTACGTCGAAGATGATTTTTCGGACTTTTTAGGCTTGAAATCTGATGCAAGTAGCGAGTCCGAAGTATCATGCCCTAATAAGGAAGTAATTTGTGAGGTTGAGGATGACATAAATCTGTGTACGGAATACACTCTGAAAAAGACTGTGGAAGAAATCTCGGAAACTCCCGAGGTCCAACTTCAAGATCGCAGGATCTCAACATCGCAGAAACAATTTGAAATTATTTCGGAAGGAATAGATACAGAAATCGCAACTTTCGAATCAAAATACGCTGAATTGATGGCTGAACAATTTTAACAATTTTTTTTTGTTATTTTAACTTGCATAAGTTTGTATTTTTGACATAGATATGTAATGTTTTTACATATTTGATAAAATTATTTATGCAATTGTTCTGCATTCGCCAGAAATAAATCGAAAACAAGTTATCAGCAATATATTAAAAAATTCAAATCAGCATTTTTATCGGCCTAGAGTATTCTTAAAAGTTTTAGTTTAAAGTTTTCGTGATTAGGGCCCAAGGTCTGACCCCATGTTTGGAAACACTGCCCTAGATCTAGCCTCATGTTGGAGAACACTGCCCTAGATTATTTCTGTAAAAGTTTATTGGTCAGCTGATGTCAGTTTATTAAAGTACATACGCTCAATTTGGGTAAAATTCAGACCCCCCTGTACGCTCCTGTACGCTCCTGTACGCTCCTGTACGGACATTTTGCCATTGAATTAACGCACTGTACGCTTTTGGCGTGACCACCCCCCTCCTCCCCTTCAAGCGTACGTACTTATGGATGGCCCCATATATTGTCTTCCTCTGTATGTCCTGGCCCCGAGTTCACAAAGTATTTTCAGACTTAAGTTAAGAATATACTCAACTTTGGATCCAGAAACACAAAACTTTGCACATAGTTTCTTATTGATGTATTTAATAAAGTTTTTGAAAAGGGCAAACAATTATGAGTAAATTCTCAACTTAAGTCTGAGAATACTTTGTGAACTCAGGGCCAGGTTAAATAATTGTAATTTGAATATTTTGACTATGTCATGACTGTTCTGCTTCATTTCAAACTGTCTTCACCATGTTCCATTCTCAGTGACTGACTTGGTGGAGGTAAATGAACCCAATGATAGAAGTCCTCATGTTGTTTCTCAACTTGGGGGGTTGGGATGGCCTAATTGTCTAGAGTGCCGCGCTTCGACCTCTAGCTGGCCGGCCACCTCTGGCTTGCGGCTGTGGTTTCGAGCCCTGGTGTGAGCGTATGTGGCATGGAGATAGGGGCACCTTCTCAACCTCGTGGGTTTCCTCCGGGCTCTCTGGTTTTATCCCACTGCTAAAGACTCCAACGCACAAGCGAATTATTGATTAAAATTAAACCATATGTTAGTCCCCAAATGACCAAATTGTGTTCAGTGGATGTTAAACCCCATTTCTCTCTCTCTCTCTCTCTCTTTATCAATATTTGAAATACATTGCTAACCATGGAGTATTCATTGATTTAAGATTCTACACTTATAAATAATCTATATTCAAATTAATAATAAAACAATTACATGATTAAATTTTAGTATAATCTATGTTAGGTAGGGGGCTGGACATTGCCCTCAACCACCCATTTATATAAGTGAGCCATGGGCCCCATCGATGACGTGGCCCCAAGTTCACAAAGCATTCTCAGACTTAAGTTGAGAATTTACTCAACTTTCAATCACTGTTTATGAGAAATATCTTTGATCTAGAAACACAAAACTTGGTACTTTGTTTCTTAATAGTGTATTTCATACATTAAAACAACAAAAGTTTCATAAATGGCTACATTTTACTTAAAATAAGACGAACAAGTTTGAGAAAATTCTTAACTTAAGTCTGAGAATGTTTTGTGAACTAGGGCCATGGTACTACATGTGCTAGTTAGAAAGATGCATGCTGTACAAGTGTCTTTTTCGCTTGGTCCCTGGTTTGATTTGGTTCTTTGTGTCTGGTTCAAATGAAATGATGGTTCCGTATTGTCACAGGTAGTCACGGGTTACCTGTAACTGATAAACCAGGTGACTAGAAAGGTTCTATTATACCGGGTGACACAAAAAAAGTGTTCATCACCTAAACTTGAATAATTTTTGAAATAATTAATCAATTCTGTATGGCAACAACCACCAAACTATCCCTGATCTGAAGGCAGCAATCACAGCAGCAATAAAAGTGATACCAAGGGAAGAATGTGGGAGGGTCATCGAGCTCTTTGCCCGCCGGATCCAGTTAAACAATGGGTTTTTGTGGTACAGACTTGAAACTTTGGAGATGTCTGCTAAATAGACAGAACCTAATGTAACTAAATTTTTGTGTTAATCTAAATAAAATTGTAGAAGTTATTCGATTTTTATCGATGAACTTTTTTTTTTTGGTGTCACCCTGTATATCAATCGTCTTAATGGTATTTTTTCAATGTCTTTATGAAACACTCTAAAAGCTAGATATCTTTTTATCAAGCATACAGTTTATCTGGTGAAAGAGAGAGAGAGAAATGAGGTTTAACGTCCACTTAACACAACTAGGTCATTTCGGGACTAACATATCGTTTTAAATTTATTTCAATAATTAGCCTGCCCGTAGGGGTCTTTAGCAGTTGGAGGAAACCCACGAGGTTGAGAAGGCGCCCCTATCTACATGCCACATACGCTCACAACAGGGCTCAAAACCACAGCCGCAAGCCAGAGTTTTCTGGCCAGCTAGAGGTCGAAGCGTGACACTCTAGGCCATCCCAACCCCCCTTTTATCAAGCATACAGTTTATCTGCCATTATCTGGTATTGTGTATTTCATATTTTTTTATTTGTTTCTATTTTATACTTATTATTGTTTTGTTTTGTTATGTGTGTGGGTAATCAAGTGACTAAGTGGGTAAGGCGCTGGCTCGCTAGTCTGGAGGTCGAGTGTTTGATCCCTGCATTGGCCGAGAAAGTTTATCTCTCTTTTCCGGTGTGGTTTAAATTGTCAGTGATGCAGAATGGAGGACATGACAGGGGGGGGGGGAGAGAGAGAGAGAGAAAGAGAGAGAGACTAACATATTATGGTTTAATTTTATTTCAATAATTCGCTTGCCCGTAGGGGTCTTTAGCAGTGGGAGGAAACCCACCTGTTCGTGTTACATGTGTTGAGTATTGAATGTGCCAAGCCAAACTGGGTACCAAGCCAAACTGCTATGAAATTATATTACATGGAGTTGAATTTTTTTTTTTTTTATTATAAAATGTGTAGCTTTATTGAATACGATTTGTTTATTAAATTATTAAACTATGGTTTTGTTTTTGTAATAAGTGTTCCTATCCATATTTCTTTATGGCCGGCTGATAAAAAGATCTACATCTTCTTAAATGCAGTTATTCCCCTTTAATTATCGTTTCCGACAGATAGTGGATCTGTATCCGTAGATGAACAGAGCATAGAGTCCTACTGGGCATATAATGCGCTGGAAAGAGTGCCGCTCTGGAGTGTGAGAGTTACTTTGAAGCTCTAGTGCATCACCTGAGAACCAGACTGTTCCATGTCCCCAAAACCACTTTTCGAGAAAATGGCTGTTGAATATTCAAACATACAGAACTTTTTATCTACGCTTTATGACGTGATGAAAGTTTGTGTAGGAGACCATGGGTGTCTCTGGTGAATATTTATCACAATTATTATCATCTAATTTATATTTACATCGTTAAATTGACAAATTTAACTTTGGACATGGAACAATTTCTTAAAAAAAACCCAAAAAAACAGCCAATTTTCTCGAGAACCAGACTGTTCCATGTCAAAAAAATACCAAAATAACCCATTTGTCGCTATCTGTATTGTGGTTATTCTGTGTCATAAGTCATTAAATAAACCAGGTTTAAAGTGAAGGTCCCAGATAATTTTTGGAGGATAAAACTTATTAATTTTGTGTGATAAAATCCTTGTTAATGTAAAATACAATCTCTCTCTCTCTCTCTCTCTATCTCTCTCTCTCTCTCTCAGGTTTCCTTCCGGTATTCGCCGAAAACGGCTCCACCTTGTAAGTGCTGCAGGACGCAAAAAGTTGGCATTTGATATAAGGAGTAAGTCGCAGCACTGCTGTCCAGACAAAATTTTCCTCATAAACAATGATTGAATTTTTGATAATATCAATGGATAATAGAATCGGAAAAAAAAGTAATTAGGCCCTTTTTCGTAGTTCAAGGTTGTTTATCTCTTCAGAAAGTATATGGAATACTGGAGACTTCTTCTCTTTCGTTTCGATGTGGTTTACCCATGTCAGTGGTGCAGGGGTGTGGGGGATGAAAAGTACAACTGTCTAGTCATTGGCGTGCACGCAAAATTCCCCCATAGCATACTGTACGGTGTATGCCCGTCTTCATTAGCCCAGTCGGGACGGAACAGTATGATGTTAAACCCCATTTCATTTTAATTTGACTTGTTTCTTCCTGTATGTGCACCACGCAGGTTTATCTTATAGATTTTTGGTTTTTTTTGTTTTGCGTGTAGTGCAGTCCTTTTGCATTTGCTATTAGAGTAGATAGAGTTTTAGCCCTTCGTACTGCAGAATGTTCTCGTTGTCGGACTTTGCTCCTGTTAGCAGCTCACTATACATTTTATTTTTTTAGCGTTTTCCGAGTTTCTGTCCGGATTATTGCTCTTATTGTTAAAATTATATGACGTTCTAACACCTAACGTCGATTGGCTGACTATCGCCATTGAAGAGACGACCACTTACAAGATCGGTCGCATTTTTTTTTTTTGTTACGTCTTTTATGTAAATCATTTTAGTGAAGCCTATACCAAGACAGGCCCGGGACTGCATACAGCGCAGTGGACGCTTACGGCTGGCCCCCGGATCCATTCACTTGATTTCATAATTGTTTAGTTTTTGCAATGTCTATTTTCTGTCTTGTCCGCAGGTTTATCTCGTAGATTTTTTGTTGTTTTTTTTTTGTTTTGCGTGTAGTGCAGTCCTCCTGTATTTACTATTAGAGTAGAGTTTTAGCCCTTCGTACTGCAGAATGTTCTCGTTGTCGGGCTTAGTTCCTTCATGAACTGTCTCTGAGTGAACGATGTCTCGCTAACAGTCCCCCACGGGCCTTATTATCAACTAGTATGAAAATAAAGCTTTACCCCATCTCGGTTCTAAGGCTATTTTAGATCCTTACCGTCTATTTTGCACCGTGATTCCTCTTTGATCACCAACAGAAAACATTTCCTGACACAACCGAAACAAATTTATAATAATCCAACACTATTTTCGTGTAGAATTCGATATTAGAAAAAGACCGGTCTGCGCTGACGTCAGTTAACAAACATGGCGGCCAGATTTGAACGATTTTGTTTATCTTTTTCTATCGTCGAATTCTACATGAAAATAGTGTTGAATTATTATAAATTTGTGTCGGTTGTGTCAGGAAATGTTTTCTTTTGGCGATCAAAGAAGAATCACGGTACAAAGTAGACGGCAAGGATCTAAAATAGCCTTACAACCAGTGCCGGACTGGTGGGCCAAAGGCCCACTTGCCATACCTGTGACAAGGCCCACGAGCAAATGGCGGTCGAAGCCCGCCTACAAGCACTCTGGGGGGGGGGGGGTTCTCCCCCCAGAAAATTTTGAAAAATAGACAGTCGCAAACCCATTTTCCAAGCACCTCAGGCCAGAGCAGCGGATGGAGATATATGGTGACCTGCGAGCACTTTAATCACACATCCTCGAATACGAAATCTATCTTTCTGCTTTTCTTTCCTTTCCTTTCCCTGTTTTCTCTCCTCCCCACTTTTACTACCTTTTCTTTTTCTTTTTTTTACTTTTTATTTTTCTTTTTTACTTTGAGGCTTAGGCCCATATTATTTTTTCGGCTTAGGCCCACTTGCCATTGGCAAGTGGGCAAGTGGGCCCAGTCCGGCACTGCTTAGAACCGAGATGGAGAAAAGCCTTATTTTCATACTAGTTGATAATAAGGCCCGTGAGGAACTGTTAGCGAGACATCGTTCGCTCAGAGACAGTTCATAAAGGAACTATGTCGGGCTTTGCTCCTGTTAGCTCACTAGGCCTGCATTAATTTTTTTTTAGCGTTTTCCGAGTTTCGGTCCGGATTATCGCCCTTATTGTTAAAATTATTTGACGTTTTAACACCTGACGTCGATTGGCTGACTATCGCCATTGAAGAGACGACCACTTACAAGATCGGTCGCATTTTTTTTTTTTTTTTGTTACGTCTTTTATGTAAATCATTTTAGTGGAGCCTGTACCAAGACAGGCCCGGGACTGTACAGCACAGTGGACGCTTACGGCTGGCCCCCGGATCCATTCACTTGATTT
Organism: Patella pellucida; assembly: GCA_917208275.1. Classification (NCBI taxonomy): domain Eukaryota; kingdom Metazoa; phylum Mollusca; class Gastropoda; family Patellidae; genus Patella; species Patella pellucida. The sequence goes on from OU795044.1 coordinate 2,566,403, forward strand.
GATAATTGTTTAGTTTTTGCAATGTCTATTTTCTGTCTTGTCCGCAGGTTTATCTTGTAGATTTTAGGTTGTTTTTTTTGTTTTGCGTGTAGTACAGTCCTCCTGTGCTATTATAGTTATCCTTCCGCCTCAAAATCATGAATATTTACCAAAACCTGGCAGAAAATATTAATTCAAACCCTCTTCTTCCATTCTAGACCAACAAATGTCCATGCAAAGGGGGAGAAAAGAGAAGGAGAGAGAATTGCTATAAATAGACGAACTACAATTTGTACCGAGAGTGTGAAATTAATAGTGGTCTGCCTCCTATATGACACAGAAAACAAAAACACAATTACCTCCCCTGTCTTGCTATTGGTAAACATGGACAGTCCTTTTCCAACGTTGGGATTTAAAGTTGAAAATGATATTTTTGCCAATTTATCAGCTGGCAATAGAGGTTTATAGGAATAATATACGATTATTCTTTAACAAGGCAGGGCTGTTTATGATTACCAATAGCATAAAGAAGTGGGTTTTCCTTATTCCTTCCAAAAAAGTGCAAGGACGCCGGATATTGATGACTAATCCTCTTATTATAAAATAAAATAATCGGGGTCGAGGATGGAGCTGTTGTCCACAGTAATCAGTATATATATTAACATATTTTAGTTGATTGCGAATCGCTCTCTGTTATACTAAATTACAACACAGCCTTCAGGAGTGGCCCGATTGTATGTGATTAATAGAGCGTGCACGTGTAGATCAAACTGCGGAATGCCTAGTATGTAATGCGTATTTAACACTTTGCACTAAAATGGTAGGAATTGATTCCATGTACACATAATGCGAAAAGCGTGATGCGCAGCGCGTAGTACGTATTTCTTGGGACGCTCATATGAGTGTCCGAAAACGCAATACGCGTGTATACGGAGACGTGAATGGACATAGACATGCGCACTGCCACTGCAATAGGCATATCCGATGTAGTTTTTGGATGGCAATATTCGGTTCTCACGCACACATGGAAACTGACAATACGCGCGCATTTCGCACGCATTGCGTACACATGGAAACCCGGCCTTATTACTCGCAAGTCCAGTGGAGACAGAAAACACTTTATCACCATATATAGAAATATTCCTAGATTACCAATTTTAAACTAATTCAAACATACATCGATAATAACCCACATATGGTTGGCATTGTTGACACGATCCTGTTAAAACATATGGACATAATAAATCCTTATACGGCAGGCGTTTGACACTTTGAAAGCATATCGACACAATTATCAAACAAACTATAGAGATATCGCCTTATATGGTATGTCGTCTGTCATATCAATCAATATAAAATACACAACATGTGAATTAGGGCGAGGTTCAGTCAGACGCAGGTAGTCCTACAGGATTATTTTTTGTATTTAGTTCAATTCAGAAAGTATATTTGATTGGCGTCAATTATAGCCAGTCAAACATTTTGACGTTTATGTCCGCTACGTTAAAGAGTGAATGAATGAATGAAATGAGGTTTAACGTCCAACTGTTATGCACTTAACCTGAGCTAATTGAAGACGGGCATATGCCATAGGCCTACAGTGTGCTATGAGGGAAATTTTGCCCGGGCAGCGGCGCTACGTCCTACTCTTACATCGAATTCCAACTTCCAAGGGATCTTTTACGTGCACTCCAAGGTGCACACGGGACCTCGGTTTTTCGTCCCATCTGAACGACTAGGCAGCTGTCCTTGTCAGGCCCTCCTTCTGCATCAAGGGGATATCGCGTCGGAAAATCGAGATGTACTTTCTCGGCCAATGCAGGGATCGAACACCCGACCTCCAGGCTAGCGAACCAACGCCTTATCCACTTAGCCACCGTGATCCATCTACGTTAAAGAGCTACCATTTGTAATTATTATAGACAGAGTTTAATAAAAGATTTGATGTGTTGGTTTTGCTCCTGTTTGCTCATTACATTTATTATTAAAATTTTAGCGTTTTCCGAGATTCTGTCCGGATTATCGCCCTTATTGTTAAAATTATTTGACGTCAACTGACAGATATTATGTAAAAAGACTTGGGGGGAGGGGGTATGTTATCTCATTATATTTTCATAATTTATATCACGTTATCCCCATAAAGCATTCCTTGTCCAATGTATTTTATGTATGCATGCATGTTAATGTATCTGTATTTTTGTATACTGTTCTTAATGGACGTAATATGCAAATAAAAAAAGTTGAAAATTGATTCGTTAGCCTCTATTATTAATTATCGCTGCATTGAATGGAATGATTAAAGCCCCAATACCACTCTTGTTGTAAAGCCCCAATCTTTATTCTGGTCAACAATTTGTACTATTTTACAATATTTCAATTAAAAAATGATACAAATTTCATCTTAACACACCCAATTTTAAAAATTGGAAAAATTCAACTACATGCCGTAACATGGTTTGAAAAGCCTTACGTAAGTTCTTTCAAATTCAACTTGGATTTAAACATATTTTCGAACCCTCTGGAAAAGTAAGATAGGTTGTAATGGATAATTTACCCAACAGGTAGGACACTTAAACATCTTGTAGTTAGAATAAGGCTATTTTTTTCTGGATCTATCACGCCAGCAAGAGTGTTATTGTCCCTTTAATAGGGATCCCTGATTAATATACGCACGTGTGGACAGACCTAGACCGGTTATATATTAGGCCTATTATAGTATTTAAGGTTTAGCCGTTGTACACAGGTAGACTACCTTAGATAACCTTATTTCAACGTACACGCACCATTGGCATTCACCAATAAACCAGTTAACCTAGTATAGTGTTTACATACGAATACAATCTTGGTTTCTCATATCTAAAAATAGCCCTTGACTCTTTCCGCTACATATTGCTATGTCGCGTTTCTTTATATGGTAAAAATAATGATATCGAGGTTTATCCGCGAATTTATATGCAAATTGTGATTTGTATCGACTGTGTCTTCTGGGCTTCGTTATTTGACCGAGAATATTGCTAATAGTAGCTATAGTCTGTTTCTTTGTCCAGTCCAACCTAACCGTGGCCTTGTGAACCTCCAGCCAGTGCTGGATCTAGGGGAGGTAAAGTAGGACAAATGTCCCGGCCACCCCACAATTCTGGCTCATGCTAATATTTTATCCCGGGCGAAGCTAACCAGTACCTGGGTTGGGGGGGGGGAGGATTGGGGCCCTAGGCAGTAAGGGATATTATGGGCCAGAGATCGGTTGGGCCCTAAAATTAACTAAATTACATAATTTAGAGGTTCTATCAATCAATAGATCCTAACAAGTTCCGGGGGCCACATCCCGCGATGTGATTGCTGAGGCCCAACCAGTCCCGGGAAATTAACGTAATCATAGTATAGTAGTTCAGACAACTAGTTTAATGTTTCATGTCATCTAAAACAATTTCACTAAAATAAAGTAAATGAAAACATCATGAGAGAAAGGTTTAAAATACTCAAATTGTCAACGAGTTCTAAACGTCAAGGAAAGATGAAATCGCTGCCTAAATTGTCTCAGATGCACTGAAATTAATCTTTATTTTAAACAAATAAACTCTGCAATAAAACACCCCATAGGCACTCAAGGGGGCGGAGTACATACTGGTACGATCCGCGGTCAGTACGAACAATTTGAAATGGGGCCCCGCACAGTTAGTATGTCCCTGGCCCCCCACAAGGTTAATACGGCCCTGCCTCCAGCTAGAATGTCGCGATTTGGCCCCGCGCAGATGATCGCTCATTTCTGGCGTGTGGGCGTCGTGGGCGCATTTGGCTTGGTAATATGGAGGCCTTTCACAACTTTACCCTGGGTACTCCACTGCTATGCATAAACTACCAGTATTATTATACTACAAGACAACTTCTCCAGCGACATTAATCCATACAAACGGGTCGTTTCTAATTATAGATTGTAGAGGTGATTATATTCATTAAAAAATTGGAATCAAACTGAAAGATCCAAATATCGACGGTATTTCGTCCATGTTCGTCCTGGATCACATGTTGTATGCATAAATATACGGATAGAAGGTCAGGCCCCGAGTTCACAAAGCATTCTCAGACTTAAGTTGAGAATTTGCTCAACTTTCAATCACTGTTTTTGAAAAATATCTTTGATGCAAACACACAAAACTTGGCACATAGTTTCTGATTGATGTATTTGATACATTAAAACAACAATATTTTAGTTGGAATAAGGTAAACAAGTTTGAGTAAATTCTCAATTTAAGTCTGAGAATGCTTTGTCGCTATACACCATATCATATTTAGAATTACTTGTTTTCCGACCAATTTCAGGCCGTCTGAAATTATACTGCGCATGCCTGTACTCGAAAAAAATCGCTTTGCGCCAATAAATTCGCCTAGTGGAAAATCGGCTTTAAAGGGCCAATCCCGATAACTTTTTGGGGAATAAAACTGCTTAATTTTGTGTTAAAATCATTTAAAACCCATTATCTAAGGCCGAACAACTAACCCGATTTTTGTGATACGCTTGTAAATAACTTAAACCTGACAGTCTGCCTCTGGAAATGGAGACCTTTGTATCATACAATATCTGGATAAAACCAGACTTTTTTCTATAAAAATAATATGTAGGTAAAATTTACCTTTTGTTATCAAGTACAGTACATGGGTGGTGGAAAATGAAATGGCGAATGAGAGAGAGAAATGGGGTTTAACGTCCACTCAAAACAACTAGGTCATTTCGTGACTAACATATGGTTTAATTTTATTTCAATAATTCGCTTGCTCGTAGGGGTCTTTAACAGTGGGAGGAAACCTGAGTTCCCGGAGGAAACCCACGAGGTTGGGAACGCGCCCCTATCTCCATGTCACATACGCTCTCACCAGGGCTCGAAACCACAGCCGCAAGCCAGAGGTTTCCTCCGGTTTCCACCTACTGCTAAAGACCCCTACGCGCGAGCGAATTATTGTAATAGAAAATTAAAACCATATGTTTAGTCCCGAAATGACCTAGTTGTGTTGAGTGGACGTTAAACCCCATCTCTCTCTCTCTCTCTCTCTCTCTCTCTCTTGATCTTGAAATTTCCGAGGAAGTCTCTGGTGAGAAAGTCAGCCCCTGGGCAATAATAAGTTTATACCATTTTTCTTCTCACCGGCAGACTGAGGAATTTCACCCACACGATGTATCGCCATTTTAACTGAATAATCGATCGCATGGTTCTATAGGCCTAAGACACGTAGGTTCTATACAGGCCTAAGACACGTAGGTTCTATATAGGCCTAAGACACGTAGATCGCATGGTTCTATGTAGGCCTAGGACACGTAGATCGCATGGTTCTATATAGGCCTAAGACACGTAGATCGCATGGGCCTATTTATGCCTAAGACACGTAGATCGCATGGGCCTATATAGGCCTAAGACACGTAGGTCTGAGTAGACATCTAGGTCTGGGTACACATACGGGAGATGCTAATTGTAGGCCGGTTGGGGAGGTTCGCGTGTATCCGGAGCTCAAAATGGCCGCTTTATATAAATGAGATTTTTAGGGAATACTAACCCAAATCCTAACCCTGACCCTTTTTAGTAGACTGAACTTGGATCTAATTTACCCTTTACACCTCTTAAAAGGGTTAGCATCTCCCTACACATATATGTAGCTCTGAGTACACATATTATGTCTGAGTACGCATGTACATGTAGCTCTAACTCTGTGTACACATAGGTCTGAGAGTACACATACGTATACGAGAAAACACATACGTATATGAGAAAACACATACGTTTATGAGAAAACACATACGTATATGAGAAAACACATACGTATATGAGAAAACACATACGTATATGAGAAAACACATACGTATATGTGTACACACGTGGGTCTCAGAGTACACACACGGATCTGAGTACATACATAAGTATATGAGTACACACAAACAAGATCCGTCCGCCATCTAAAGAACTACCCACAATTAAAATTTATGTAAAAAGTATTCAAGTAATAGATTTTTAATGAACAAAAATAATATAATAGGCTGATTTATACAAAGTTCTACAAAGATATCTTAACTTCCAAAGGTAGAGGGCATTAATTTTATTCATAAAATTTCCCTTACTGCGGAAATCTTGTTAGCATAACTTTAATTTAGTGGCATTTAGTAACTGAGTAGATAAATAAACTATACACATATTCATGGAAACAGCTACTGATTTATTTAGGCGACGCTTCGAAAATTATTCTCTTGAAAATGTTGAGAGAATACTGTTTGAAACGTCGCCTAAATAATCAGCACATCAGTTGTTTTCCATAAGTATGTGTATAACATAAACTTGGTTTCTGGATATAGCGCATTATAAATGTTCACATTATTATTATTTACACATGGGTCTGAGAGTACACACATAGGTATTATAGAAAATATATGAATGAATGAAATGGGGTTTAACGTCCTACGCTTAAGCACCTAACCTGGGCTAATTGAAGACGGGTAGAAAATATATACACATGTTCATTCGAATTATCGCGAATAGTATTGTTATTTTGACCCTGACCCCGATCCTGAAGGATTGCCTTTTCGATGATTTACGGTCGAGTGAATCAAAATGAAACGTGGAGCTTTATTTTACGACCATTTACAACTGGATATCATTTAAGAATGAGTCAAATTTTACAAATTTAGAACAGTTTAGCCTAGAGTTTAATACAACGACGAGTAAGTGGTCCAATGAGATCTTTAATCTTTAATCTCGTGATTATTCGATTTGCTTATAGAAACCAAGAATCCGTTGTATAAGTCATTCGATCCAAACATATTAAGCCACACGGGTCTTATGACGTCATATTCGTTATATAACTAAGATCCGTATATTAAATAAGATCAGTGATTGTGTAGCGATTATTAACACCCAGGCTCGCCTTCAATTCTCGCTGACTTATCAGTTAAATGTAAACAGACTATATTACAGTTGAATATTGACATACGCATGGTTATATATCACGGTAAGTCGAAAATACTACTATATATTGATATACGCATAGGGGTAAGGAGGGTTGGGATGGCCTAGTGGTCTAGAGTGCCGCGCTTCGACCTCTAGCTGGCCGGTCACCTCTGACATGGAGATAGGGGCGCCTTCTCAACCTCGTGGGTTTCCTCCGGGCATTCTAGTTTCCTCCGGGCACTCCGGTTTCCTCTAACTGCTAAAGACCCCTACGCGCAAGCGAATTATGTCGAGTGGACGTTAAACCACATTTCTCTCTCTCTCTCTCTCTCTCTCTCTCTCTCTCTCTCTCTCTCTCTACGCATAGCGGTAAGTCAGATATACTACTATAAGATATTGATATACGCATGGTATATATATCACGTATTGTGGTCAGTCAGACTCAGACTACTATAAGATATTGATATACGCATAGCGGTAAGTCAGATATACTATAAGAGACTTTGGGTAAGCGTAAATGTCTGCTCAGCGACTGTCGAGCGACTTCACCCCCCCCCCCCCGGGAAGTGGTAGCCTATAATAGGCACTTGACTGACTAGCACTGATGGTGATCTTGGTAGATATCTGCCATTACTTTAACAGAACTAAGCTCAGCTCATCGACGCACGCGTACGAGACGCAAAAATCTACCAAAACTTTAAAACTACACTGACGCAACGTATCACGTATACGATAAGGATACGTTATACGGATGGAAAAAATTCCGCTTGCCAAAAGTCTCTACTATATTATATTGATATACGTATTGCGGTAAGTCAGGTATACTACTATAAGATATTGATATACGCATAGTTATATAAAATAAAACCAAGTACGAACAATCCAAACCATTAAACAAAATTCGAAGTCCTAAAAACGGTATAGGCAAAAATGTGTAATATCGAAAAATAGTGTAATCAGCATATGGACTGTTCACCGTGTACAAAATACACAACGAACAGTGGTAACAGGTGTCCTAGGAAGAGTAAGCTTACCCTGCCTGGCGCGCCACACCCGCCATAGCTGCATCCAATCTATTAGGCGAAATCTCGGTAAAATAGCGTGATAGACCAATGAACTATCGGTATGCAAAATGCACGTGATGAACAGTGTTAACGATGTAGTACACATATATTATCAGGGAGATAGTATACCCGTCAATTAAATATGTCTAGAATAATAGTCGAGAGAGACATGTTATATTTACCGATCAAGTTAATATGACGACCATAAAACTTTTTAAAGGCTTTAATAAGTCTAGTTCGCAAGTATCCCTGTAGTTGAAGCTTTATGGAAGCCTATTGCGTCCATTTCAGAATCTCGTCTTCTCGCCGCGAAAAGTCGAGGGCGAGAACACGAGAAGACGAGAAGTCGAGGGCGAGAACACGAGAAGACGAGAACACGAGAGGACGAGAAGTCGAGGGCGAGGCAGCGAGGGAACGAGAACACGAGGAAACGGAGCGAGAATACGAGGATCTCGCCCCGAGAACACGAGATTATTTTCCCCTCGACTTCTCGTTCCCTCGTCCCTCGACTTCTCGTCTTCTCGTCTTCTCGCCTTTGAAAAACCTCGTGTTCTCGCTCCCTCGCCCTCGACTTCTCGTCTTCTCGTCTTCTCGCCCTCGACTTCTCGCCCTCGACTTCTCGTCCTCTCGTGTTCTCGCCTTTGAAAAACCTCGTGTTCTCGTCTTCTCGCTCCCTCGCCTTTGAGCTAATCTCGTCCTCTCGTGTTCTCGCTCCCTCGCTTCGTAACAATCTCGACTTCTCGTCTTCTCGTGTTCTCGCCTCGAAAGTGCAGTTGATACGCATGTCCACTGACTACCGTATCGACATTTGTATTTGGAAATGGATTATAATAAACGGAAATGTTTGAAGTTTTAGGCAATTAAATAGTCCAAAATAATTTTAATCTCTTCTTGCACAGATATTATTGTATTCTGTAATCGATTTTAAGTCTTCAATCAAATCTTTCTTTGCTCTCCAACTTCAACAACGTTCATCGGATATTTTGATGCGTGGTTTTGTCAGTGCTGTAGGATGGCGATTCTGATAAGTGACAACGTATAGTCGTTCATATGGGATTAAAAATAACGAGGTCAACTGCTTGTCAGTGGTATAAGGCGGAAGGCCTGGCAATGGACAACGTATAGCCGTTCGAATGTTATAGATAAAAAAACAAGGTTCGTTGCCCGGAATCGAAATGAATTGGTGGCTACGGTGGCTCAGAGAGTAGGACGTTTGCTCTCTAGCTTCATCGATCTGCATCGGAATTTATCTTGAGATATTCTCCCTTGTCCGTTGTGTAGATGGAGGACGGAGGGTCTTGCAACGGATAACATGTAGTCGTGCGGATGGGACAGACTAACGGGGTCCCGTGTACACATTGGTTTCGATTCACCGCTTGAACGTGACAATGATTAGGGTCGTCTTTCCAACCGAGTGGGTTGAGCCTCTTTCTCTCTCACTCTCTCTCTGTCTTTTTCTCTCTTTCGCATACATTGACGTCCGGTTACAAGAACCCTTTACAATGGGAATTCGACATAAGAGTAGGCCCTCGTAGCACACTGCATGACGTAGATTATTAGTTTTCGTTAGCTCAGTTGGAGAAGAATGGTTAACTCGTTCGCAAGTGATCATAAGGACTGTCATTGAATCAACTGGCGCGGTATCGATTCGCCGCTTGTACGTGGCAAGGGGCAGATCGTCTGTCCATTCCCGTGGGTTTTCTCTGGAGCCTAAAATAACCCGATTGTCCCATATTTGTCGTATGTCTACGGCAATATTATGTCGACAAAAAGCAAAGGGAGTTTCTGAAATTTTGCAGTCTAGTAGTAGTCCCTTGTTTCTGTGAAATATTAAGCATGTTGTCGTTAAAGCTGGTTTGAATACATTTTGATGTAAGTACCCTTTTCTGTGTGCTCATTTAAAGGAGCTAAATCACTAACATTTTGGACTTAGAAATGGACAGAATTTGGTCGCAACGCATATAATACTGTAATATGAATGAATATAAAATGATTTACATTTAATGGGTTCCGTTTTTACTTTAATTTCAAATCAGTTATGTTCCACGAAATAAGCCAGCAGTATCAATCGAATTCAAATTTATAGCATCCGGTTATTCCAGTCTACAAACGCCGTTTGATTTGGTGCTATGTGTCTAGCCTCGTTCCCCGAGTATCTTGTTAGAACTGAGGCTGACACGCATTATGGTACACGATTCGTGTACCGTAAGACCACAGCACCAATGTTGATTTAAATTGACAAATAATTCGTGTTTTCAAAGTTGAAGATTTTGAATGATATTGAGTTAGAGAATTAGCTCCTTTACTCTTGTGTGCGACATTTTTGTGCGTGTATAGTAATGACTTAATGTGGTTATTTTTGGTCTAGTACTTGTATAAATCGCTAACATTTTGGACCGCAAAAGTGGGTCGCAACGCATGTTATAAATGTATATAAACTGATCTACATTCAATGGATTCCGGTTTTACTCTAATTTCAAATCAGTTATGTTCCACGAAATAAACCAGCATGGTATCAATCGAATTCAAATTTCTAGCATCTGTTTATTCCAGTCTACATACGCCATTTGATTTAGTGCTATGACTCGAGCCTCGTTCCCCGCGTCTCTTGCTAGAACTGGGGCTGAAATGCATTATGGTACACGATTCGTGTACCAATGGTAAAATGTTTATTTTATCTTAAATATCGGATATCAGAAGCGCATCTTTTCCCGGTAAGTTTATATCATCAATGTTGATTTAAATTGACCAATAATTCGTGTTTTTGATGTTGACTATTTTGGAGGATTTTGATTTACGGACTTAGGTCCTTTAATGTGGTTTGTTGTGTTTTTTCCTTGGGGTGGGGGGCAAAACCTCACAAGGCTGGACCGACGACCCTACTCCTTGTCACATATAAGCGGGGGATCGAAAATATCCACACACACCACCCACCCACACACAACCACCACCCAAAACAGCTTTTTATACGCCAACATGGCAATGTGGTCGTATATTGCCTCCGACCCCGTCCGTCCACACTTGTTTATGCTTTGGTCACTTGCTAAAAGGAGTTGGATGGCCAAATGGTTAGCATGTGCGTGCTGTATCCTAAAGCCTGCCATTGAGTCAACTGACGTGGTTTCGAATCCCCGGCCGAAGTGACAAGGAGTAGGGTCGACTGTCCAACCTCGTGAGTTTACTCCGGGTCCCCCGGTTTCCTCCCACTGCTAAAGACCCCTGCGCGCAAGCGAATTATTGAAATAAAATTAAACCATATGTTAGTCCCGAAATAACCTAGTTTGTGTGTCTAGTGGACGTTACACCCCACTCCCCTCTCGCCCTCTCTCTCCCTCTATCTCTCCCTATCTGGTCACTGGTGACTTCTAGACTGGACAATTTTAATTCGTTGTTAGCTGGTCTTCCAGTCAAACTTTTCGAGTTCTGGGCCTTGTTTTACTTTCTTGAATCTTGTGAACGCTCGCACGACAAACGTTATCATGCAATCTGTATGAAATGAATAAGCTTTATCTAAATTAGTAAAATGAAGAAGCCTTTTGAATGTCAGGAATTTCTGTCAATTACTTTTAGAGTTATGGCCTTTGTTTAACTTTGTTGAACCTTGTGAACATTCGGACGACAAAAGTTATCATCCGATATGTTGAAATTTATATGCATTATTTGAATTAGTAAAATGAAAAAGTCTCTCGAGTTTCAACAATTTCTGTAGATTACTTTCAGAATTACGGACCTTGTTTAATTTTTTAGAACATTTTGGACCCTCAAACGACGAAAATTGTAACGAGTCTGCATGAAATTGTCTATTAAATCTCTCTAAAAACCCACAAAAGAATAAATATGCGACAACCCTGGTCGTCCGCCTGGACGATTTAGCTGCTATGGGCGTATGTTTTGTTGTCTGGCAACCTATATTTTTTTTTTTTTTAAATCGATACGACTTTTGTGGGGGTGGTGCACTGCAAGTCTGCAACAAGGCGTAATTCGCCTTGTGCACGAATTCACTGGCCTAAAACATTCATGGTGGGCGCAAATACAAACCAGGCCCTCCCAAGTGAGTATTGACCCCCCCCCCTCCCCCCAATATCACAAGAAAAAAAACGAGATTTTTCTTAGTATTTTCAATATTGTTTTGGCAGGGCATCTGCACACTGCCTGGCACAACTGGCACATTACTAGTGTTGACAGTTGTGATTTCTGTGTGAATATGAAAGCCGGGTACATGTATTTTGTAATGTTTGATATCTATTATACAACAATACAAGATGTTATACATTTTAACTAAAACAAAATTTCTATTAATTTGTTACAAATTCATATAACTAGTGTTTTAAATGTAATATTCTACGCTCCAATTGGCCTCCAAATACCAGTAGCTGCAGATGCCCATGCTAGTTTGCGCTCCCGAAAACATCTTTCCCCCCCCCCCAAAAAAAAAAAACCAAACAACTTCCTGGCTACGGGTCTGATACATACACACACACACAATCACACACACACACACACACACACACACATAGATTTTATTTATATAGAACCACCGCGAAGTTATCATGGCCACGAAGCGTGAAGTTCGTAGTTTCAGTAAACAATGGTAGGCCTACCCCCACGCTAAATCAAAACACACCTAAATGGTCTTTAACAGTGGGAGGAAACTGAAGGACCCAGAGAAAACCCACGGGAATGGACAGACAATCTACCCCTTGCCACGTACAAGCGGCGAATCGATACCGCGCCAGTTGATTCAATGACAGTCCTTATGATTAATTGCGAACGCGTTAACCATTCTTCTCCAACTGAGCTAATGAAAGCTAATAATGTACGTCATGCTGTGTACTACAAGGGCCTATTCTTATTTCGAATTCCCATGGTTAAGGGTTCTTGTACTTGCACGTCAATGTATTTGAAAGAGACATAGCATCTTATTGGTGTATTGAATATATTAAAACAACAAAAGTTTAATACATGGCTTTGTGAACTCGGGGCCAGATCATTCCGAAACTAGCAATTTTATTTCAATAATTTGATTGCGTTTAGGGGTCTTAAGCAGTGGGGGACAGACGACCCTAATCATTGTCACGTTCTAGCGGAGAATCGAAACCGAGCTACTTGAATCAATAACAGACCTTACCCTCCACCACGCCAATGTGTACACGGGACCCCGTTTTTTGTCCCTTCCGCACGACTACACATTATCCGTTGCCAGGCCCCCGTCCTCCATCCTTCACAACTGACAAGGGAGGACATTTCCAGATAAATTCCGATGCAGTTCGATGATGCTAGACGTCTTACTCACTGAGCCAACGTAGCCTCACTTCATTACTATTCCGAACAAGGAACCTCTTTTTTTATCTATAACATTCGAACGGCTATACGTTGTCCCTTGCCAGGCCTTCTATCCTATACCGCTGACAAGCAGTGGACATCTTTATTTTTAATCCCATTCGAACGACTATACGTTGTCACTTGTCATACTCGCCATCCTACATCACTGACAAAACCACGCATCAAAATATCCGATGAACGTTGTTGAAGTTGGAGAGCAAAGGGCCTCTCGAATTTCAACAATTTCTCTAGATTACTTCAAGAGTTACGGCCCAAGTTTTAGTTTTTAGAACCGTATGAACCCTCGAACGACAAAAAATATACTGTAATCTGTATAAAATTGTCTTTAAAATGTCCCTAAGTACACCAAAAAAATAAATACGCGACAACCCTTGTCGACCGCCCGGACGATTTAGCTGCTGTGTGCGTATACATACATATATACATACATACATACAGTGTTGAAATCAGTTTGTGTCGGCATACCTTTTATCTATACATACATACATACATACATACATACGTAAACAATTGTAGCTCCACGCTAAATCAAAACACACCTAAATGGTCTTTAACAGTAGGGGAAACTGAAGGATCCACAGAAAACCCACGGGAATGGACAAAAGATCTGTCCCTTGTCACGTACAAGCGGCGAATCGATACCGCGCCAGTTGATTCAATGACAGTCCTTATGATCACTTGCGAACGAGTTAACCATTCTTCTCCAACTGAGCTAACGAAAACTAATAATGTACGTCATGCAGTGTGCTACGAGGGCCTACTCTTATGTCGAATTCCCACGGTAAAGGGTTCTTGTAACTGGACGACAATGTATGCGAAAGAGAGAAAGAGAGAGAGAGAGAGAGAGAGGCTCAACCCACTCGGTTGGAAAGACGACACTAATATTGTCACGTTCAAGCGGTGAATCGAAACCAATGTGTACACGGGGCCCCGTTAGCCTGTCCCATCCGCACGACTACATGTTATCCGTTGCAAGACCCCCCGTCCTCCATCTACACAACGGACAAGGGAGAATATCTCAAGATAAATTCCGATGCAGATCGATGAAGTTAGAGAGCAAACGTCCTACTCTCTGAGCCACCGTAGCCACCACTTCATTTCGATTCCGCCTTATACCACTGACAAGCAGTTGACCTCGTTATTTTTAATCCCATATGAACGACTTTACGTTGTCACTTGTCAGACTCGCCATCCTACAGCACTGACAAAACCACGCATCAAAATATCCGATGAACGTTGTTGAAGTTGGAGAGCAAAGAAAGATTTGATTGAAGACTTAAAATCGATTACAGAATACAATAATATCTGTGCAAGAAGAGATTAAAATTATTTTGGACTATTTAATTGCCTAAAACTTCAAACATTTCCGTTTATTATAATCCATTTCCAAATACAAATGTCGATACGGTAGTCAGTGGACATGCGTATCAACTGCACTTTCGAGGCGAGAACACGAGAAGACGAGAAGTCGAGATTGTTACGAAGCGAGGGAGCGAGAACACGAGAGGACGAGATTAGCTCAAAGGCGAGGGAGCGAGAAGACGAGAACACGAGGTTTTTCAAAGGCGAGAACACGAGAGGACGAGAAGTCGAGGGCGAGAATTCGAGGGCGAGAACACGAGAAGACGAGAAGTCGAGGGCGAGGGAGCGAGAACACGAGGTTTTTCAAAGGCGAGAAGACGAGAAGACGAGAAGTCGAGGGACGAGGGAACGAGAAGTCGAGGTGAAAGTAATCTCGTGTTCTCGGGGCGAGATCCTCGTATTCTCGCTCCGTTTCCTCGTGTTCTCGTTCCCTCGCTGCCTCGCCCTCGACTTCTCGTCCTCTCGTGTTCTCGTCTTCTCGTGTTCTCGCCCTCGACTTCTCGTCTTCTCGTGTTCTCGCCCTCGACTTCTCGCGGCGAGAAGACGAGATTCTGAAATGGACGCAATAGGCTTCCATAGAAGCTTAGATGACAAATGCCTCGATCTACACAAAAAATCAGAATAGAATGAACAAGCTCTCGCGTAACGATTTAGCTGAGACACAAACACTCCATAAGCTGGTGATATTGGAATGTTACTACTAATAAATGGAAAGTTAACAATCGGAAAGTCAAAGTCATCACGTTTATCGTACAATTTAACACTTAGTTTATGGCAATTGTCAAAATCGAGACGCAGATCCAAGTAGGAAGCGCAATTGTCACTGTCAGTAGTATTTTTAATTTCGAGCTCATCAGGATATATGAATTCTATATAATCACTGAATTTTGGATTATTCAGTGATAGAACATCATCGATAAATCGATAAGTGAAGTCTGATACACTACTATTAGTAAATGCAGGAGGACTGCACTACACGCAAAACAAAAAAATCTACAAGATAAACCTGCGGACAGACAGAAAAAAGACATTGCAAAAACTAAACAATTATAGATGTACTACTATATATTGATATACGCATAGTTATATATCACGCATAGCGGTAAGTCTGATATAGTATAAACACGTAAATCATTCCTACAGATTGAATACTTCGGCAGTATCAAAATCAATTATTACTAAAATAGACAATAAATAAAAACCAACTACGAACAATCCAAACCAAATGGACTGCTCCTCGTGTACAAAATACACGACAAACAGTGGTAACAGGTGCTCGGAAGAGTAAGCTTACGCCACTTCAATGTGAAAAAGATTTTGAATCCGGATACAAATGAATAAACGGCGTCAAAAAGAATAATGTCATTCACTGGACACGAGCTAGGTCATTTTAGACTAATATATAGTTCAATTTTATATGATTACATTGGGACTTTGGAAAGTGCACTTGTATGCGTTATATGAAAGGGTGCACTATAAATAATCTGCTGTTATAATAAAAATCGTGTCTATCGTAATCAACAACGCTCGATTAATGCCCCGATCTCTAGCGCGAAAACACAATAACTTAATTATATAGATTACAAGTTTAGGCTTTTATTTTCACTGTTAAAATTATTGCCGGGGCTAAAGCCCCCTAGCCCCCCCCCCCGGCTCCGCGGCCCCTGATAAAAGGTAACAAATTATAATATGTGCTAGGGCCTAAAAAAATGTTTGTCCCATATAAGTCACTTAAAAAAACCCAAGTACGAACAATCCAAACCATTAGACAAAATTCGAAGTCTTTAAAAAAATGGTATAGGCAAAATAGTGTAATCAGACAAAATATTGTAATCAGCATATTATTTGTGGACTGTTCTTCGTTTACAAAATACACGACAAACAGTGGTATAGCGGGTGTCCGGAAGAGTAGAGTAGAGAGAGAGAGAGAGAGAGAGAGAGAGAGAGAGAGAGAGAGAGGGGGTTTAAAGTCCACTCAACACAACTAGGTACTTTCGGGACTAACATGTGGTTTAATTTTTTTCTTTCAATAATATGCTTGCGCGTATAGGGGTCTTTAGCAGTGGGGGAAACCGGGGTCGAGTGCCCGGAGGAAACCCACGAGGTTGAGAAGGCGCCCCTATCTCCATGCCACAGTATACGCTCACACCAGGGCTCGAAACCACAGCCGCAAGACAGAGGTGGCCGACCAGCTAGAGGTCGAAGCGCGGCACTCTAATCACTAGGCCATCCCAACCTACCCCGGGAAGAGTAAGCGTACCCTGTTTTAATAGATTTTTTTTAATTTTCTTACATCTTTTAAAAATGTGAGGAGTGTCGTAAGCCGCAAGCGGTGACATTATTAAGGACCATTGTTTGATGGTTGAATTATTCTCGAAAATCATAAATACATATAAGGTCCATGATGAAACTTTTCTGATGAAATACGTTGTAGCCTACTTATAGATTTTTTAAAATTTTCTTACATCTTTTTAAAATGAGAGGAGTGTCGTAACATGCAAGCGGTGACATTATTAAGGATCATTGTTTGATGGTTGAATTATTCTCGAAAATCGTAAATACATATAAAAGGTCCATGATGAAACTTTTCTGATGAAATACGTTGTACACTTACATTTGGGACGACAAGGACACTATAAAGAAACGGGCTATACTTAAGATTGCCCAGTGACGTCACTCGTTTTGAAGAAACACACCTGAAGGGAATCCCGCGCTGGCAACTTTGTTAAAAAATCCGAAGAGAGCTGAAATCGGAACTTGGAATGTAGGTATCTTAATTTCTCCGAAGATTTGTTTTATTACAGCGTTGGTACAATAGTTAATGCGATAAATTGTCACATAGCCTAAATTATTGCGGGACTGACTGTCAGTGTCAGTCGAACTGAGAATGCCGCGCTTGAAAGGTAGTCAGGTCTAAATCGGCCTATATATTGACACTGCAATCATGCAACATGGAATCGCTTGAACAACGATTGGGCCAATATCATTACAGTTACATTGCGTATCGTTATTAAAGGGTCAATCCCGATAATGTTTTTAAGAATAAAGCTGCGTAATTTTGTGTTAAAATCCCTTAAAATACCCCACCTTAGGGCCGAGCAACTAACACAATATATGTGATACGTTTTCAAACAATTTTAACCCGCCAGTCTTTATCTGGAAATAGAGTTTGGTGTCCCAAGCTGTATTATGCGGTGATTTGATAAAACCAGACTTTTTTTTATAAAAATAACGTGTCGGTAAAATTTACTTTTTGTTATCAAGTACAGCACATGGACCATTCACCGTGTAGACCTCTAAAGGAACGGAAATCGATTATCGGGTCACCAAACGAAAGAATTGCCCCAAAATCTTAAAAGGGTTACGTGTCCAGATAAGCTGTTTTAACGCTCACGTCCAAATGACTCAATATTTTGAGCTAAAACTTTGAGTCAGAGTATATACACCATTCTTCTATATTTTGGCGTTTAAATTTTATACGTACTCGACTTTTTATTTTTGAGACTTTGTTAAATTCGGGACTGTCCCTTTAACGCGAAGCCATGTCAGAGCGACTAAAATATGCTAAGATAAAGATAAGATAAGATTTTTATTGATACATCATAAACAGATATAAACAACATCAATATGCATTGCACGTAAAATATTTAATAATTAAATAATCTCATTTATTACACTACACACTGGGATTGTCACACCTGGTCACGCCCCTTGTCAGTGATGCAGAAGGAGGGCCTGACAAGGACAGCTGCCTAGTCGTTCGGATGGGACGAAAAACCGAGGTCCCGTGTACAAATTGGAGTGCACGTAAAAGATCCCTTGGCAGTTGGAATTCGATATAAGAGTAGGCCGTAGCGCCGCTGCCCAGGCAAAATTTCCCTCATAGCACACTGTTGGCGTATGCCCGTCTTCAATTGGCCCAGGTTAGGTGCTTAAGCGTAGGACGTTAAACCTCATTTCATTCATTCATTCACACCTGGTCACGACGAATCAAGGATAACATCAAAAGCACACATTATGTGTTGAGCTTCTCCGTGATGGTCCTGATGGCTAGTTTAGTAGTTAAAATAGAGGTTCCTATTATATTATTTATATAATATAATTTAAATTAGGCGGCCTGTACCGGTAGTGGTAGGCCTACGGTAGGTACAAACAAGCAATACAAATTATGATTCATATTCATTATTGGCAGTGAGCGAGTGACACTATTGACTATAGAGTATAGTTACTAGCATGTATCGTTATCAGTAGTGTAATCATTTCTATATTGACTAGTACTCATAAAACTAATATGACAGATTTTATTATAAAAAAAAAATGAAAAGAAGTATTTCAGGGTACGGTAGCATGATTTACCCAAATCTACCCAAATCTATCCAAATCTACGCAAATCCACCATTATTTCAACTAAGACAATAATTTATATAGATATTTGACAAACTGTCTATTTAATTTACAGTCATTAAGTTTTGGTGTCAAAATGTCCTTCAAAATGCAATATCCAAGCAAGTTTGGAAGTAGTAACCAAGGGACATAGCTCATGTATTTGCACGAAATCGCTTGTTTGGAAATTGCATTTTGAGGGATATTTTTGAAACAAAAACCTTATGATTTTAAATTAAAAATGCAAATGAGGCACAAAGAACACTATAATATCAAATATAGATATAAATTATTATTATATGAGTTGAAATAATGGTGGATTTGGGTGGTTTGGGTAAATCGTGCTACCGGTATTTCAGACATGGTTCTCATATTGAACAGTCGGACACAAGCAAGGTATTTAAAATAAAAAAAGAAGTTTGGTGGGGTAGTCATAGTGACGCACAGGCCTATTTATTTAGCTAAAACAATTAATAAGAAATAAAATGTGTTTAGTCGTCTTCAGATTAGATACTGCAAATATAAAAGTAGTTATTTGTAACTACTGTAAGAAATATTTTCATTTTTATCTGACAATACATTTACTGCTATCCCACTTTGGAAGTACATTTAAAGTCGCATTGCAGGTTTGAGACCCGAATTGTGCGCCGAGTTCTTGTGTCCTTGAATAAGACACTTTATCCCTGTATTCCAGTCTACCCAGCTGTAAATGGGTACCGGTAGGATGGTGTATGTGTTACACAAAAAACTAATGCGCTCCTTGAATAATTGTGTAGCGCTTTGAGCATGCATTTCTGGATGGATATATGCGCTTTATAAATATACATTATTATATTAGCACAATATGGAGAGAGAGAGAAATGGGGTTTAACGTCCACTCGACACAAACTAGGCCATTTTGGGACTAACATATGGATTTCAATTTTTATTTCAATAATTCGCTTGCGTGTAGGATTCTTTTGCAGTGGGATAAAACCAGAGTGCCCAGAAGAAACCCACGTGGTTGAGAAGGCACCCCTATCTCCATGTCACATACGCTCACACTAGGGCTCGAAACTACAGCCATAAGCCAGAGGTGCCTGGCCAGCTAGAGGTCGAAGCGCGACACTCTAGGCAACTAGGCCATCCCAACCCCTTAGCACAGTAGTAGGAATCCCTTACACACTAC
This sequence comes from Patella pellucida, assembly GCA_917208275.1. Classification (NCBI taxonomy): domain Eukaryota; kingdom Metazoa; phylum Mollusca; class Gastropoda; family Patellidae; genus Patella; species Patella pellucida. The sequence goes on from OU795044.1 coordinate 2,586,631, forward strand.
ATTAAAGTGAAAGGTAAATCTCATACATTATGTATAGGCCTACAACTATACTACTTCTTTAATTAATAATACATATGTAAAGAGATAATGATCGTAATTAGTTTAATTAAAGTTACATTATTCAAGATATAGATAAGAACTAGCCATTCTTGCTATACCAGTTCGAAAGTAGATGATGTAAAATAAATAATTTGAAAATTTCATTCAAATTACTCTATTGCAAGCGAAGATATTGGCATTTGAAGATTTGGCTGACCTGTTCAATAATTTCAACCACAGTCCTGGTTGATCAAAGCTAAGACTCGAAGCGTCTGGGCGCGCCATATTTGATTTATCACTGAAACGTTTTAATCTGTTTAATATCAGAGCAATCTGATGCCATCCAAAGCTGATTAAGGCCTAGATCAGTTAATTAATGTCTAATTAATACTTTAGAAAACATTTCATGCCAAAATAAAGACCTGCACTAGGCAGATTTAGCTCTTGAATAATGCATGTTTAAATAGTAGAGAGAAAGAGAGAAATGGGGTTTAACTTCCATTTGAAACAAACTAGGTCATTTCGACTTTGAGACTAACATGGTTTATTTTTTTTCAATAATTAGCTTGCACGTAGAAGTCTTTAGCAGTGGAAGGAAACTGGAGGTTGAACAGGCAACCCCATTCCTTGTCACGTACAACCAGGGATTCGAAACCAAGGGGGTTGACTCAATGACAGGCTTTATGATACAGCGCGTGCACCCTTACCATTCGGTCGACCCCCCGAAAAGTAGAAAGAGGGTCAAAAAGCACATTTAAATTAATTTGATTTTAAGTTTTTATACGCCCACATTTTCATGTGGACGTATTATGTCGTCGCCCCTGTCTGTCTGTCCGTCCGTCCGTCCGTCCGTCTGGACGTCCGTCCGTCCACAATTGTTTGTGGACTCTCTACAGGTCACAATTCTTGTTGGATTTTGACAAAACTTGAAATATAGGTTTATCCCCAAAAGATCTCGGCTGCTTTCGATATTGGCATGTATCGGATCAAAACTTCATGGATTATGGCCCCTGATTGTACGAAAAATCACGTTTTTAGCTTGTTGACCCTATAGAGGTCACAATTTTGAACCGATTTTGATGAAACTTGACATGCATGTTTATAACCCAAAGATCTTGGTTCCTTTCGATATTTGCGCCTATCGGAACGTAATTTCCTGAATTATGGCCCCTGATTGTCCGAAAAATCACCTATTTTAGCTCGTGGTTCCTCTGGAGGTCACAATTATTATCCGATTTGAAAAACCGTTTGATTATATCACCGTTACACCCTAAGGAAGGTTGAGTTCAAATTTCGGAAAAATCGGACCAAAATTACCATACAAAATGGCCGCCGTTCGTCCGCGAATCCTGTTAAAAAATGGTATATCAAGGTTGTGGACCCTGTAGAGATCACAATTTTAATTTGATTTTGATGAAACTTGAAATGCATGGTTATAACCCAAAGATCTTTGTTCCTTTCAATATTTGCGCATATCGGATCGTAACTTTCTGAATTATGGCCCCTGATTATACGTAAAATCGCCTTTGTTTAGCTTGTGGTCCCTCTGGAAGTCACAATTATTATCTGATTAAAAAAAAATCGTTTGATTATATCACCGTTACGCCCTAAGGAAGGTTGAGTTCGAATTTCGGAAAAATGGGACCAAAATTGCCATACAAAATGGCCGTCATTCGTACGCGAATACTGTTTAAAAAATGGTATATCAAGGTTGTGGACCCAGTAGAGGTCACAATTTTAATTTTCGATTTTGATGAAACTTGAAATGCATGGTTATAACCTAAAGATCTTGGTTCCTTTCGATATTTGCGCATATCGGATTGTAACTTCCTGAATTATGGCCCCTGATTATACGCAAAATCGTCTTTGTTTAGCTTGTGGTCCCTCTGGAGGTCACAATTATTATCCGATTTAAAAAATCGTTTGATTATATCACCGTTACACCCTAAGGAAGGTTGAGTTTGAATTTCGGTAAAATTCGGAACAAAATTGCCATACAAAAAAAATGGCCGCCGCGTGTACGCGAATACTGTTATAAAATGGTATATCAAGGTTGTGTACCCAGTATAGGTCACAATTTTGATTCAATTTTGATGAAACTTGAAATGCATGGTTATAACCTAAAGATCTTGGTTCCTTTCGTTATTTGTACATATCAGATCATAACTTCCTGAATTATAGCCCTTGATTGTCCGAAAAATCGCCTATGGTCCCTCTGGAGGTCACGATTATTATCCGATTTAAAAAAACGCTTGACTCTATCACCAATTCACCATACGGAATGTTGAGTTTGAATTTCAAGGAAATCGGACCATAATTGCCAGATAAAATGGCCGCCGTTTGTACGCTAATAGTGTTAAAATATGGTATATCAAGGTTGTGGACCCAGTATAGGTCACAATTTTAATTCGATTTTGTTGAAAGTTGAAATGCATGTTTATTACCTAAAGATCTTGATTCTTTTCGATATTTGCGCATATCAAATTGTAATTTAATGAATTATAGCCTTTGATTGTAGGAAATATCACTTTCGGTTTTGCTTGTTCTCTATCCATGTCTCGAAAATGTGGGTGTATCCTGCCTGGCAGTGCCAGCTTACTATCTTTTTATTGTATTTTCTAATCAGTCATTCATCAAAATATGTGAGAAGCCTTTAAGGGACAATCCCGAATTAAACAGAGGCTCAAAAATAAAAGTCTGAGAATGTATGAAAATTAAACGCCAAAATATAGGGAAACGTATTACCTTGTCTCAAATTTTTTACTCAAAATATTGAGTCGTTTGGACTTGAACGCCAAAACTGCTTGTCTGGACACGTACTTTAACCTTTTAAGATTTCGGGTCAATTGTTTCGTTGGGTGACCTTATAACCGATTACGGTTACTTGAGAGGGTAATGCAGTGAATAACCCATGTGCCATACTTGATAGAGAAAGGCAAATTTCAACTACACATTATTTTTATAAAAAAATGTTTGGTTTAATCCAGATACCATAAAATACACCTTGGGGCACCGGTCTCAAAGTCAAGATGAAGACTGACGGATTTAAGTCGTTTGAAAACGTATCATAAATACTGCAGTAGTTGCTAGGCCCTTGACTTGAATATTTTAAGTGATTTTAACACAAAATTAAACAGTTTTATTCCCAATACAAATATCGGGATTAGCCCTTTAATTGAATAACAATTGGTCACATTGTTGGTTAGTCCAGTCTACATAGGGAGTAGGCTACTATTTGAAATTTCACATATGTTTTGCCTTGTTCACCAAGGCATTTCATTACAAATGGCACTCAGGAGCCTAGAGAATAAAATTAACATAAAACCTAGTACGAACAATCCAAACCATTAGACAAAATTCAAAGTCCTAAAAAACAGGTATAGGCAAAATAGTGTAATATAGCAAAATAGTGTAATCAGCATATGGACTGTTTACCATGTTCAAATAAAATAAAACCAAGTACGAACAATCCAAACCATCAGACAAAATTCGAAGTCCTAAAAAACGGTATAGGCAAAATAGTGTAATATGGCAAAATAGTGTAATCAGCATATGGACTGTTCACCGTGTACAAAATACACGACAAACAGTGGTAACCAGTGTCCGGAAGAGTAAGCTTACCCTGCTGGCATGCCACACCCGCCATAGCTGCATCCAATCTATTAAGCGAAATCTCGGTAAAATAGCGTGATTGGCCAATGAACTATAGGTATGTAAAATACACGTGATGAACAGTGTTAACAACGTAGTAGACCTATATTATCAGGGATATAGTATATCCGTCAATGAAATATGTCAAATATTATAGTCGAAAGAGACATGTCATATTTACCAATCAAATCAATATGACGGCCATAAAACTTTTTAAAGGTTTTAATAAGTTTAGTTCGTAAGTATCCCTGTAGTTGAAGCTTAGATGACAAATGCCTCGATCTACTTAAAAAATCAGAATAGAACGAACAAGCTCTCGCGTAACGAATTAGCTGAGACACAAACACTCCATAAGCTGGTGATATTGGAATGTTACTACTAATAAAAGGAAAGTTAACAATAGGAAAGTCAAAGTCATCACGTTTATCGTACAGTTTAACACTGAGTTTATGGCAATTGTCAAAATCGAGACGCAGATCCAAGTAGGAAGCGTAATTGTCACTGTCAGTAGTGTTTTTAATTTCGAGCTCATCAGGATATATGAATTCTATATAATCACTGAATTTTGAATAACACGACAAACAGTGGTAACAGGTGTCCGGAAGAGTAAGCTTACCCTGCCTGGCGCGCCACAATGGCCATAGCTGCATCCAAACTATTAGGCGAAATCTCGGTAAAATAATGGGATTGGCCAAAATAGTGTAATTAGCATATACTCAACAAACAGTGGTAACAGGTGTTCGGAAGAGTATTTTAATTAATTGGAATGAATGAATGAAATGGGGTTTAACGTCCTACTATTATGTACCTAACCTGGGCTAATAGAAGACGGGCATACGCCATACAGTGTGCTATGAGGGAAATTTTTTCCGGGCAGCGGCGCTACGGCGCTACGGCCTACTCTTATATCGAATTCCAACTGCCAAGGGATCTCTTACGTGCACTCCAATGTGTCCCATGAGAATGACTAGGCAGCTGTCCTTGTCAGGCCCTCCTTCTTCATCACTGACAAGGGGAAGATGTACCAGTACCAGTATTATGTGTTTGTGTTTTGATAATGAGGAGTATGTATAATATCAGTAGAAATAATATTAATGGTTTAAGTAATTGAGCTGTTAACCATGTAGTTTAATAGCTGAGTGAATACAGCTGTTGTGATATTTTGGATTGTAAAATGTGGTTGAACAACACGCTCACTCCTGTATAGTTTATTATTGGTCATAAATCATCAAAGGGACAAGAGACAAGTTAATTCACTTACAAAGCAGATAGTCGTGGCCTAAAAATTAGAGTTACATGTGAGAAATAATGAGAAAGTAAAGTTACATGTGAAGAAGGAGATTTACATGTGAGAAAAGAGAGTTACATAAGTTACATGTGAGAAAAGAGAGTTACGTGTGAAGAAAGGAGAGTTACATGTGAGAAAAGAGAGTTACAGAAGTTACATGTGAGAAAAGAGAGTTACGTGTGAAGAAAGGAGAGTTACATGTGAGAAAAGAGAGTTACATAAGTTACATGTGAGAAAAAAGAGTTACAAGTGAAGGAGGAGAGTTACATGTGAGAAAGAAGTTACATGTGAGAAAGGCGAGTTACATATGAGAGAAGAGTGAGAAAGGAGAGTTACATGTGAGAAATAATGAGAAAGGAGAGTTACATGTGAGAAAGGAGAGAGTTACATGTGAGAAAAGAGAGTTACATAAGTAACATGTTGGAAAAGAGAGTTACATGTGAGAAATGAGAGTTACATGTGAGAAAAAAGAGTTACATGTGAAGAAGGAGAGTTCTATGTGAAGAAGGAGAGTTACATGTGAGAAAGGAGAGTTACACGTGAGAAAGGAGACTTAAATGTGAAGAAGGAGAGTTACATGTGAGAAAGGAGACTTAAATGTGAGAAATAATGAGAAAGGAAAGTTACGTGTGAAGAAGGAGTTACATGTGAAAAAGGAGAGTTACATGTGAGAGAAGAGTGAGAAAGGAAAGTTACATGTTAGACATGAGAGTTACATGTGAGAAAAAGTGAGAAAGGAAAGTTACGTGTGAAGAAGGAGTTACATGTGAAAAAAGAGAGTTTACATGTGAGAGAAGAGTGAAAAGGGAGAGTTACATGTGAGAAAAAGTGAGTTACATGTGGAAAAGTGAGTTACATGTACATGTGAGAAAAGTGAAGAAAGATATTGAATAAACTATACTATAGTATGTACATAAAGATTTAAACAAAGGTTGAGATGATAGACTTGATTTTGGCCGCTGGTTAATGTTATGTAGTTTAATATGTAGCCTAGAGGAGGAAATATTTTAGTCTTTTCGGATCAGGGAACACTACTGTTACCACTGTTTGTCGTGTATTTTGTGCACGGTGAACAGTCCATATGCTGATTACACTATTTTACCTGATTACACTATTTTGCCTGATTTCGTCTAATAGTTTGGATGCAGCTATGGCGGGTGTGGTATGCCGGCAGGGTAAGCTTACTCTTCCGGACACCTGTTACCACTGTTTGTCGTGTATTTTATACACGGTTAACACTTAACAGTCCATATGCTGATTACACTATTTTGCCATATTACACTATTTTGACTATAACGTTTTTTTTAGGACTTCGAATTTTATCTGATGGTTTGGATTGTTTGTACTTGGTTTTATTTTATTTATTATCCTGTAGCGCCATTCTCAAGTTGTTTGACTTACAGAGAATATCTCGGCAATTGTTTAAATTATCTGTACACACATGATCCACCTTAGTTACCGGTATATGCTTGCGCATTTTGCTAATTAGACATTTCTAGAATTTTATCATTCTAGTGTTTTGACTTATAGCCTGTTCAGACGCGCAAGTTAAACTAGCTTAACTTTATCCGGCGATAGTTAATTCAGCAATTTTCGTCGTCTGAACGCATATGTGGAGATTTTTAACTTGTTTAAAAATATCCACCTCCCTAGGTGAATTGAATTCAGCTTTTTTTTAATCTGATTTAACTTTCGGCGTCTGAATGGGTAGGATTAAAATATCCGGATATTTTCCCTCTGGGCATGCGCAGTGCGTAGTAAATAACAATCTTAGACAAATGGCGGCTATCAGTGCCCATGCGCGTTTACCTCTGACGCTTGACCGACGAGGTCAGGAACATGGTTAGGAATGTTAATACAGTATAGTGCCAGTATCTTAAAACACGTATGAACGCAAAAATTGCCGGATAAATATCGCCGGATAAAAGTCGCCGGATAAGTTATAAGCATCTGAACGGGGTATTAGTTTTGAGCAGAATAGTGACTGCATCTACTTTTGTGTTTTGACTAAGTTTTCAGTATAATAGTGTACCTAATAACTGAGTCTATTTTGTAAACACCTGTGTTTTAAAGGGCGGGTTGCCAGGTACATCTACTGTGTCAATAGTTAAAAACAATTACCTGTGGTTTTTAACCAGGTTCCGAGTTCACTATGCATTCTCAGACTAAAGTTGAGAATTTATTCAACTTTCAATCACTGTTTATGAGAAATATCTTTGATCTAAAAACACAAAACTGTGAACACACATGCATGTAGTTTCTTATTGATGTACTTAATAGTTGATACTTTAAAACAACAAAATTATTATAAAGGCTATATTATTGTAGTTAAAAAAAGGTGAACAAATTTGAGTAAGTTCTCAACTTAAATCTGAGAATGCTCCGTGAACTCGGGGCCAGGTCTTATTGTATCTATAAGTTCAACTGAGTATCGTACACTACTGTGGCCCATGTCGACATGTAACACACTACACATAGAGGGGTTGGGATGGCCTAGTGGTTTAGAGTGCCGCGCTTCAATCTCTAGCTGGCCGGCCACCTCTGGCTTGCGGCTGTGGTTTCGAGGCCTAGAGTGAGCGTATGTGGCATGGTGATAGGGGCACCTTCTCAACCTCGTGGGTTTCCTCCGGGCACTCCGGTTTCCCCCCACTGCTAAAGACCCCTACGCGCAAGCGAATGATTGAAATAAAATTAAAACCATATGTTGTGTTGAGTGGATGTAAACCCCATTTCTCTCTCTCTCACTACACATTACAAAATAACATTATTTTACACCATGGGTTTTTACCTTGTTTACATCTAATAGTAAATGCAGGAGGACTGCACTACAGGACTGCAGGAGGACTTGGTTTCCTCCCACGAGCAAGCGAATTATTGAAATAAAATTAAACCATATGTTAGTCCTGAAATGACCTAGTTGTGTTGAGTGGACGTTAATCCCCATTTCTCTATCTCTCTCTCTCTCCCGACCCCCGTCAACTGAATGTACAAATGTACCATATATAACATATACATGTAAATGAATAAATAAACGCAAGTTGATGTCCAAAGTTTCTGTTTTTATTCACAAGAGTTTCATCAGGTAGAATCTTTATCACACTACATTACAAAATAAATAATCCTGGGAACATAACGAAAAAACCTTACAAGAGGGGCGGAAGAGTCCCTATAACAGCGCAAGCAAGTTAGGATCTCAGTGATGCATCCGAGGAGAAACAGGGACCATTCCTTGTAGATAAATCATAGTAAAAAAAATCCCCAGTAACAAACTTGACAAGACTGTGGATATAAAAAAATTTATCCAGGATGCATTATATTACAAAATACAAAATAAGATATTTGCACTTGAGGCCAAATCGGAAAAAGGCCTCAGTCCTAATTTGCTACCCTTGTAAAATGACGCGATTATTATTATTATTATTATTACCCCAGTTTCCTCCCCTAAAGTTCCTTCCTGCAGTAATGATCGAAATCATTCGCACAATCTGTGCCAAGGGCCAAATTGGAAAAAGGCCTCAGTCCTAATTTGCTACCCTTGTAAAATGACGCGATTATTATTATTATTAAGAAATCTTGAAATATAAGATATTGTTGAAAGGTTATTCAAGGTTTTAATCATGTTACAAGATTCCATACATAGATATAGATTAATTATAGTCCTATATTTTACCTCATCGCTGTGAATTATCAGTCCACGACTGTGTTATATGTTATATTGTATTTAAAGGGCACCGACCAAGCGTGTCAATAACAAACTTAACCAGATGATATTACACACACAGTGTTCAGCAGGTAGCTAATACATAGGTGTAGGTTTCGTACGTAGATTTTGTAGATTTTCTAGGCTCGTGTCACAAACTGTGTGGTATAATATTAGATACAGTGTTCAGCAGGAAGCTAATACATAGGTGTACATGTAGGTTTCGTACATAGATTTTCTAGGCTCGTGTCACAAACTGTGTGGTATAATATTAGATACAGTGTTCAGCAGGTAGCTAATACATAGGTGTAGGTTTCGTACGTAGATTTTCTAGGCTCGTGTCACAAACTGTGTGGTATAATATAACGTTGATACCAGATCTTGATATTACACAGTGTTCAGCAGATAGCTAATACATGTACATAGGTGTAGGTTTCGTACGTAGATTTTCTAGGCTGGTGTCACAAACTGTGTGGTATAATATTAGACACAGTGTTCAGCAGGTAGCTAATACATAGGTATAGGTTTCGTACGTAGATTTTCTAGGCTCGTGTCACAATCTGTGTGGTATTATATAATGTTGATACCAGATGATATTATACACAGTGTTCAGCAGGTAGCTTATACATAGGTATAGGTTTCGTACATAGATTTTCTAGGCTCATGTCACAATCTGTGACGTATAATATAATGTTGATACCAGATGATATTACACAGTGTTCAGCAGGTAGCTAATACATAGGTTTAGGTTTCGTACGTAGATTTTCTAGGCTCATGTCACAATCTGTGACGTATAATATAATGTTGATACCAGATGATATTACACAGTGTTCAGCAGGTAGCTAATACATAGGTTTAGGTTTCGTACGTAGATTTTCTAGGCTCGTGTCACAAACTGTGTGGTAAAATATTATACACAGTGTTCAGCAGGTAGCTAATACATAGGTGTAGGTTTCGTATATAGATTTTCTAGGCTCGTGTCACAATCTGTGTGGTATAATATAATGTTGATACCAGATGATATTACACAGTGTTCAGCAGGTAGCTTATACATAGGTGTAGGTTTCGTACATAGATTTTCTAGGCTCATGTCACAATCTGTGAGGTATAATATAATGTTGATACCAGATGATATTACACACACAGTGTTCAGCAGGTAGCTAATACATAGGTGTAGGTTTCGTACGTAGATTTTCTAGGCTCATGTCACAATCTGTGACGTATAATATAATGTTGATACCAGATGATATTACACACAGTGTTCAGCAGGTAGCTAATACATAGGTTTAGGTTTCGTACGTAGATTTTCTAGGCTCATGTCACAATCTGTGACGTATAATATAATGTTGATACCAGATGATATTATATACAGTGTTCAGCAGGTAGCTAATACATAGGTGTAGGTTTCGTACGTAGATTTTCTAGGCTCGTGTCACAATCTGTGTGGTATAATATAATGTTGATACCAGATCTTGATATTATACACAGTGTTCAGCAGGTAGCTAATACATACATGTAGGTGTAGGTTTCGTACGTAGATTTTCTAGGCTTGTGTCACAATCTGTGTGGTATATAAATATAGGTAGCTAATACATAGGTTTGATAATTGTTTAGTTCTTGCAATGTCTATTTTCTGTCTTGTCCGCAGGTTTATCTTGTAGATTTTTTGTTTTGTTGGTTTTGCGTGTAGTGCAGTCCTCCTGCATTTACTAATAGGTATAGGTTTCGTACGTAGATTTTCTAGGCTCGTGTCACAAACTGTGTCGTATTATATAATGTTGATACCAGATCTTAAAGAATCTGTTTTTAAATACACATTCCTCGGTCATGTTTGAAATAATTTTTATACGCCCACATTGAAATGTGTTTAAAAAATTATAAAACGGCTGCCACTAAAACCATCATTATTGACATCTTCATGATTGGTTTTTGTGTACAACTTTTTATATTCAGATATTTCACATTGAAATGTGGTCGTATATTGCCGTCGCCTCCGTCCTTCCGCCCGTCGCTAAAGTTAATATCCAATTGACTTTAAATTTATACACAGTGTTTAAGGTCATGTGACGAAAAAGCCTATTGATTTTCAGCAATTTCCGATAATTACTGTCAGAATTATGGCCCTTGATCACTTAAAAAAATCTTGTGGACGCTCTAGAGGCTAAAATTAATAACCGATTGACTTTAAATTTATACACAGTGTTTAAGGTCAGAAGATGAAGAAGCCTATTGATTTTCAGCGATTTCCGATAATTACTGTCAGAGCTACATGTATGGCCCTAGATCTCTTCAAAAAATCTTGTGGTTGCTCTAGAGCCACGTTTCTCAACCTTTTCCCACCGCTCACCCCTAAATGAATTCTCAACCAGCCAATTTACCCCCAGAGTTTTCGCCGGTCACCGCGAGCGACGTAGGCACGAAGCCTGTCGAGGAGGATCTGGGGGTATTCTCCCCCCAGAAATTGGGGCCCGGAAACGTGATTTCCAGTCATTTCAGGCATTCTTCCAGGCGTTTCAGAGGAACTAGAAAATGGCCCTTTTCTATAGAAGCCACCCAACATGAACCGAGGGTTCTTGCACGGGCCTGCACTCCATGACCACATTGACATTGAATATGGAAAGAATACGGATCGAGGTTTAGATTCAATTATCACAAACAACGTTGTTTCCAGTTCAGTACGAATTTTGCTCCTAGTGATTGGCACAAACGATTTTTTATTATTCTCCGGACAGTGTTTGAGAGTGCTAACCTCATGTCATTTCGGACATTCAGTCTGTTCCGGTATTTGTTTTTTATCACAACCAGCATTGACGTTGAAAATCTAGATTCACAAAGGTATGTTGTAACGAACGGCATGACACTAGAAATAGCCAGGAAAAAAGTTTACAACAGAGCTTGAAATGCAACTTCACCTCTCATGGGACTCCATAACCCTTATATACCCATTTTTGAAGTTACTTGGAGTGTGGTCATTTACCCCCTGGACGCGAATCTGATGTATAAGAACAAGTTATTCAGTCAATGTTATTAACAATATCAACGGACAATGACGTCCACTTTATATATGCCTTTTTAATTTAAAAAAAAAAAAATGTAAATTCAAAATTGTACAAAGATTCTATTCTGATTACATATTAATAAATTTTAGTAAAGACTTTATCATTTAAAAATTAATTAACTACCAGTTTCTTCTCAAAATATCACATTTGTTATCTGTATCACATATTATACATACTATTGAACATAACTCAAATTGAAACCCAATATAAACTACGTACTGTTTGATGGTCGAGAGCGAGACATTAAATAATATATTGTAACAACAAGATGACCGTGGGGTCCGAGTGTTTGTACAATACATGTATATTACGCAATGTCTTTAGCTCGAGAACATTAAATAACGTAAAATACAGATGTGCAGCAAATTGCAATGATTGTGATGTAGATGTATTTACCAGTGCACTACCTCAGCATATTAGACCTAATCTACTGCGCTGGAAGAACATTCCCGCGAAACTCCGTCACTGTGTAGATGCAAGCACTTCTATGTTTACGGTAGAAGAAAATATAAATAAACCAAAAAATACGTCCGGCTAAACACAAACAACCACATAACTTCATTCTGATAAATATCAATCATAAGCCAGATGTTATAATGTATGTGTCAATGAGTCAACTGGCTTGCTTTCGAATCCCCGGTTGTACGTGGCAAGGAATAGGGTCGCCTGTCAAATCTCGTGGGTTTTCTCCCGGTCCTCCGATTTCCTCCCACTGCAAAAGACCCCTACGCGCAAGCAAATTATAGAAATAAAATTAAACCATATTTAGTCCCAAAATGACCTAGTTTGTGTCGAGTGGACATTTTAAACTGTTATAACAGTACTTACTGAATACAAATTAACTAGTGAGATGATTTTAAACAGTTATAATAGTGCTCACCGTATACAGATTGGTCTATTAACTAGATTGAGTTGATTTTAAACAGTTATAATTGTACTCAACGAATACAGATTGGTCTATTAACTAGATTGAGTTGATTTTAAACTGTTAAATTAGTACTCACTGAATACTGATTGGTCTATTAACTAGATTGAGTTTGATTCTAAACTGTTATAATAGTACTCAACGAATACAGATTGGTCTATTAACTAGAGTGAGTTGATTTTAAACTGTTATAATAGTACTCACTGAATACAGATTGGTCTAACTAGTGAGTTGATTTTAAACTGTTATAATTGTACTCACTGATAGAGATTGGTCTATTAACAAGATTGAGTTGATTTTAAACTGTTATAATAGTACTCACTGAATACAGATTGGTCTATTAACTAGTGAGTTGATTTTAAATTGTTATAATTGTACTCACTGAATACAGATTGACTTATTAACTAGATTGAGTTGATTTTAAACTGTTGAATTAGTACTCAGTGTATACAGATTGGTCTATTAACTAGACTGAGTTGATTTTAAACTGTTATAATACTACTCAACGAATATAGATTGATCTATTAACTAGATTGAGATGATTTTAAACTAGTACTCACTAAATACAGATTATAATCTACTAACTAGTGTGAACGCCCTGCCCTGCCCTGTGCAAGTGTAATGTTTAAGACATGGCAGGGTTTGGATAAGTTGGACTATTTTCTTTTCTGGAACATTTTAATGTAGTTTATCCTATTTTCTGGTAAGGTGTGAGGAAAGTATATGCAAACATGGCTTCTCACACCGGGGCACACAGTGGCTCTCTCTCTAGCCTGGAGATCGCGTGTTCGATCCCTGACCGAAAAAGGTTAATCAGATTCTGACCAACATTTCATAAAAAAAAAATGCATTTGTCGGTATATATAGAACCAATCTACTGCGCTGGACGAACATTTCCGTAAAACGGACGTGACAAGGTGTAGAGTCGCCTGTCCAGCCACATGGGTTTTCTCCGGGTCCTCCATTTTCCTCCCATTGCTACAGACCCTCATGCACAAGCGAATTATTGAAATAAAATTAAACCATTATGTTAGTCCCAAAACGACCTAGTTTGTGTCGAGTGGACGTTAAACCCGGATGACCCGGAGAAAACCCATGAGGCTGGACTATGTAGTTGGATTTGCATTAAAAGTAGGTGAAACACGCAGTCCGGGCGAAATATTTGTCACTTGTTACATGTGTAAGATAAATAAATATACGTGTTTCTGTCTCAAATAACATGAACAAATGTTTGAAGGCCAGAAACTGTTTATGCCTGGATACTTACTGATCAACAACAGGACTGTAATAGTTGTAAATTTCGTATCGTTAGTAATGTCTATTACTTTATTTCCGTTACGAAAAACCTCTATCTTCTGTTTGGCACCTGAACAAAATATAAATTAATTTTAAAAAAGGGGCATTATGTAAGATTTAGATAAAGAGTCTGTCGTGTATTTTGTACACGGTGAACAGTCCATATGCTGATTACACTATTTTGCCTGATTACACTTTTTTGCCTGATTACACTATTTTGCCTTTACCTTTTTTTAGGACTTCGAATTTTGTCTTATGGTTTGGATTGTTCATACTTGGTTTTATTTTATTATATGATATTTCAAAAATAGATAATGCACAATAGATATATTAAAAATAGATAATGCACAATAGATATATTAAAAATCCCCTTGAGCAAAAGATTGCCACCTTTTGAGCAAGAGATTGTCACATGTTCCTCCATCTGTGGTAGAAAGCGTTCTACCAAACGAAAATCTCCCTTTTCTCTCTAGTCCCGAAATGACGTAGTTGTGTTGAGTAGATGTTAAAACCCATTCCTCTCTCTATCTCCCTTTCCTCTTTAGTCCCAAAATGACCTAGTTGTGTTGAGTAGATGTTAAACCCCATTCCTCTCTCTATCTTCCTTTTCTCTTTAGTCCCGAAATGACCTAGTTGTGTTGAGTGGATGTTAAACCCCATTTCTCTCTCTATCTCACTTTCCTCTTTAGTCCCGAAATGACCTAGTTGTGTTGAGTAGATGTTAAACCCCATTCCTCTCTCTATCTCACTTTCCTCTTTAGTCCTGAAATGACCTAGTTGTGTTGAGTGGATGTTAAACCCCATTCCTCTCTATCTCACTTTTCTCTTTAGTTGACCACAAAGAGAATAACAGTATAATTTTCTCAATACACAATTCTCAATACTTAAATATATATCAGATTTGTCGGTTTGCGAGAAAGTCGATGATTTATTGTGTTGGTGATAACAATGATAAGATAATTTGAATAGTTTCGTAGGACTAATCTTTAGTATTGACCAAACTGTGTAGTTTGTCAGATTGACCTTATTTTGTAGTCCCGCCATAATTAAAAGATTGTTTGTTTGCCCAAATGCTACCTACCCTAAATAGAAGCTGCCTACTCAAATTCTTTTTTTTGCCGATTTTGAAGGATTTTTTTTTTTTTTTAACAACATTATTTTTACGCTTGACAATGACACCCAAACACGAAATAATTGGTTGGGAGATTGAACAGCCACTGTCTATACATAGTAACAACAAACTTGACAAGTGATTTTGTAAAATCTCATTTTTTATCGTCAAGATCTGGGGCGGTATTTATAAACATTCTAAGAGTTGAAATCAAATCTTAACTGTCAAAAATTACTCCTAACTTTGTAGATTTCCCTTAGACCTATTTATAAAACATTTTACTTTAAGAAGTACTCCTAAGTATGACACATATTTAGGAGTCCTCCTGTAGCACTCCTAACTTGATAAAAGTACTCTTATCTTGGTTAACATGGCCGTCCGTGTACGCCGCCTAAGAGAGTTTAAAACAAGCAGAGATTTCTTAGTGGAGTACAACAATGACGAGTTGATAAAGAGATATCGAATGGACATGGGTGGGATTCTTTTTGTGACAGATTTAGTTTGGTTAGTACCCAAGTCTTACATTTAGTTAAAAGTAACTCTAAGACCCTTTATAAATATTTCTAGAGCATAACTTTTAACTAAATGTTGTTTTAGGAAGTCTTAGAGTAAAAGTTAAGAAAACTCTAAGAATTTTTATAAATACGGCCCCTGGTCCCCCCCCCCCATAAAAAAAAAGAATTATCCTACCTACCTACCCATACCTAATCATCATGAGTCGGGTTTGGGCAAACTAAAATATTTTTAACCCTGGCCTCAGTATATATACTATTATACGGTATATCTGTTATTGACTGACCAGATAATACCTATATAATAAATACATTTTGTATGTATAGATTTTCATAACAAAACACAACACAAGCTGGTCGGATAGCCGTGGCGATAGAGAGGTGGCTTCTCACCAATGCATTGAGGGTTCAATCCCAACTCAGGGCAAGAACTTTATCGTTGTAAGTGAGAGGAATATTCGGTCTCCCGTCAGATCAGGCAGGTTTCCCCCAAGTTCTTCGGTTTCTTCCTGCAGTAATGATCGAAATCATTCGCACTATCTGTGCCAAGGGCCAAATTGGAAAAAGGCCTCTAGCCTAATTTGCTACCCTTGTAAAATGACGCGATTTTTATTATTATTATATATGGATATAACTACTTTTCTATTATTTAATAACAACGTTTCATAACAAATACAGGTCAATATGTGTTATAAAATGTCATTATTAAATAATAGAGAAGTAGTTATATCCATATATACCTTGTGTTGTTTTCTGTTATGAATAATTACCGTGCTTCTACTCTAGATGTCATTTAAAGAATTGTATGTATTTTGTTAAGACGTTTTACTCAGAAAGTTGCCATTCTATTTAAAGTTACATTATTCAAGATATAGATAAGAACTAGCCATTCTTGCTATAATAGTTCGAAAGAAGATGATGTAAAATGAATAATTTGAAAATTTCATTAAAATTACTCTATTGCAAGCAAAGATATAGGCATTTAAAGATTTGACCGACCTGTGCAATAATTTCAACCACAGTCCTGGTTGATCAAAGCTACGACTGGAAGCGTCTAGGCGCGCCATATTTGATTTATCACTGAAACGTTTTAATCTGTTTAATATCGGAACAATCTGATGCCATCCAAAGTTGATTAAGGCCTGGATCAGTTAATTAATGTCTAATTAATACTTTAGAAAACATTTCATGCCCAAATAAAGACCTGCACTAGGCAGATTTAGCTCTTGAATAATGCATGTTTAATAAAGCTATTTTTATTTATCATTTCAGATTGGAAGTTGAAGATATTAAAATAGAATCTCGATAGAACCAATCTTTATATAGACTGGGATATATAATCTCTTGCAACAAACTAAATGTATGGTACTCCGATTAAATCAAGAGAAGTATTATAGAAGTTACAATGCCGGGGAATTCGTACGAATTATCGAATACTGCCAGTCCATCTGATATCAACTCAGGTAGGAGAGAGAGAGAGAAATGGGGTTTAACGTCCACTCAACACAACTAGGTCATTTCGGGACTAACATATGGTTTTTAATTTTATTTCAATAATTCGCTTGCGCGTAGGAGGTCTTTAGCCGTGGGAGGAAACCAGGGTGCCCGGAGGAAACCCACAAGGTTGAGATGGCGCCCCTATCTCCATGCCACATACGCTCACACGAGGGCATGAAACCACAGTCGCAAGTCAGAGGTGACCGACCAGCTAGAGGTCGAAGCGCGACACTCTAGACCACTAGGCCATCCCAACCCCCCAACTCAGGTAGGAAACAATGGCCATCCTCAGTTTAAAGAGAGAATATGTCATAACTACTGGCGCTGGTTTGCTAGCCTGGAGGTCGGGTGTTCGATCCCTGCATTGTCCGAGAAATTTCATCTCGATCTTCTGGCATGATTTGATTTCCCCTTGTCAGTGATGCAGAAAGAGGGCCTGACAAGGACAGCTGCCTAGTCGTTTGGAAAGGACGAAAAACCGAGTCCCCATGTATACATTGGAGTGTACGTAAGAGATCCCTTGACAGTTGGAATTTGATATAAGAGTAGGTTGTAGCGCCGCTGCCCTTGCAAAAATTTCCCTTATAGCACACTGTATGGCGTATGCCCGTCTTCAATTAGCTCAGGTTAAGTGCATAACAGTAGGACGTTAAATCCCATTTCATTCATTTATTACTTTGTCAATATTGTAGTTTGCCCGTGATTAAAACTACGTTCAATGTTGACTAATAATGTGAAACAGTAAATGTATTTACATACCGAAGCCTTCACGTTTAAAAAATTGTTCGGGGGCCATAAAAAGCTCCTGCCAATTTCAAAAATGAGCAACAGCTCCCATAAAAAAACCCCTCTTTTTTGTTATAAAGGAAAGCCAAATTGTATTTATGCTTTAGTCTTGTTGAAAATGTTTGGTGAATATGGTAGCATCAGAATTATTATCACGGAAACTGATAGCTCGAATGTATGCAGTTTAACAATAAACCGTGGGATATTGGGTTTATTAACCCCCATTTTATTTCATCTCTGGGTTGTTTTAGTAGTGTCAATTAATCTTATATCTGAAGCTACTGTTGTGATGACTGCAGCCCTCTTACTTGAAGAAGCCAGTAGACTTTTTACGACTCACGATTTCACCTTTCTCTGAGTTTATGGCCATGGCATCTTAACCTACATCTTCCTGAAGCAACGGCCGCAAGTTTAACGACATCTAACCCTTGCTTCAACACTTGGCTATTCCTAACGTTTAACGCTGGTTGTGTTTACACGTGACTAATAAGCATTCAAATCATTGTCCAATCATTGTAGCACGTGACTGTAGTAAACAAATATGGCAGCCTCCACAGAAAAAGAACGAGACAAGTTTACAGCCGTTGAAAGTTTTTTTTTTAATTGAGAAACTCACAGAAAACCAAAAAAGGCAATTGAAGCAGTTTTAGGACCTTGACATTAATCGAACCTTGACCTTTGCATCTCGATTGTCACATAGACATTTTATTTAGAAGCGTGAGACTTGATAATCGTGACGATTTTTTTAAGGAAGGGTAAATAAAATAAATTGAAAGTAGTCTTATTTTTAGTAACTCATTATACGAAGGAATCTGATTGGATCACGGTTGGGGCCGGTACCCAATCAAATTTAGTGCCGAAAAATGTAGAGTGTTGAGTGAAGGGCTTGATAAGCTGTATGTAGTTAAGGCGAGATAAAGCCTTCTATTGAAGATGCTTAACCTAGGGATTCACCGTTTTGTTTGTGTTTAGGCTGGGACAGTTACTTGAGTATACTTTTATTTCCTTTAAAATGTATGATATTAGAATGCTATTTTTAGATTATTTTACTGTGTATTACAGGTAAAATACAGACAAGAAATGGTAATAATAACAGCAGTGCTATAGAAATAAATGGTAACGTCACACTTCCTAATATCTAGCTTTCCCCATCTTTGATAAATAAAACAGAGTGGCTATTGTTACGACAAGATTAAGCAAGGTTTAAAACAAAACAAATTCTAAAATGGCTGTCAGGATTGGTCGCATTATTTTTGTTACGTTTTTTTTGTAAATCATTTTAGTGAAGCCTGTACCACAACAGGCCCGGGACTGTACAGCGCAGTGGACGCTTACGACTGGCTCCTAGATCCACACACTTGATTTGATAATTTATATTTTGCAATGTCTATTTTCCGTCTTGTCTGCAGGTTTATCTTGTATATTTTTGTTTTGCGTGTAGTGCCGTTCCCCTGCACTTACTAATATAATATATTAAGTATAATGTATTAAGATAGCAGTAGTTTGAATGATATTGACTGACTATATTGTAATATGTCTGCAGGTGTTAATAAAGTTGAACCAGTCGTAGAAATTAAAGATGGGGCCAGCGAGAAGAAAGAGAAAAAAGCCCCGGACATGGTTGGTGCCCTGGAAATGGTGAGGACAATTTAGTAAACACAAATCTTTAACCCGCAGCAATCTGTTAATCACGTTGGAAATAAAGTTTGTTTTTCAAACTTATGTTTTAAATATAAAACTGATTTAAAGGGACAATCCCGAATTAAACAGGGACTCAAAAAAAAAGTCTGAGAATGAATGAAAATAAAATGCCAAAATATAGGGGAATGGTGTCTTTACCTTGTCTCAAAATTTCAACTCAAAATATTGAGTCATTTGGACGTGAACACCAAAACTGCTTGTCTGGACATGTAACCCTTTTAAGATTTGGGTCAATTGTTTAGTTGGGTGACCTTATAACCGATTAAAGTTACTTGAGAGGGTAATGCAGTGAATAACCCATGTGCCGTACTTGATAGAGAAAGGCAAATTTCAACTACACATTAGTTTTATAAAAAAATGTTTGGTTTAATCCAGATACCACAAAATACACCTTGCACTATAAACCTCAGAATGCCTCGTTCGGCATTTCTGTCCAAACGAGGTAAAATAATGCCTCGTTGTCTGCAGTTCCAAAACGAGGATTTTTAAATTGCCCTTTTTTGAAACGAGGTATTTTGTTCAGAACAAGGCTTGGTAAAAATGCCTCGTTTACTAAACATGTTTTTTTTTCAAAATAGTTATTAGCGGTATTTGCTGTCATCGAATTTGTAAAAATTAAAATTTATGTTATTTAATACGAAAATAAAACCAGCTCATTCTATGATATGTGTATATAATCGGGGAGTGTGTATATATTGTGGATCAAGGGTTAGCTTGTTGTTGAAACACGAGCCAGTTACCTGTTTAACACTTAGAGCCCTAACCACCTGGCCCAAATTTGACGTCATGCCTAGGCTCCTGGGCTACAGTGTATATGATGTCAAATGAAGGAAAGTACATGTACAAACAAAAGACTTTTAAACTTAAACTTTTTCTGGATAATCTTTATCATTTTCAGTGTCTAATTAAGAAAAATCCTGGAATTGATCAAGAACCTGTGTCGTAGTAAGCGGTTGTTTATAAGGCAGTTTACCTTTCGAGCTTTTGAGTTCTGGATTTGCTCGTTTCATGCCAACAATCAAAGAATTGTCGCGCAAATATCAAACAAAAACACGTGTGGGCGCTGACATCTTTGTTTACATGCCCGGGAGCTAAATACGATAAAGCATTGTGATTGGTCGTAAAGAAATGAATTTTTTGTAGTTCATAGTTCAATGCATGACCTCGCCACAGTGAACCGGTGCTACGGCAAATAGTCCTATAAGAATTCCACCGGTGGTACGGGTTCAAAGTGTTAGAGTCGGTCATTGGGGGGGAAGAAAGGATAAATTTGAAGATACTTTCTTTAATGTATCCGTCTATTCATAAAATTACACCAGTTTACCTACAAGTCTTTGCTCGGGTACTAAACACTATTTGAATGGGATGAAAACAAATCAGATTTTAAAAAACATTTTTTTAGCTTGCTTTCTGTCCATCTCCTGCAAACAGCGAGCGTATCTTGCATGGCATTCGCTTGCGTTTATCCTGTGACATGATTCTGATCTTTAAGGGTAGGGAAACATGTTAACAGAACCCAATTTTAATGGAAATATAACCCAGTGATTGCTGTTGTCAGTCTACTACTAAAGATACTATTGTTTTCAATTGATATTCAATTTATAAAATGTTTTTTGGTGTGTTTTTTTTTCAGTTTCGATTTGCCGATTGTACTGATAGATTATAAAATGTTTTTTGGTTTGTTTTTATTTTCAGTTTCGATTTGCCGATTGTACTGATAGATTATTGATGATATTTGGAAGTATTTCTGCTGTTATTCATGGAGCTGCCTTTCCTGTGATGATTATTGTCTTTGGGGATATGATCGACCTGTTTGTAAATTCAGCACTTTTTGCAACTTTCCTAGCTGACCCCTTTGTGGCTGGTTTTCTATCAAGTATCAACGTAACAGCTTTCGATGTTATAAAAAACCCAACTATACTATTGTAAGTTATAATGGTGTTGACTTATTGACTTTTTGTCTTTCACTTGTTTACATAAAAGACCCCTCGCCAGTTGAGTCAAACTCTGCTGTCTGGTCGAACTTTCATTATAATAATAATAATAATCACGTCATTTTCCAATTTGGCCCTTGGTACAGATCGTGCAAATGATTTCGATCATTACTGCAGGAAGAAACCGAAGAACTCTGGGGGGAAGCCTGTCTGATCGGACGGGAGACCGAATATCCCTCTCACTTACAACGATAAAGTTCTTGCCCTGAGCTGTGATTGAACCCTCGTTGCATTGGTGAGACTGAGAAGCCGCCTCTCTATCGCCACGGCTATCCGACCAGCTATAGCATTCATGGCGTACATTGAATGTCCAGTTTTAATACTCCAAATAAAGTATGGCTTAAAACTTGTATTATCTTAACATCTGTGGACTGTGGCGCTTGCTGCCTGTCTGCATTGGTTAATATATCAGCTTACATGAGTGAGGCAGGGTACATTAAGTGATTTGCGTTAGTAGCTATTTGCAAGCCTAGACATAACTGCAGAATTTGTGCCTGACAGGCATGTCAACAATCATGCAGATCTTCCAGTTTCTTCCCTCTGCTAAACACCCCTACGTGCAAGCGAATTATTGAAATAAAATTAAAAACATATGTTAGTCTTGAAATGACCTAGTTTGAGTCAAGTGGACATTACCTTTCTTCCTTCTCTCTCTCTCACTCTTTCCCTCTCTCCCTCTCTCTCACACTTTGTTGAACCTTGTGGATGGTCATGGTCAAACGTTATTCTCAAGTCTGTATGATATTATCTGTGATTATTTCAGGGCCCTAGGGGTTGGATGGCCGAATGGTTAGCACATGCGCGCTGTATCATAAAGCCTGTCATTGAGTCAACTGGCCTGGTTGTACGTGGAAAAGAGTAGGGTCGCCTGTCTAACCTCGTGGGTTTTCGCCGGGTCCTCCAGTTTCCTCCCATTGCTAAAGACCCCTACGCGCAAACTAGATATTGAAATAAAAATAAACCGTATGTTAGTCCGGAAAATGACCTATTTTGTGTGTTGAGTGGACGTTAATCCACATTTCTCTGTCTCTTATTTCAGGACTAATTGTCCTCAGCTGGCTAATTATACTGGAGGTAATATAACATGTGCCACGTACAACGATCAACTCAATAATCAGCTGTTAGATAAAATGGGACTGTACTCAATATATTTTATCAGTAAGTATCAAATCAGTTAATACTGCAGGATTGACAAATACTTCCAAATATCATCAATAATAGGTCAGTACAATCATCAAATCCAAACTGAAAATAAAAAACACACCAAAAACCATTTTATAATCTATCGGTACAATCAGCAAATCATACTGAAAATAAAAACACACCAAAAACCATTTTATAATCTATCGGTACAATCAGCAAATCATACTGAAAATAAAAACACACCAAAAACCATTTTATAATCTATCGGTACAATCAGCAAATCATACTGAAAATAAAAACACACCAAAAACCATTTTATAATCTATCGGTACAATCAGCAAATCATACTGAAAATAAAAACACACCAAAAACCATTTTATAATCTATCGGTACAATCAGCAAATCATACTGAAAATAAAAACACACCAAAAACCATTTTATAATCTATCGGTACAATCAGCAAATCATACTGAAAATAAAAACACACCAAAAACCCTTTTTATACGCCCACATTTTCATGTGGACGTATTATGTCGTCGCCCCTGTCCGTCTGTCCGTCCGTCCGTCCGTCCACAATTGTTTGTGGACTCTCTACAGGTCACAATTCTTGCCCGATTTTGACGAAACTTGAAATATAGGTTTATCCCCCAAAGATCTCGGCTGCTTTCGATATTGGCATGTATCGGATCAAAACTTCATGGATTATGGCCCCTGATTGTACGAAAAATCATGTTTTTAGCTTGTGGACCCTATAGAGGTCACAATTTTGAACCGATTTTGATGAAACTTTACATTCATGTTTATAACCCTAAGATCTTGGTTCCTTTCGATATTTGCGCCTATCGGAACGTAATTTCCTGAATTATTGCCCCTGATTGTCCGAAAAATCACCTATTTTAGCTTGTGGTACCTCTGGAGGTCAAAATTATTATCCGATTTAAAAAAACATTCGAATATATCACCGTTACACCCTAAGGAAGGTCGAGTTCAAATTTCGGGAAAATTGGGCCAAAATTACCATACAAAATGGCCGCCGTTCGTACGCGAATACTGTTAAAAAATGGTATATCAAGGTTGTGGACCCTGTAGAGGTCACAATTTTAATTCTATTTTGATGAAACTTGAAATGCATGGTTATAACCAATAGTTCTTGGTTCTTTTCGATATTTGCGCATAACGGATTGTAACTTCCTGAATTATGGCCCCTGATTATACGCAAAATCGCCGTTGTTTAGCTTGTGGTCCCTCTGGAGGTCACAATTATTATCTGATTTATAAAATCGTTTGATTATATCACCGTTACACCCTAAAGAAGGTTGAGTTTGAAGTTCGGAAAAATCGGACCAAAATTGCCATACAAAATGGCCGCCGATCGTACGCCAATACTGTTTAAAATGGTATATCAATGTTGTGGACCCTGTAGAGGTCACAATTTTAATTTGATTTTGATGAAACTTGAAATGCACGGATATTACCCAAAGATCTTGTGTCCTTTTGATATTTGTGCATATCGGATCGTAACTTCCTGAATTAATGCCTCTGATTATACGCAAAATCGCCTTTGTTTAGCTTGTGGTCTCTCTGGAGGTCACAATTATTATCCGATTTAAAAAATCGTTTGATTATATCACTGTTACACCCTAAGGAAGGGTGAGTTTGAATTTCAGAAAAATTGGACCAAAATTACCATACAAAATTGCCGCCGTTCGTATGCGAATACTGTTAAAAAATGGTATATCAAGCTCGTCGACCCTGTAGAGGTCCCAATTTTAATTCGATTTTGACGAAACTTGAAATGCATGGATATTACCAAAGATCTTGGGTCCTTTTGATATTTACGCATATCAGATCGTAACTTCCTGGTTGAGTTTGAATTTCGGAAAAATCGGACCAAAATTGCCATACAAAATGGCCGCCGATCGTACACGAATACTGTTTAAAATGGTATATCAATGTTGAGGACCCTGTAGAGGTCACAATTTTAATTTGATTTTGATGAAACTTGAAATGCATGGATATTACCCAAAGATCTTGGGTCCTTTTGATATTTGCGCATATCGGATCGTAACTTCCTGAATTAATGCCCCTGATTATACGCAAAATCGCCTTTGTTTAGCTTGTGGTCTCTCTGGAGGTCACAATTATCGTTTGATTATATCACCGTTACAAGCTAAGGAAGGTTGAGTTCAAATTTCGGGAAAATAGGACCAAAATTACAATACAAAATGGCTGCTGTTTGTACGCGAATACTGTTAAAAAATGGTATTTCAAGGTTGTGGACCCTGTAGAGGTCACAATTTTAATTTTGATTTTGATGAAACTTAAATTGCGTGTTAATAACCTAAATATCTTGATACTTTTCGATATTTGCGCATATCAAATTGTAACTTAATAAATTATGGCCTTTGATTGTAGGAAAAATCACTTTCGGTTTTGCTTGTTCTCTATCCATCTCTCGAAAATGTGGGCGTATCCTGCCTGGCAGCCGCTGGTTTTAATCTATAAGTACAATCAGGCAAATCGAAACTGAAAATAAAAACACACCAAAAAACATCTTATAAATTGCATATAAATTGAAAACAATAGGATCTTTATATAGTAGTAGAAGAACTACAGCAATCACTGGCTTATATTCCCATTAAAATTGTGTAAAACGATGTCTGGTCGGGAAAATAAAAACACACCAAAAAAAATGCATATAGATTGAAAACAATAGGATCACTGACAACCACAACAGGCCCGGGACTGTACAGAGCAGTGGACGCTTACGGCTAGCTCCCGGATCCATTCACTTGATTTAATAATTGTTTAGTGTTTGCAATGTCTATTTTCTGTCTTGTCCGCAGGTTTATCTTGTAGATTTTTTTGTTGTTTTTTTGGTTTTTTTGTTTGTTTTGCGTGTAGTGCAGTCCACCTGCATTTACTATTAGTAGTAGAAGAACTACAGTAATCACTGGGTTATATTCCCATTAAAATTGGGTAAAAGGATGTCTGGTTGGGACAAAAAGAAAATACCGTCCAGAGGCAAAATTCGTCTACCCGGCCTTAAAAAACCTAGTTGTCTAGAGTGCCGCGCTTCGACCTCTACTTGGCCGGTCACCTCTGACTTGCGGCTGTGGTTTCGAGCCCTGGTGTGAGCGTATGTGGCATGGAGATAGGGGCGCCTTCTCAACCTCCTGGGTTTCCTCTGGGCACTCCGGTTTCCTCCCACTGCTAAAGACTCCTACGCACAAGCGAATTATTGAAATAAAATGTAAAAAAACATATGTTAGTCCCGAAATAACCCATGGTCAACCAAGGAAAAAAATACTCCATCCTGCACATCTGGCAGTAAAATAAAACACGATCCACCGAGCCTATATTCTTATCCCTGTTCATCTGGCCATACACCATGTGTATAGAGTCTTAAAGGACAACAGGCACTCCAGTGTCCTCCCACTGCTAAAGACCCCTACGCACAAGCAAATTATTGAAATAAAATTAAACCATATGTTAGTCCTGAAATGACCTAGTTGTGTTGAGTGGACGTTAAACTCATTTCAAAATCTGTGCAATTTATATTAACCTAATAGTGAGGATATTTTGTGTTTCAGTTATTGTTTTGTATTTTAACCTAATAGTGAGGATAATTTGTTGTTTCAGTTATTGCTGTGTGTGTGTTCGTATTGGGATACGCCCAGGTTTGTTTCTGGATGACATCGGCTGAAAGACAATCCCATCGAATCCGTTTGTCGTTTTTCCGTAATGTGATGAGACAGGAGATTGGATGGTTTGATACCCATGACTCCGGGGAGCTGAATTCCAGATTAGCGGAGTAAGTTTATTTGTTTGTCTGTTCTCTGGAAGGTTCAGCCCTTTTTGATGCCAGGGTTAAAATATTTCAGTTTGCCCAAACCCGACTCCTGATGATTAGGTATGGGTAGGTAGGTAGGCAAATTCTTTTTTTTTCGGGGGGGAGGGGGGGAGATTTTGACGATAAATAACAAGATTTTACGAAATCATGTGTCGAGTTTAGTACTACTTTGTATAGACATGACAGTGGCTGTTCAATCTCCCTACCGATTATTTCGGGTTTGAGTGTCATTGTCAAGCGTAAAAATAATACTGTTAAAAAAAAAAAATCCTTCAAAAAAACGGCAATAAAAGAATTTGAGTAGGCAGCTTTTCTTTTAGGTACTTAGGTAGCGTTTGGGCAAACAAACAATCTTTTAATTATGGCCTGACTGCACAGCTGTCCATCGGGGCCCTCCGTCCACTCTCAGCTAGACTTGATGTGCAAATTGTGTAAAGACCTCATCAACTGTTTTGTTTATAAGTAGCCTGGTATTCGATTCTCCTACTGGTGTGTGACAAGGAATAGAGTCACCTGTCCATCTTCTGGGGTTTTAGTTTGATTAAAAGCCAATTATTGAAATAAAATTGAAAAATATATTAGTCTTGACTTGACATTTAAAACCCCATTTCTTTTTCTCGATAAGGTGTTGTGCATAACACAAACAGGAGACATTCTGAAAATTTGTAGAACGTCTTAAGTGTAGAGAGAGAGGGAGAAATGGGGTTTAACGTCCACTCAACACAACTAGGTCATTTCGGGACTAACATAGTGTAGAAATGTAAAATAAATGCTTCGCTCACACCAGGGCTTGAAACCACAGCCGCAAGCCAGAGGTAGCCGGCCAGCTAGAGGTCGAAGCGCAGCACTCTAAACCACTAGCCCATATATCCCAACCCCTCCTTTAGTGTAGAAATGTAAAATAAATGCTTCGGTCACACCAGGGCTTGAAACCACAGCCGCAAGCCAGAGGTAGCCGGCCAGCTAGAGGTCGAAGCACGGCACTCTAGACCACTAGGCCATCCCCCCCCACAAAAATACGTGAATAAGTTTTCATTCCCTTTAACAGACTCTAGTAACATAACATACAATAGTTAGCCGGCCAGCTAGAGGTCGAAGCTCAGCACTCTAAACCACTAGCCCATATATCCCAACCCCTCCTTTAGTGTAGAAATGTAAAATAAATGCTTGATATGTTTTCAGTGATATTAATAAGATACAGGATGGTATTGGTGATAAGATGAGTTCTGCTGTTCAGTGGCTGTCTGCGTTTTTAGCCGGTTTTATCGTGGGCTTCATTTATGGCTGGAAACTGACATTGGTTATCCTAGCTATCAGTCCAGCTCTCGTAGTGGCTGCAGCTATAATGAGCAAGGTAGGTATAGTATTTCACATATTCCTGAAGCAACGGCCCGAGAAATCCCTCTCTGGCCATTGCTGGATTGGCTTCGGATTCTTGAACTTTTAAGTAAGTGTGTCTATTCTTCTCTTTCATAAAATCTACCACTTACGTACAGTAACATGACAGTCCGTCGTTTAATCTTGGGTCTCCCTTCTTAATATTTTGGACAAAGATTTAAGGTATTAAAAAACGTTGAAAGTCTCTTCGTTACCATACAGTAGTGTTTACTTTACGTCAATACTGATAGCCTCGTTTGTCACGCAATTAGTTTTGCTGCAATATCCTGCTATGCGCTGGTTAATGTAGCATAAAAAAAACGTGCAGGCATGATGTAACGTTATGTAAACTATAGTAGCCCTAATTAAACGTCCTGTTTTAAAAGGTAATACCTTTGTAACGAAGTCAGTGATTGGTCAGTAATAGGACCACTGACCAGTCATAATTAGTGACAATAATACCCACTCAGTCCAGCAGGGAGTAGTAGGATTAGCTCTAATCAAACGGAACACTGCGAGGAGGATGAGTATTTCACACCAACTGGAATTCTAAATTGTTTCAACAGCATTTAGTAACTGGATGAGAATAACACATGACACAATTATATGGACGAGGGTTCTCCTGTCTTTATCAAGCAAAGATTGACAACCATAGTACAAATAAAGATATATTATATACATGACACAATTATTATATATGTCAAAGTAAAGAATTTATTTCATTCTCTTTTTCCGACGTGATTTCCCCTTGTCAGTGATGCAGAAGGAGGGCCTGACAATCAATGTTGATTTAAATTGACCAACAATTCGCGTTTTCGACGTTGAAGATTTTGAAGGATTTTGCGTTACAGACTTAGGTCCTTTAATGTGGATGTATTTTGTATTTTCAGTTAGCTGCTACCTTAACGAGCAAGGAATTAAAGGCTTACGCTAAAGCTGGTTCAGTCGCAGAGGAAGTGTTAAGTAGTATCAGAACCGTCGTAGCTTTTGGCGGACAAAAATCTGAGGTTGAAAGGTAGGTCATTTGAATTTAAACATTTCTGCCTACTTGTCTTCCATCTTCCAACTCAAAGGGGATCACGGTGGCTAAGTGGATAAGGCGCTGGTTCGCTAGCCTGGAGGTCGAGTGTTCGATCCCTTCATTGGCCAAGAAAGTTCAACTTGATTTTCCTACGTGATTTCCCCTAGTCAGTGATGCAGAAGAAGGGCCTGACAAGGACAGCTGCCTAGTCGTTCGGATGGATGAAAAACAGAGGTCCTGTGTACACATTGGAGTGCACGTAAAAGATCCCTTGGCAGTTGGAATTCGATATAAGAGTAAGCCGTAGCACCGCTGCCCTGGCAAAATTTCCCTCATAGTACACTGTATGGCGTTTGCCCGTCTTCAATTAGCTCAGGTTAAGTGCATAACAGTAGGACGTTAAACCCCATTTCATTCATTCATTCATTCTTCCAACTCAAGAGTTGTCTCCGATTCAAACGATTTAAAGTGTGTTTAAAATTAAACCTCATATTTTGATTCTTTTAGATATTCTGTTAATTTAATTGATGCCAAGAAGTTTGGTATAAAGAAAGGAATGACGAATGGTGTTGCTATGGGGTTTGTGTGGTTTGCGATATTTGCTGCGTATGCTCTAGGATTCTGGTACGGAGGAAAGTTGACAATAGACGAACCGGAGAACTACACCGTCGGTAAAATGTTGATCGTAAGTTATTTAGTCTAGGTCAAAAAGTCGTATTGATTGGTGTAATTAATGACAATGGGGATGGTAATCTTTGTTCAATTTTACATCCTCAGAGCCACAATCGTAATTTTTTTGTCATGGTAATCAGGCCTGGAAATAATGGTTTTAGATGTACCTGACAAAATGTCAGGCACTAATGTAATAGTACCTGACATTTTCAACTTAGTGCCGGACATGTATTAATAGTATCAATAAAAAAGATAAATCAGTGCCTGACAAAATGACAGGCACCAGAGGTTGGGTGCCTGACAAAGCCTGAATCTGTGCCTGACATTGTCAGTGACAGGTGCCTTATTTCCAGGCTTGATGGTAATGGGGTTCTATATGGATGTTGTAGATTGTATATAACCTCCTTGTTGAAAAAAAAAGCAAATCTTGTGTCTTTTGGTGATAAAGCTTTTTCAGTTGCTTTACCTTAACTATGGAATAAGCTTCCATATACAATTCGCAGCAGTGTTTCTTTACCCGTTTTTAAGAGTCAACTTAAAACTTTTTTGTTTAAGAAAGCTTATAACTAGCTCCTCATGCTGTCTGTTGTTATATATATTTTAGATCAAACATATTTTATATTCTTTACTTAACAACTTCTTAACTTTTTACATTTCTATTTCTATATTTTAGATCAAATTTATTTTATTTTTTATATTGCACATGTTTTAACTTTTATTATTTCTATTTTTTAAATTTGATAACATCTTTGTGTGTATTATATATTATTGTAAAGCGCTTTGAACACTGTTGTGGAAGTAGCGACCAATCAGGCAGGTTTCCCCAGAGTTCTTCGGATTCTTCCTGCAGTAATGATCGAAATCATTCGCACGATCTGTGCCAAGGGCCTAATTCGCTACCCTTGTAAAATGACGCCATTATTATTTTAATAATAATAATAATAAATAATGTCGCCTCTAATTCCTAACAAGCTCGGTGATTTATCTCATCCATGTTTTTCTTCTTTCAGGTATTTTTCTCGGTGTTGATTGGTGCGTT
This sequence comes from Patella pellucida, assembly GCA_917208275.1. NCBI lineage: Eukaryota > Metazoa > Mollusca > Gastropoda > Patellidae > Patella > Patella pellucida. Next base: position 2,617,295 of record OU795044.1, read on the forward strand.
TTCTCTAGGTAACGCTAGTCCTGGTGTACAGGCGTTCTCTACTGGTCGTGGTGCTGCCTTTATTATATTCAAACTTATAGATCAGGTATTAATTACTCTGCATTTAACAAAGAATGTTTGCCTGGAGATAGGGGTGCCTTCTCAACCTCGTGGGTTTCCTCCGGGCACTCCGGTTTCCTCCCACTGCTAAAGACCCCTACATGCAAGCGAATTATTGAAATAAAATTAAACCATATGTTAGTCCCGAAATGACCTAGTTGTGTTGAGTGGACGTTAAACCCCATTTCTCTCTCTACCTCCAGAGAATGTTCTTGAGGATTTACCACCATGGTCAACCCTTGTCAGTTGTATAGGACCTCGCGAAAAAAACCGAGATCTCTTGACAGTTGGAATTTAAAATAATATAGGCAAAACTTCCCTCATAGCACATTGCAGAAAAATTGGATTTTCTTATAATTTTAAATTACAGTGGACTCTGTCACATCCAAAATCGTACGGAATCGTTACAAATGTCGGATCGCACAGAGTGTCCGAATACCAAGTTTTCTCCAAAACGGAAAATACTGTAACTTCGAAAACCGGAAGTATTTTTATATTGTAGCTTCGAATCACCAGAATGCTATTCCCTTTAAAAATTATAAACCTCTCTGTACTTTCAAAATTTTATTACATTAATTTCTATTGCATTTAACATAACAGGCATTTTGAATAGGTCGAATCGTCGTTAGTTTATCTTCTTCGCCGTCTTTAATATTCAATCGGCATGCGCAACGAACGTTTCTAACATGTGCTAGGTAGAAATATTTTACGAGTGTGAATTCAGGGGTAATTTGTGGATATTCTTGAGGATTTGTCACAACTGTCGTACAAGAGATTAAAATTATCAAATTAATCAACACAGGCCAGCGCTAGTGAGTTTTAATCTGATAGATAATTGATTGGTGATCGTCGAACTGACAGAACTGAATTCCGCGTCACTCAGGTCGAGTGACCAATCTTTTAGGTCATTCAGATTTAATCGGCATGCGCAACGAATGTTTCTAACATGTGCTAGGTTGGAATATTTTTACGAGTGTAAATTCGGGAGAAAATTTGTGGATATTCTTGAGTATTTGTCACAACTGTCGTACAAGAGATTAATATTACCAAAGTAATCAACACAGACCGGTGCCCTATATAGCGAGTTTTAATCTCATAGATAATTGATTGGTGATTGCTTGTTTACTTGTTAATCTTTTGTGGCTTCACACCCATTGATTTTTAATCTCACCGATAATTGGGTGCTTCACACCCACCGTTTGAAGGACAAGATTATACGGTGTCGATTCAATGGAAATTATAATGACGGGACGGCTAATTGTTGTCGAAATCCGGAACTGACAGAATCCGGACTTATCAGATTTTTTTGGGGCTGAAGTAATAATGAAATAAATCAGAACATGAAAATAATGTTGATGTCACAGAAATCCGGAGTGATCAGACATCGGATGTGACAGAGTCCACTGTGTATGCCCTTGACAGAGTTCGATCATGCACAGTTTCAACTTACCCTAAGCAGAAATAAGCAAGTTGATTTGTTGAGACCAAGGACCACGAGGATTTTGGTTCTAATTGGGTGGAACAGTAGGACGTTAAACCCCATTTCATTGGGTGGGGGTGATGACACTCCAAAGTATAGATTCATTATTTCAATACCTTGACTAAGTTGGATGCTGTGTTTATTTATATCAATACCTTGACTATGTTTGATGCTGTTTGTGTTTCAGAAACCATTGATTGATAGTTATTCTACTGAGGGCCGAAAACCATCTTCTTTAACAGGTGATGTCATGTTCAGAAATATACATTTTACTTATCCTTCACGAAAAGATGTCAAGGTAGGTTATTATTCTTCTTATATTGAATTATGACTGTTAGCCAATCTTCTAATTTTGTATTATGACTGTCGGGCCATTTTTCTTATTTTGTATTATGACTGTGAGCCGTTCTTCTTTCTGAAGGGGTGTTGGGATGGCCTAGTGCTCTAGAGTGCCGCTGTTCGAACTCTAGCTGGCCAGTCACCTCTAGCTTGTGGCAATGGTTTCGAGCCCTGGTGTGAGTGTATGTGGCATGGAGATAGGGGCGCCTTCTCAACCTCGTGGGTTTCCTCCGGGCATTCCTGGGGCTGTATTTATAAAAAATTTTATTAGAGTTTTCTTGACTTTTACTCTAAGACTTCCTAAAACAACATTTAGTTATAAGTTACTCTCTAGAAATATTTATAAATGGTCTTAGAGTTACTTTTAACTAAATGTAAGACTTGGGTACTAACCAAACTAAATCTGTCACAAAAAGAATCCCACCCATGTCCATTCGATATCTCCTTATCAACTAGTCATTGTTGTACTCCACTAAGAAATCTCTGCTTGTTTTAAACTCTCTTAGGCGGCATACACGGACGGCCATGTTAACCAAGATAAGAGTACTTTTAACAAGTTAGGAGTGCTACAGGAGGACTCCTAAATATGTGTCATAGTTAGGAGTAATTCTTAAAGTAAAATGTTTTATAAATAGGTCTAAGGGAAATCTACAAAGTTAGGAGTAATTTTTGAGAGTTAAGAATTGATTTCAACTCTTAGAATGTTTATAAATACCGCCCCTGTTTCCTCCCACTGCTAAAGACCCCTACGCACAAACCAATTATTGAAATAAAAATTAAACCATATGTTAGTCCCGAAATGACCTAGTGGTGTTGAGTGGACGTTAAACCCCATTTCTCCTTTCTCTCTCTTTCTGAATAACAATAATAATCGCGTCATTTTACAAGGGTAGCAAATTAGGCCTGAGGCCTTTTTTCAATTTGCAGGAAGAAACCGAAGAACTCGGATTGGGGGGGGAAACCTGCCTAATTGGACGGGAGACCGAATATCCCTCTCACTTACAACGATAAAGTTCTTGCCCTGAGCTGGAATTGAACCCTCGTTGCATTGGTGAGAAGCGGCCTCTCTATCGCCACGGCTATCCTACCATGATTATAAAACCTGATTATATTAAATTGAATGATGTGTATAATATTGCAGGTATTAAATGGTGTTAATATTACCTTGAGACGAGGACAGACCATAGCTCTCGTGGGATCCAGTGGATGTGGAAAATCTACAACAGTTCAATTATTACAGAGATTCTATGACCCACAAGATGGCGCTGTAAGTTGACATGTTGACCATCATCATAATAAAGATTATTTCCAGTCCAGGCCCGAAGTAGAGCTGGGCGATATCCCTCGAAACAGATATCACGATATTTTCAAAAAGTATCACGATATTATCACTATATCGCGATATTTTATAAAATGTCAATACTTTCAGTTTATCACTTTTTAAACATGCATAAAAAATTGGAAATACCCCTGGAGTATTCACTTGACTCTTTGGAATCAATAGACGTAATATTATTTAATATTAAGCACTGATATAGGCCTACAGTACTCAGTAGGCCTACTGAATTTACAAACAAATTTTAATGAGCTGGTTAAAACACAGATCTATAGCCACGAAAACTTGCTAAAGTTGTTGTTTATTATAATTTTAATTTTTAATAATTTTGATTATAATAGCAACAATTTGTATATTATAATGAACAGCCTGTGTATTAAACAGTGTTTTTTTTTTATTTTCTTAGATTACAATCGATGGTAATGATGTGAAAGATTTAAATGTTGAATGGTTACGAAAACATATAGGAATTGTAAGTCAAGAACCGACATTATTCGCTACGACAATCGCAGAGAATATTCGATATGGTCGAGAGGATGTCACTGATGCCGAGATCCAACAAGCCACAATTAAAGCCAACGCCCACGACTTTATCTCACAACTGCCAGAGGTAAATAAACTGTTCCATAGGCTACAAAAACGTACAACTAAAAAATTCAACTTGAGATATTCATCCCAAATGATATGGGATGTGGGACAGCCAGGGATAAGGCACAGTAAAAAACAGATAATCTGTGATAAACCTATATACATTATATACAAATGGTTAACAGATCCATTTGTCTCTCTCTCGATTGGTAATTTGTCTGTCTCTCTGTCTCTCTCTCTCGATTGGTAATTTGTCTGTCTCTCTGTCTCTCTCTCTCGATTGGTAATTTGTCGAAACTTGGTAGAAATAAGGAACACATTGAGGCTTTCAAAATGGTATATTAAAAACATTTTGTGAGAGAAACTTCCGAAAATTACAGAGACAATTCGACTCTCTCTCTCTCTCTCTCTCTCTCTCTCTCTCTCTCTCTCTCGATTGGTAATTTCTCTCTCTCTCTCTCTCTCTATGATTGGTAACTTGTTGAAACTTGGTAGAAATAAGGAACACATTGAAGCTTTCAAAATGGTATATTAAAAACATTTTGTAAGAGAAACTTCCGAAAATTACAGAGACAATTCGACTTTTCCCAAACCGGAATAATTCTCTCCATTTTGAAAATAGACTAAACATGACATATGGTGGTGTTAGCCCCATTTATTATCTCCGGAGATCTTGTTCCATAACATTTTCAACCATTTGGCAACCATATTGGATTTTACGAAAAAACTTCAAATAGATATTCAGCCGTCAATTTCAACAACTTTTGGGGGTTTTGTACTTACTCCAAATGGCAACAATTCTTAGGCTGCCGATTTTTATACGCCCACATGGAAATGTTGACGTATATTGTCGTCGCCCCTGTCTGTCTGTCTGTCCGCCTGTCCGTCCACAATTTCTTGTGAACACTCTAAAGGCTAAAGTCCATATCCGATTGACTTTACATTTATTTATACACAGTGTTTAAAGTCATGAGACGAAGAATCCTATTGATTTTCAGCAATTTCTGATAATTACTGTTAAGAGTTATAGCCCTTGATCACTTTAAAAAATCTTATGGACGCTCTAGAGGCCACAGTTAATAACCGATTGACTTTAAATTTATACACAGGGTTTAATATCATGAAACGAAGAAGCCTTTTGATTTTTAGCAATTTCTGATAATTACTGTTAGAGTTATGGCCCTTGATCACTTCAGAAATTCCTTTGGACGCTGTAGAGGCCAAATTTAATATACGATTGGCTTTAAATTTATACACAGTGTTTAAGATCATGAGAGGAAGAAGCCCATTGATTTTCAGCGATTTCCGATAATTACTGTCAGAGTTATGGCCCTTGAACACTTCAAAAAATCTTGTCGATGTGCTAGAGACTAAAGTTAATATCCGATTGACTTAAAATTTATTCACAGTGTTTAAAGTCATAATCAAAAATTTTGATTTCAGAAATACGAGACACTAGTTGGAGAGCGAGGAGCTCAACTTAGTGGAGGTCAGAAACAAAGAATCGCCATTGCCCGAGCCCTGGTTCGTGATCCAAAAATATTGTTATTGGATGAAGCTACATCTGCTCTTGATACAGAGAGTGAATCTATCGTTCAAGAAGCTTTAGATAAGGTAATAGTATACATTTGATAACAGATAATTAAGGGGGGGGATGGCCTAGTGGACTAGAGTTCCACGCTTCAACCTCTAGCTGGCCGGCCACCTCTGGCTTACGGCTGTGGTTTCGAGCCCTAGTGTGAGTGATGTGACATGGAAATAGGAGTGCCTTCCCAACCTTGTGGGTTTCCTCTGGGCATTCCGGATTCCTCCTACTGCTAAAGACCCCTACGTGCAAGCGATTTATTGAAATAAAAATCGAAAACCATACGTTAGTCCCAAATGACCTAGTTTGTGTCGAGTGGACGTTAAACTCCATTTCTCTCTCTCTCTCTCTCAGATAATTCAGGGTTCAATTTCAGTGACTTGTATATAGATATATAGGCACAGTTTTGGAACAGGCTGATCAAATTGGTTCAATGTAAATAAAGATGGCAGCACCATGCTACATGGGTAGCAGCAGAGATCAATGAAGTTTTCAATCTGTCATATCTTAGTAAATATCGAATGCATTTCAACTTTCACTTTGATCAACTTTTCCAATATTGTAGTTTACAAGAGGTAAACTGGTTGGATAGCCGTGGTGATAGAGACGCGGCTTCTCACCAATGCAACGAGGGTTCAATCCCAGCTCAGGGCAGAAATTTATCGTTGTGAGAGGGATATTCGGTCTCCCGTCCAATCAGGCAGGTTTCCCCCGAGTTTTTCGGTTTCTTCCTGCAGTAATGATCGAAATCATTCGCATGATCTGTGCCAAGGGCCAAATTGGAAAAAGGCCTCAGGCCTAATTTGCTACCCTTGTAAAATGACGCGATTATTATTATTAGGTTACACTAAGTTAACTTCTGATCTGTTAGAACAGCACTAAGGGCATAAACTAGTCCTCACAAGCCAGGGTATCAACTAGTCCTCACAAGCCAGGGTATCACACTAGGGATCTGGTATCCTTTAGTTTAGTCGAAATGACACTTATAAACGATGATTATCCTTTAATTTCAAAATACCCTTTAATTATTGATAAAAACCTTTAAAAAAATTAAAAATCGTTTAATTACTACTATGGCTTAATTTAATGGTACACCCTTTAATTTCTCTGAGAGGGGTTTAGAAATGGACGACCCGTTCAATTATCTAAAGCCTTTAAAAACTAGCCAAGCCCTTTTATTACCAGAAAACCGTGTATAAATAAACACCACTTAATTTAGCGACAATGCTTAATTATTAGACGAAACGTTTAATTTCCTGCAAGTCGTTTTCCGATCGGTTAATTTTGATAACGATTATTTACGTATGAAGAACGAATAAATAATGTAGATTAAAAAATAATATCCATTATTCATTAAAAAATAATGATCCATCATTGACAATACAATACATCAAAAATCGGTAGTAAATCGGCACATACCGGTAATGTATTTTCTATAAATCACAAATGAATGAATGGTCGTATTATTATTATCCATTTTTAAAAAATAATGATTCCACCATTGACATGTATAGGCCTACATCAAATATCGATACGGCACATTTGAAATCGGTACGGCACATTCCATCCCACATATTGGTAATGTATTTTCTTTAAATCACAAATAAACGAATGGTCAGAGTATTATCCATTATGCATTTAAAATAAGGATTCCACCATAGACAAATACATCAAAAATCTATAAATCCCGATGACTGTTATTATACCGGTATAACAGGTGTGGTACTCGCTATGCATGTGTCTCGCAGTGTCATAATCTCCCGAGACCATTCAGCAGCGCAAAAAAAAGCCGCTCTAAAGACAAGCTGTCGTTCATTTCCAGACATGTCTAACGGAATGGCTTCAAAGAATATCAAAAGGAATTAGCATTCATTTCAATGAGCACTGCCTTGATATAACGTAATCACTTTGATAAATCAGTTAAATTATTTATAATAATACTAATAACATCTAACTGGCGGGATAGTGGAGTAAGAGGGAGTCATGATCAGACAGAGTGCCTGACAAGGACAGCTGAAAAAAAACGAGGTCCCGTGTACACATTGGAGTGCATGTAAAAGATCCCTTGGCATTTGGAATTCGATATAAGAGTAGGCTGTAGCGCCAGAACCTGGGCAAAATTTCCCTCATAGCACACTGTATGGGGTATGCCCGTCTTCATTTAGCTCAGGTTAAGTGCATAACAGTAGGACTTTAAACCCCATTTCATTCATTCAGTCATTCATTCATTCATTCATCCATTCGTATTCCATGTTTGATCACAATGTTACAGGTTTTCCCTGAAGTATAACTGAGCAAGATTTCCCATAGGGCATTCTGCTTGACGTATGTCGACTTCATTAGTCCTGTAGGATGTTCACCCCTTTTCTATTTCACTTTAATATTGAATTCCTGATCGAGATATTGTTTTATCTGCAGGCTAGAGAAGGAAGGACAACTCTAGTTATAGCACATCGTCTGTCGACCATTAAAAGCGCAGATCATATTTACAGTTTAAAAGATGGACAGGTCGTGGAAGAAGGTAGCCATGATGAATTAATGGTGAAAGAAGGAATTTATTATAAACTTGTTATGAATCAGGTAAATCACGTGCAATCAGTGGACGCTTACGGCTAGCCCCCGGATCCATTCACTCTTTTTTGAATTGTTTGTTTATTTGTTTGTTTGTTGTTTCGGAGTATGATGTCTTGTCGTTATGTTTGTCCTTATGTAAATCATATGTGGCGCAGTCCCCCTGCACTTACTATTAGAAGGAAATGTTGAATATTGTTTTAGATTGGGTGATCATGGTGTTTCATAGAGTTAATGGGGGTTTGGGGTAGCCTAGTGGTCTAGAGTGCAGCGCTTCGACCTCTAGCTGGCCGGCCACCTCTTGCTCGCGGCTGTGGTTTTGAGCCCTGGTGTGAGCGTATGTGGCATGGAGATAGGGGCGCCTTTTCAACCTCACAGGTTTCCTCTGGGTACTCCGGTTTCCTCCTACTGCTAAAGACACCTGCGCGCAAGCGAATTATTGAAATAAAATTAAAAACCATATGTTAGTCCGAAATGACCTAGTTGTGTTGAGTGGATGTTAAACCCCATTTCTCTCTCTCTCTCTCTCTCTCTCTCTCTCTCTCTCTCTCTCTCTCTCTCTCTCTCTCTCTCTATAACATAGTCATGTGACAGTGATGTGACATGGTTAATTAAACACAGACTATATGATACAAGAACTCAGGTTTTCTTGTGAAAATAAAAGACAGATTTTAGATTCAAATTATTTTCTGTTTCAGACAAATAAGAAGACTGATGATGGTGAGTGATTTCTTTTACATTAATTTTTGTTGTAGTCCCAAAATTACCCAGTTTGTGTCGAATGAACGTTAATCACCGTTTCTTTCTGTCTTTATTTATATATATTTTTGTTGTGGGGTGTTTGCAAGGTTATGATGCGACATTATTTCATTTTGTATCTAAACGGGCAAGAAATAAAATATTATAAAAGGGGCCATCCCTATAACATTTTGGGGGTTAAAACTGCTTAATTTTGTATGAAAAGCCCTTAATAGCCTCTAACTTAGATCCGAGCAACTTCTTCAAGCTATGTGATACGTTTTCAAACAACTTCCAATCGCCGGTATGGCTCCGTGACCGAAGACTTGTATTCTGTTTGCATAACACAGAAGTGTCTGGATAAAACGAGTCTATATATGTGCAGCTTTCAATCTAACCCTATTGACTCACTTTTAAAGCTCTCTATTGATTAAGTTAAAATTGGTATCAAATATAGTCGCGCTTATCAAGTAAAACGACCATAACAATTTAAAAGAAAAACTTAAAAGAGCAAGTGTCCAGTTAAGCTTTTTTTTGCATTCACATCCAAACTACTCAATATTTTGAACTGAAATTTTCAGACAAGGTAAATACACTATTCCTCTATATTTTGGCGTTTGAATTTCATACGTTCATGAACGTGTAATTTTCAAATTCTTTGAAATTCGGGCTGGCCCCTGTAACTATAACATCTGGGTTGATCCTTTATAGATGTACAATCTGATATACCTACACTGTAAGTCTATAAGCATCGAAAGATGGTCTGTATATTGATAATTAGTCCGGTAAAAATAATAAATGACCTAGAACAAATTGCAACAGAATTTTTCTCGATGGAATTTGGTAGAGGGGTACCTGAGGGTCTCCCAAACAAAAATCGCCCAAAATTAAAAGATAGGTTTTCGAGATATTAGCATAAATCCAATATGGCCGCCATTGGCACCTTAAAACGCCAATTTCCCGGGAATGGTTGAGTTTGGAGGGTGTAAATGTATTACGGGTAGATAGGAAAGTGGTACAGATGACACAGAAAAACATAGCTAAAAGACGTTACTGTGACGTCATACCATCATGGGGCCAATAATTAGCGTAAATCCAATATGGCCGCCATTGAATCTTAAAACTCCGATATCACAAGAATGACTGAGTTTGTAGGGTAAATGTATTACGTGTAGATATGAAAGTGCTACTAAAGAACTTGAAAAACAATGCCGGTGACGTCCTTGTGACGTCTTAAATCATACGGGTAACAATTGGAATGAATCCAAAACAAAAAGACAGGTTTTCTTGTAATTATTATAAATCCAATATGGCCGCCATTGACACCTCAAAACTCCAATATCTTGGGAATGGTTGAGTTTGGAGGGTTTAAATGTATTACGGGTAGATAGGAAAGTGGTACAGATGACACAGAAAAACATAGCTAAAAGACGTTACTGTGACGTCATACCGTCATGGGGCCAATAATTAGCACAAATCCAATATGGCCGCCATTGAGACATAAAACTCCGATATCACAAGAATGACTGAGTTTGTAGGGTAAATGTATTACGTGTAGATATGAAAGTGCTACTAAAGAACTAGAAAAACAATGCCGGTGACGTCCTTGTGACGTCTTAAGTCATACGGGTAACAATTGGAATGAATCCAAAACAAAAAGACAGGTTTTCCTGTAATTATTATAAATCCAATATGGCCACCATTGACACCTCAAAACTCCAATATCTCCGGATTGTTATTGCTTTTATACTATAAATTATAGGGTGTAAATGTATTAGGGCTAGATATAAAAGTGGTACCAAGTTAAAAAAAAAAGCATAATCTATGACGTTATAACGTCATAACGTCATAATTCAACAATTGGCATAAATCCAATATGGCTGCCATTGGAACCTTAAAACTGCATAAAATAAAACTACAGGTTAGTTCATTTCTAAAGCTTTACTATTAAACTGCTTGCAAGACTTCTATGTTCCTCGTTCTCAATAAAGAATTGATGATACCTGTTGGGAATATCAGAATGAGTTATGCTAAATTTCACTCAACACCCTCTTGCATAACCCCCTAATATGGAATAAGCATCCCCTCCCCCAATAACCTTTTTCGCTTTTTTGAGCTTTTGCCACATTTCTTTTTTCAATATTAAAAATTATTGCCGGGGCTAAAACCCCCTTGGCTCCGCGGCACCTGGCAAAAACCAGGGGGAGAACATTACCCTTTTTGGTCTATCAAACACATGTCATAAACAGATAGAAGTTGATGGATATTTTGACAATGGTAAGGATTTTACCAAAATATCACTGTTGTTTATAATGTATATAAAAATACCATTCATCTTCATTATGCCCCCGTCAGGCCGGTAAACGAAAACACAAAGCGAGAAAATGTCCAAAAAATTTACAAACTTGAAAGAAGTCGCTTTCTTTCTTTCACGACCATTGAAACAGCAGCACGGTATGTGGCGTTTCCACCACGATTTTATCGCGCTTATGGCGATCTTCGGCCATTTTCCGTCGCCGTAGCATCACAGTAATGACGCCACCTCGATCAGTCTGCCGGGGTATTAGATCGCAGAATCTTGGCTTTTGTTTTGAACCTGCCCAAAATAAACGCCGTGACTCGGCGACCATGGTGACTACGCTTATGGCGATCTTAATGCGCTCTAAACTCATTTTTCATCGCTGAAGCAGCAAAGTAAAGTCGCCACGTGGGATTTGACTCTATAGATTGTAATATCCAATAATTAGTTAAATGACTAAAGTATTATTAATAACCACATACTTGATACCATACTCCCTGAAATCGTCAAAAAAGAAGAATTGTTAGCTCAAGAATTGTACTGCAGTCCATAATTGAAATCCAGGTCTATCAGAAACCAAGTAAAATATTTCTGTTAAAACCTTTACAAACTGATAACATGTATGTAAATATTCAAGAAATATATGAATTGTTTGACAAGGTGATACAAGTAATACATTTTCACCCTGTAAACTCAACCATCCGCGATAAACTAGGTGTTTATGGTTTCAATGGCGGTCATATTGGATTTATACTAATTACTGGATTATGACGTCACGACGTCACGGTGACATCATTTGGCAAAGTTTTTTTTCTGATTCTGTAATAATTGGTAGTATTTCCTATCTACCTTACCCGTAATACGTTTATACCTTCCAAAGTCATCCATTGCCGAGATATTGGCGTTTTAAGGTGTCAATAGCGGCCATATTGGATTTATGAAAATTGTTGGCCGTATGACCGTCTGACGCTTGGATTTGAGCTAATTATGACGTCACAAGAAAGTCGCTTGACATTGTTGTTATAGTTCGTTGTTCTATCAACTCGTAATACATTTACCTTTCCAAATTTATCCATTCCCGAGATAACAGAGTTTTAAGATTCAATGGCGGCCATATTGGATTTATGCTAATTATTGGCCGCATGACGGTATGACGTCACGGTGACGTCTTTTAGCTATGTTTATCTGTGTCATCTGTACCACTTTCCTATCTACCCGTAATACATTTACACCCTCCAAACTCAGCCATTCCCGGGATATTGGCGTTTTGAGGTGCCAGCGGCGGCCATATTGGATTTATGCTAAAATCTCGAAAACCTATCTTTTTATTTTGGGCGATTTTTGTTTGGGAGACCTTTAGGTACCCCTCTACCTAATTCCATCGAGAAAAATTTTGTTGCAATTTGTTCTAGGTATCCACTCCATTTGGCTTATCTTTACCCGACTAAATCAGTAAAGGGCTAAAATGAAAATTATCTAAACTAGCCTGGAAAGTAAACAAACTATTTCTACCGGAAGTATTAGTATAATAATAATATTATATTGAACAAGGGTGTGAGTTAACTCTGATAGCTGGCTGGATAGCCGTGGCGATAGAGAGGCGGCTTCTCACCAATGCAACAAGGGTTCAATCCCCGCTCAGGGCAAGAACTTTATCGTTGTAAGTGAGAGGGATATTCGGTCTCCCGTCCGATCAGGCAGGTTTCCCCCGAGTTCTTTGGTTTCTTCCTGCAGTAATGATCGAAATCATTCGCACGATCTGTGCCAAGGGCCAAATTGGAAAAAGGCCTCAGGCCTACTTTGCTACCCTTGTAAAATGACGCGATTATTATATTATTATTATGCTCTTTCTTGGAGACAGTTATATATAGTTATGATGCAACCTTATTTCATCTTGTATCTAAACCGGGAAGAAATGAAATATTATTAACTACATATTTAAAATAACCCAAATTATTGAAAATAAAAGAACTGCCTTATCTAAAGACACCTGCAGAATAAAATTAAGCCATATGTTAGTTGTAAAATTAATGAGTTTGTGTCGAGTTTTCTTTCATATCTAGTAATTATAATGTATAAGATATCTACCACCAATAATTGAAAGTTTGTGTAGTCGAATAATAACTGGTGTCAAAACATTTCTGGCAGGACAATTTTCAACTGAAGATCACGGTGCCTAAGTGGATAAGGCGCTGGTTAGCGTGATTTCCCCTTGTCAGTGATGCAGAAGGAGGGCCTGACAAGGACAGCTGCCTAGTCGTTCGGTTTGGGACGAAAAACCGAGGTCCCGTGTACACATTGGAGTGCACGTAAAAGATCCCTTGGCAGTTGGAATTCGATATAAGAGTAGGCCGTAGCGCCGCTGCCTGTGGGCAAAATTTCCCTTATAGCACACTGTATGGATATGCCCGTCTTCAATTAGCTCAGGTTAGGTGCATAATAGTAGGACGTTAAACCCCATTTAAAAAAACAAAAACAATTTTCAACTGGAAAATTATCAGTATACATTTAGCTTTGAGACCAGTTGTCGGCCATATTGTTTGTTTTTATACGCCCACATTGAAATGTGGTCGTATATTGGCGTCACCCCCGTCAGTCTGGCGTCCACAAGTTAATATCCAAATGACTTTAAACTTATACACGGTGTTAAAGGTCGTGAGACAAAGAAGCCTATTGATTTTCAGCAATTTTCGATAATTACTGTCAGAGTTACATGTATGACCCTTGATCACTTCAAAAAACCTTGTGGACGCTCTAGAGGCTAAAGTTAATATCTGATTGACTTTAAATTTATACACAGTGTTGAATGTCATGAGACAAACAAGCATATTGAGTTTCAATGAATTTTGATAACTTGAACAGCTAAATCCAGAATATTAAATGTTTCGTATACTAAACGTTAGCATTGAGGAGAACTTAATCAAAGCCAAACAAATTCAAATGATTTTCTGATAATTACATAATGAGTTGTTACTTTTAATCAGATTTAGTGTATTATCAATGTTTCATTAGCGAAAAAAGTAAAATATGCGACAACTCTTGTTGACTGCTCTGACGATTAAGCTGCTGTGGGCGTGTGTTTTGTTGCCTGGCAACATATCTTTAATTGACTAATGCTTCTTATTATTAATATGAAATATATTTATTTTATTACTAATTATATATAATCTTCTTTCTCTTATTCTGCTAACCGTAACAGTATTTGATGAACCAGGTATATTTATAAAATCCTTCTACCCATACAATATATCACTAGGGGTGGGCAAATGGAGGTCCAATTTTGGGAACAAGTGTTTTCTAAGGCTATTTTGGCTGCTGAATCATTTTGAGCTGGTTCCGTGGCCATTTTCAAAATGACTTTTTATACGCCCACATTTTCATGTGGACGTATTATGTCGTCGCCCCTGTCCGTCCGTCCGTCCGGACGTCCGTCCGTCCGTCCACAATTGTTTGTGGACTCTCTACAGGTCACAATTCTTGTCCGATTTTGACGAAACTTAAAATATAGGTTTATCCCCAAAATATCTCGGCTGCTTTCGATATTGGCATGTATCGGATCAAAACTTCATGGATTATGGCCCCTGATTGTACGAAAAATCACGTTTTTAGCTTGTGGACCCTATAGAGGTCACAATTTTGAACCGATTTTGATGAAACTTTATATGCATGTTTATAACCCAAAGATCTTGGTTCCTTTCGATATTTGCACCTATCGGAACGTAAATTCTTGAATTATGGCCCCTGATTGTCCGAAAATTCACCTATTTTAGCTCGTGGTACCTCTGGAGGTTACAATTATTATCCGATTTGAAAAACCGTTCGATTATATCACCGTTACACCCTAAGGAAGGTTGAGTTCAAATTTCGGAAAAATCGGACCAAAATTACCATACAAAATGGCCGCCGTTCGTACGCAAATACTGTCAAAAAATGGTATATCAAGGTTGTGGACCCTGTAGAGATCACAATTTTAATTCGATTTTGATGAAACTTGAAATGCATGGTTATAACCCAAAGATCTTGGTTCCTTTCGATATTTGCGCATATCGGATCGTAACTTCCTGAATTATGGCCCCTGATTATACGCAAAATCGTCTTGGTTTAGCCTGTGGTCCCTCTGGAGGTTACATTAATTATCCGATTTAAAAAATCGTTTGATTATATCACCGTTACACCCTAAGGAAGGTTGAGTTTGAATTTCAGAAAAATGGGACCAAAATTGCCATACTAAATGGCCGCCATTCGTATGCAAATACTGTTATAAAATGGTATATCAAGGTTGTGGATCCTGTAGAGGTCAAAATTTTAATTCGATTTTGATGAAACTTAATATACCTGGTTATAACCCAAAGATCTTGGTTCCTTTCAATATTTGCGCATATCGGATCGTAACTTCCTGAATTATGGCCCCTGATTATACGCAAAATCGTCTTGGTTTAGCTTGTGGTCCCTCTGGAGGTCACAATTATTATCCGATTTAAAAAATCGTTTGATTATATCACCGTAAGACCCTAAGCAAGGTTGACTTCGAATTTCGGTAAAATTCGGAACAAAATTGCCATACAAAATGGCCGCCGCGTGTACGCAAATACTGTTAAAAAATGGTATATCAAGGTTGTGGACCCTGTAGAGATCACAATTTTAATTCAATTTTGATGAAACTTGAAATGCACGGTTATAACCCAAAGATCTTGGTTCCTTTTGATATTTGCGCATATCTGATCGTAACTTCCTGAATTACGGCCCCTGATTATACGCAAAATCGTCTTTGTTTAGCTTGTGGTCCCTCTGGAGGTCACAATTATTATCTGATTTAAAAAATCGTTTGATTATATCACCATTACACCCTAAGGAAGGGTGAGTTCGAATTTCGGGAAAATTCGGAACAAAATTGCCATACAAAATGGCTGCCGTTCGGACGCAAATACTGTTAAAAAATGGTATATCAAGGTTGTGGATCCTGTGGAGGTCACAATTTTAATTCGATTTTGATGAAACTTAAAATGCATGGTTATAACCTAAAGATCTTGGTTCCTTTCAATATTTGTGCATATCAGATCGTAACTTCCTGAATTATGGCCCCTGATTATACGCAAAATCGTCTTGGTTTAGCTTGTGGTCCCTCTGGAGGTTACAATAATTAACCGATTTAAAAAATCGTTTGATTATATCACAGTTACACCCTAAGGAAGGTTGAGTTCAAATTTCGGAAAAATCGGACCAAAATTACCATACAAAAAGGCCGCCGTTCGTACGTGAATACGTTAAAAAATGGTATATCAAGGTTGTGGACCCAGTTTAGGTCACAATTTTAATTCGATTTTGATGAAACTTGAAATGCATGTTTATAACCTAAAGATCTTGATTCTTTTCGATATTTGCGCATATCAAATTGTAATTTAATGAATTATAGCCTTTGATTGTAGGAAAAATCACTTTCGATTTTGCTTGTTCTCTAACCATCTCTCGAAAATGTGGGCGTATCCTGCCTGGCAGTGCCAGCTTACTATCTTTTTCAGTTATTACCCTCATATCGACATAGGATGTTATCAAATCATAAATTGGAGTGCAATTTTAGAATCCACGGTCATAAAAACATATATTTTAACATATTAGACAACTAGTTCCAATTTTGTCTCACTTTTATGAGAAAAAAGTAATTTTTTGGCCGCCATTTTGAAAACCACGGAACCAGCCTAAAATGACATCACAGAACAAAAATTTCCCCAGATCCGGATTCAGCAGCCAAAATCGCCATAGAAAACACTTGTTCCCAAAATTCGACCTCCATTTGCCCACCCCTAATATCACTAACATCCAACACCTGAATCTCATCCAGATTAGTGTTTAAAACGTCATGCTTATCCTCTATAAAGGCCCTTTTTCTTAGCAAATGGTTTGCTCTAGACTCTAGAATAGAAAAGGGTGTGCTCTGGTCTTTAGCAAAGGGTGTGCTCTGGTCTGTTGCAAATGGATTGCTCTGGTTTCTAGCAAAGGGTTTGCTCTGATCTCTTGCAAAGGGTTTGTTTTGGACTCTAGCAAAGGGTTTGCTCTGATCTCTAGCAAAGGGTTTGTTTTGGTCTCTAGCAAAAGGTTTGTTCCAGTTTCTAGCAAAGGGATTTATTTGATAGATTGTATATTTTCATTCAATATAAGATGTAGAGTCTGCTTTTGTAGTTTTTAAACTAAAATGTGTTTTCGTGGTCATATGTTTTGTAAAAAAGAAAGTTATTAATTTTAGTTCTCATTTCTGTTCAGTATGATATCAGTATGACATATGGACTTAAGACCCTGTCAAAGTTTTTATTATATAAACAAAGTTATCAGTTGGAAGTTATATTAAATTTCTGTTGATGTGACACTGCCATGTTATGTTGTTAGACAAATATACCACAGCCATTCATTTTCAAAATAAACTTGATTGTCTTCTTCATGTTATGTTTCCGATAGTGTGGACATCATACCTTGACATTCATACCATCTTGTATCCATGACAATCATACCATCTTGTGTCCATGAAGTTCATACCATCTTGTATCCATGACAATCATACCTTCTTGTGTTCTTGGCAATCATACAATCTTGTGTCCATGACAATCATACCATCTTGTGTCCCTGGCAATCATACCATCTTGTGTCCATGACAATCATACCATCTTGTGTCCATGACAATTATACCATCTTGTGTCCATGAAGTTCATACCATCTTGTATCCATGACAATCATACCTTCTTGTGTTCTTGGCAATCATACAATCTTGTGTCCATGACAATCATACCATCTTGTGTCCCTGGCAATCATACCATCTTGTGTCCCTGACAATCATACCATCTTGTATCCATGACAATCATAACATCTTGTGTCCCTGGCAATGATACCATCTTGTGTCCATGGCGATCATACCTTTTTGTATCCATGGCAATCATACCATCTTGTTTCCATGGCAATCAAACCTTTTTGTGTCCATGGCAATCATACCTTTTTGTTTTACTGTCATCATACCTTCTTGCTGTATCACTCACCTTTTGCCCGTTGCTTTCGCGCCTAATTTTAAGATATTTGAACTGTTTTGCAACTTTCATTTGAATAGATAACTCGAAATACTCTGGGGCTTCCCAATAACACTGTTTGAGGGATTCACTGATTTAATCTGTCTGTGAAATAACTTTATTAAACGTCTGCTTCAATCTGGGAACTTCAATTTTGGGAACGAAAGTTTTCTAAGGCGATTTTGGCTGCTGAATCCGAATCTGGTAAAAATTTTGTTCTCTGACGTTATTTTGAGCTGGTTCCGTGGTTTTAAAAATGGCGGCCCAAAAATGACTTTTTTTCTCATAAAAACGAGACAATATTGGAAAGAGTTGTCCAATATGTTAAAATATATGTTTTCATGACCGTGGATTCTAAAATTGCACTCCCATTTGTGATTTGATAACATCCTATATCGATATGAGGGTAATAACTGAGCGTCCCAGGAAACACGTACTACACTTTACGCATTACGTGAACATGGAATCAACTCCTACCATTTTAATGCAAAGTGTTAAATACGCATTACGTACTACACATTCCGCATGACGCAGTACGTACACATGAAATCCCAGCTTAATACTGTTGTGTTAACGTATTTGTTAATGAATTATTTCAGAATTGGAAGTAGAAGAAGAAATCAATGAGTTCATTCGCGTTGGATCAAAACGTGAAATAAAACCACAACTTGAGCGTATGGTATCAGCTACTGGATCTATTGTTAAAGGAGCAACATCAGTTACGGAAAAGGAGGACAAGGTAGAGGTGGGTGTAAACAAATGTGAAGAATGGCAGGGCATATTAATAATAATAATAATAATAATCGCGTCATTTTACAAGGGTAGCAAATTAGGCCTGAGGCCTTTTTCCAATTTGGCCCGTGGCACAGATCGTGCAAATGATTTCGACCATTACTGCAGAAAGAAACCGAAGAACTCGGGGGGAAACCTGCCAGATCGGACGGGAGACCGAATATCCCTCTCACTTACAATGTCTTGCCCTGAGCTGGGATTGAACCCTCGTTGCATTGGTGAGTAAGGGTGATCTGCCAAAGGGAGTGTGGGTAGTAGGGATGTACAAAAAGTAGGGTGGCATTTAAAGGGGAGTAGAATTGGAGGGCATAAGGAATGGTAAGATAGGAAGGGTGTAAAAAAAGGGTAGGGTATTAGGGGGTAAAAAGAAGGGCACACTGTTAGGGGTAAAATGAAGGGCAGGGTAGTAAGGGGTAAATAGAAGGGCAGGGTATTAGTGAAGGGTAATAGAGGGATATAATAAAGGGCAGGTCAGTCAGAAAGATAGAAAAGGGTTTGTGAAGAACAGGAGAGAGAGAGAGAGAAAAGGGTTTGTATAGAACAGGAGAGGGAGAGTAAAGGGTTTGTATAGAATAGGAGAGAGAGAGTAAAGGGTTTGTGAAGAACAGGAGAGAGAGAGAGTAAAGGGTTTGTGAAGAACAGGAGAGGGAGAGTAAAGGGTTTGTGAAGAACAGGAGAGAGAGAGTAAAGGGTTTGTGAAGAGCAGGAGAGAGAGAGTAAAGGGTTCGTGAAAAATAGGAGAGAGAGAGAGAAAGTAAAGGGTTTGTGAAGAACAGGAGAGAGAGAGAGAGAGTAAAGGGTTTGTGAAGAACAGGAGAGAAAGAGTAAAGGAGAGCATTTAATGGATAAGTCATAGATTGAATGTAGTAAAAGACATTTTAAGAAATTGAAAATTCTGTCTTGTTTTAGGACAAGGAAAGTATTTAATGGATAAGTCATAGATTGAATGTAGTAAAAGACATTTTAAGAAAATGAAAATTCTGTCTGTTTTAGGACGAGGAAATTCCTACTGTTGGTTTTGGCAGAATGATTCGTACTAATGGTCCTGAATGGTTCTATATTCTCATTGGTTGTTTTGCCAGCATTCTTAACGGTGGTGTCCAACCAGCTTTTGCTATTATTTTTGCTGAGGTTCTTGGGGTAAGTTCGATTATATGAAATGTGGAACCTACTTAAAGTCCATAACTCAAAATCCTCCAAAATCTTCGACATCGAAAACACGAATTATTCGTCAATTTAAATCAACATTGATGATGTAAACTTACCGGGAAAAGATAAGCTTCTGATATCCGATATTTAAGATAAAATATTTTGTTTAACATTGGTACACTAATCGTGTACCATAATGCACTTCAGCCCAAGTTGTAACAAGAGACACGAGAGACAAGGCTAGACATATTGCACCAGCGCTCACACCATACAGTGTGCTATTAGGGAATTGCAGCTGCCAAGGGATCTTTTACATGAACTCCAATGTGTATTTGGAACCTTGTTTTTTTGTATCATCCGAACGACTAGACAGCTGTCTGTGTCAGACCCTCTGTCCTGCATCACTGACATAGTAAAACCATGCAGGAAAATCGGAATGACATTTCTCCGCCAATGCAGTTATCGAACACCTGACCTCCAGGCTAGCGAGCCAACGTCTTACCCACTTAGCCACTGTGATTCACAGTAGAAAGCTAGGTGTATGAATACAAAGTATAAAGCTGGTTGCGATACTGTAGGTGTGAGTTGGTTATTGTTGTATAATTTCAGGTGTTCCAGTTAGAAGGTGATGAACGAAGTAAACAAATACAGTTATACGCTCTCTTATTATTAGGTCTTGGAGTTATTAGTATGGTTATGATGTTCTTACAGGTATTGTCTCCCTTTGATCAAATAAAATAAAACCAAGTACGAACAATCCAAACCATTAGAATGAATGAAATGGGGTTTAACGTCCTACTGTTATGCACTTAACCTGAGCTAATTGAAGACGGGCATACGCCATACAGTGTGCTATGAGGGAAATTTTTCCCGGGCAGCGGCACTCCAGCCTACTCTTATATCAAATTCCAACTGCCAAGGAATCTTTTACGTGCACTCCAATGTGTACACGGGACCTTGGTGTTTCGTCCCATCTGAAAGACTAGGCAGCTGTCCTTGTCAGGCCCTCCTTCTGCATCACTGACAAGGGGAAATCACATCGGAAAATCGAGATGAACTTTCTCGGCCAATGCAGGGATCGAACACCTGACCTCCAGGCTAGCGAGCCAGCGCCTTATCCACTTAGCCACCGTGATCCCTTCCACTATAAAGTATAAAGACCAAGCCTACCAGAATAAAACGTTAAAGAGCACATGAAATGGGGGTGGGTAATTAAGAAATGGCTGTAGAAATAAACATTCCGAATAATCATTCTGTCACTGTGACCTAACTCAGGCCTTATTTGCTACCCTTGTAAAATGATGCGATTATTATTATTATTATTATTATTATTATTATTATTATTATTATTATTATTATTATTATTATTATTATTATTATTATTATTATTATTATTATTATTATTATTATTATTATTATTATTATTATTATTATTATTAGCTACTGAGGGATTAAGAGTGTTTTCGATAATTGGCCAAACACACAAGGTTTCTTACATAATAGTGAGTGCAGGAGGACCGCACTACACGCAAAACAAAAATCTACAAGATAAACCTGCGGACAAGACAGAAAATAGACAAATGGCAAAAACAAACAATTATCAAATCAAAAGTGAATGGATCTAGGGGCCAGCCGTAAGCGTCCACTGCGTTGTACAGTCCCAGGCCTGTTATGGTACAGGCTTTACTAAAATAATTTACAAAAAAGACAAAAAAAATAAGATTTACAAAAAAGATGCAACAAAAATATGATTTACAAAAAAGACGTAACAAAAATATGTTCAATCGTGACAGTGGTCGTCTCTTCAATGGGGATAGTCTGCACTATTAAAATATAACAACACATTGTTGCTGTTTTGGCTTGTTGTGGATTTATATTAAATTAGAACAATATATTTTTGTTGTTATTGTATGTAAATCATGTACATTCTGTTGATTATTTTCATGATTTATTTACAGTCATATATGTTTGCCATATCAGGAGAAAATTTAACGATAAGATTACGAAAATTAGCATTTACGTCCATGTTGAGACAGGTAAGTCAATGTTTCATTCTTTGTTTTGTTCTGTGGGTGGTGTCCCTTGTTTTGTTCTGTGGGTTGTGTCCCTTGTTTTGTTCTGTGGGTGGTGTCCCTTGTTTTGTTCTGTGGATGGTGTCCCTTGTTTTGTTCTGTGGACGGTGTCCCGTGTTTTGTTCTGTGGGTGGTGTCCCTTGTTTTGTTCTGTGGGTGGTGTCTCTTGTTTTGTTATGTGGGTGGTGTCCCTTGTTTTATTCTGTGGGTGGTGTCCCTTGTTTTGTTCTGTGGGTGGTGTCTCTTGTTTTGTTCTGTGGGTGGTGTCCCTTGTTTTGTTCTGTGGGTGGTGTCCCTTGTTTTATTCTGTGGATGGTGTCCCTTGTTTTGTTCTGTGGACGGTGTCCCTTGTTAGTGGTGTCCCTTGTTTTGTTCTGTGGGTTGTGTCTCTTGTTTTATTCTGTGTGAATTGTCCCTAGTTTTGTTCTGTGGATGGTGTCTCTTGTTTTTATACTGTGGGTGGGGTCCCTTGTTCTATTGTGGATGGTGTCCCTTGTTTTTATTCTGTGGATGGTGTCCCTTGTTTTTATTCTGTGGGTGGTGTCCCTTGTTTTATACTGTGGGTGGTGTCCCTTGTTTTGTTCTGTGGGTTGTGTCCCTTGTATTGTTCTGTGGGTTGTGTCTCTTGTTTTTATACTGTGGGTGGTGTCCCTTGCTTTGTTCTGTGGGTGGTGTCTCTTGTTTTTATTCTGTGGGTGGTGTCTCTTGTTTTGTTCTGTGGGTTGTGTCTCTTGTTTTTATACTGTGGGTGGTGTCCCTTGTTTTGTTCTGTGGATGGTGTCCCTTGTTTTGTTCTGTGGGTGGTGTCCCTTGTTTTGTTCTGTGGGTTGTGTCCCTTGTTTTGTTCTGTGGGTTGTGTCTCTTGTTTTGTTCTGTGGGTTGTGTCTCTTGTTTTTATACTGTGGGTGGTGTCCCTTGTTTTGTTCTGTGGGTGGTGTCTCTTGTTTTGTACTGTGGGTTGTGTCTCTTGTTTTTATACTGTGGGTGGTGTCCCTTGCTTTGTTCTGTGGGTGGTGTCTCTTGTTTTTATTCTGTGGGTGGTGTCCCTTGTTTTGTTCTGTGGATGGTGTCCCTTGTTTTGTTCTGTGGTATTGTCCCTTGTTTCTTTCTTTGTGATTCCTCTCTTGTTTCATTGATCTGATCTGTATGATATTGTCTGGAAAATTCTTCCAATTACCTACAAAAAAATAATTATGCGACAATCCTTGTCGGCTACTTGGACGTTTTAGCTGTGGTGGCCGTATGTACATGTCTTGGAAAATGTGGGCATATTTTACATGGCAACCGTTTGTTATTATTGTTGATCAAAGATCTGTTATCTTTTAACGATTTGTTATCTTTTAACGATTTGTTAACTTTAACGGAGAGAAAGATTGTTGCTGGAAATAAAGGCCCCGAACATTCTGTAGTGCAAATTTTTCCTACAGATTTATGCTAATATAAAAAATAAAGTATTCTATACTGTTTTCTGTAGTAAATTTAATGGAAAGTTAACAAACAACACTTTACAAAGATATGTCCGTTAGAGTTTAACGGATCGTTAAAATAACTAGTTTTGAGCAACCGACCCTTATATATCTTAAAATTATATAGAGTTTTCAGGTTGAGAGGAATGATTTCTATGTTGAAATTCTATCCCGGTATAAGCTATATATTTAAATTTGGAGAGGGTTGGGATGGCCTAGTGGTCTAGAGTCCCGGGCTTCGACCTCTAGCTGGCTGGTCACCTCTGGCTTGCGGCTGTGGTTTCGAACCCTAGTGTGAGTGTATGTGACATGGAGATAGGTGCCCCTTCTCAACCTTGTAGGTTTCCTCCGGGCACTATGGTTTCCTCCCACTAATAAAGACCCCTACGCGCAATAAATAATAATTAAAAAAACATATGTGAGTCCCGAATTGACCTAGTTTGTGCCAGGTGGACGTTAAACCCTATTTCTCTCTCTCTCTTTAAATTTGGAATGTTTTATAATGTATTTATTTCTACATTAGGAAATCTCGTGGTTTGATGATCAGAAGAACAACACTGGAGTCTTGACAACCAAATTATCAACAGAAGCTTCCCTAGTTCAGGGGGTAAGTCTTATTGTCTTATTCTCAAACACACTGATTCCCTGCAAACTGAGGCGCTCGTTCGCTAGCCTGGAGGTTGGGTGTTCGATCCCTGCATTGGCCGAGAAAGTTCATCTCGATTTTCCGACGTGATTTCCCCTTGTAAGTGATGCAGAAGGAGGGCCTGACAAGGACAACTGCCTAGTCGTTCGGATGGGACAAAAAACTGAGGTCCCGTGTACACATTGGAGTGCATTAAAAGATCCCTTGGCAGTTGGAATTCGATATAAGAGTAGGCCGTAGCGCCGCTGCCCAGGCAAAATTTCCCTCATAGCACACTGTATGGCGTATTAATAATATCAATAAAAGGGACAAATCAGTGCCGGACAAAATGACAGGCACAAGAGGTTTAGTGCCTGACAAAACCTGAATCTGTACCTGGCATTGTCAGTGACAGGTGCCTTATTTCCAGGCTTGAAACTGGGAGTCAAACTTTGGCTCTCTATCCGGGGGTTCTGCGTTTGATACCATGTGCTGGCCGAGAAAGTTCTGTGGTGCACGACAGGATCTTGCGTGGGGAAACATAGTTGTATGGATGGGACAGAAAATGGAAATCAGTGCACACAAAAGAGAACCCTTGACCCGGTAAATGCGTTTTCTATTTTAACTCCACCAAGTGTCATACTACTGCCAGTACTGGACGTGAACATAATAGTCGAAAGACTGAGAGACTGTTAATAGTTAAGCAAAATTTCAACACGCTTTTCATTCATAAGAGCCACCTGCATCGCCAGGAAGAAACGACTGCTAAATGCGATTTCATTGGTGTAAAATAAATGGCTTCCAGTATTTTGTCCCATTAAAAATATTGTGTTATCAAGTTTCCGAGTCGTAGTTTGCATGCGATTATAGTAGGTAAGTTTTGCAATAATTGTGAAGTCTGGATGGCCGGGACTATTTAAGACTCGTGCTGTTCCTAGTCTATTTATAGCTATCAGGTTTTTATTTACATGTAGGTTATTTCTAAAAGTCCCACATGTCTCATTTATTGATCAAATATCCGATATAGTATGAAAATTATCGTGAACCTTCAATTGAAACGTAAAATCTTTGTATGGAAAAAATCGCAGTACACCGGTTCACCGATGAATCCCTTCGGCCCTAACATTTGTACATTACTTTAGAAAGGGTGGTGCCATACCATGAAGACATTTGTACATTAGTACTGCCTTAAATAATACCCGTTCAAGCAATGGTTGCCATCCTAACTTATTAAAAAGATCAGAACTTCTAGTACCATTTTGATACATTTTTAGAGTAGATGTATTCCATGCTAGTCGAGCCATTCTCTTTTGAGCCATAAATAATTTAGAAAAATTATATTTTACCCATTTTGAGCGTACGTACACTATGGATGGCCCCTCGTACTAGTTATACCACTCAGCCCCCCCACCCCCCCACACACACACTGGTAAGTATGTTGACTTGCTCTTATATTCCAAGGAGGGCCTGACAAGGACAGCTGCCTAGTCGTTAAGATGGGACGAAAAACCGAGGTCCCGTGTACACATTGGAGTGTACGTAAAAGATCTCTTGGCAGTTGGAATTCGATATAAGAGTAGGCCGTAGCACCGCTGCCCAGGCAAAATTTCCTTAATAGCACACTGTATGGCGTATGCCCGTCTTCAATTAGCTCAGGTTAAGTGCATAACAGTAGGATGTTAAACCCCATTTCATTCATTCATTCATTCTTATATTCCAGGCGACCGGTATACGACTTGGAATGGTTTTCCAGAATCTTGCAGCCATGGTAACAGCTATAGTTATTGCCTTTATTTACGGATGGAAATTGACTCTGGTTATTTTAGCCTTTGTGCCGTTTATTATGTTGGCGGGCGCGATTCAGATGAAGGTTTTAGCCGGGGTGGCGGGTAAGAATAAAGAGGCTTTGGAAGGTGCTGGAAAGGTAAGACTAAATGCAAGAGCTATCACTAGGGACCGGGAATCTACAAGGTTTTACGAAAAAATAAACTATCCTTATCATCTAGAATCTAATACACGTCAAGAATGTGTTAAATACCGTCTAGATTCATCAAAAACTGCCTAGTTTGTGCTACCGTGTAGATTTAGAAAACGTTCTAGTTTTGACATTGATCGTCTACTTTTGAAAGGGGTTTAGTTTTTATACAAGACCTTATTTTCTCGGATGTTGTCAAGAAATGAACAGAGTGTTTAATAACACAAGACATTTAGATTTTACTCCAAATTACTACTTTACTACTTTACTAGATTCCCAGTCCCTAGTGTTGAAAATCTGTAAGAAATATTGATGGATCTCACTGATCGCGTTTACCAGGTGGTAGAGGTCCTGGCGTGGATCACAATGATTGCGTTTCCCAGGTGGTTGGGGGGGGGGTCTGGCGTGGAACAATCCCAGGTGGTAGGTGGGGGATGGTGCTGGCGTGGAAAAATCTCTAATTATTGCATGTTTGAGGGGGGGGGAGGGTCCTGGCGTGTAACAATCTCTAATTATTGCATGTTTGTCTTTGAGGGAGGGTCCTGGCATGGAACAATCTCTAATTAATGCATGTTTGAGGGGGGGGGGGTGTCCTGGGGTGGAACAAACTCTAATTATTGCATGTTTGAGGGGGAGGGGGGGTCCTGGCGTGGAACAATCTCTAATTATTGCATGTTTGAGGAGGGGGGGGGTCCTGGCGTAGAACAATTTTAACATATAATGTGGCACTTTCCAAATTTAGTTCATGTGTAAATATCTTTAAATATGTCCATAAATAAATATTGATCGTTAAACGGTTGATGTCGATTAGGTGGCCATAGATAAATCCTTGTCTTTGACTATTTCAGGTTGCTGTTGAAGCTATTGAAAGTATTCGTACAGTTGTCTCCCTGTCTCTAGAACTCGTCTTTCATCGACTTTATGTGAATCAACTATTGAAACCCTATAAAGATGCTTTGAAGAGAGCTCATTTGGTCGGACTGGCTTATGGTTTTTCAGATGCAATTATCTTCTTTGCCTACGCCGCTGCCTTTTATTTTGGGGCCTACTTGATACAAGAAGGAGAAATGGACTATGTCGAAGTTTTCAGGTACACATGGTTTAATATATGGATGCATCTGTGAGTTAGAGGGCGTGGCTTAACATAATCTGGTAGTTAATAATAATAATAATAATCGCGTCATTTTACAGGGGTAGCAAATTAGGCCTGAGGCCTTTTTCCAATTTGTCCCTTGGCACAGATCGTGCGAATGATTTCGATCATTACTGCAGGAAGAAACCGAAGAACTCGGGGGAAACCTGCCTGATCGGACGGGAGACCGAATATCCCTCTCACTTACAACGATAAAGTTCATGCCCTGAGCTGGGATTGAACCCTCGTTGCATTGGTGAGAAGCCGCCTCTCTATCGCCACGGCAATCCGACCAGCTAGAAGTGTGTGAGTACTAAATTATTAGTGTGTGTTGGATGACTGAATGGTTAGCATGGGCGCGCTGTATCATACAGTCTGTCATTGAGTCAACTTGCGTGGTTTCAAATCCCCAGTAGTACGTGACAAGGAGTATGGTCGCCTGTCCAACCTTGTGAGTTTTCTCAGGGTTCTTAAGTTTCCTCCCACTGCTAGAGACCTCTACGCACAAGTGAAATGTTGAGCTGAAATTGAACTGTGTGTTATTCCCAAAATGACCTAGTTTGTGTTGAGTGGACGTTAAACCCTATTTCTCTCTCTCTCTCTCTCTCTCTCTCTGTCTGTGTTTAACCCCAGGTAAACCTGCACTCAATTTACCCTGTTTATGTCCCAGACTCCTCGACTTGTTTATAATTTTATTATTTGTGTCGAGTTATGTTTAAATGATTTACAAGGGTCTTATTCTCTGTTTTTTCAGAGTATTTGGTGCTATTGTATTCGGAGCTATGGCCTTAGGACAAGCAAGTAGTTTTGCTCCTGATGCATCTAAGGCCCAGTTAGCAGCCTCACATATATTCTTTCTTATCGATAAAGAACCAAAGATTAATTCTGAAAGTGAAGATGGACAGAAACCATCCAAGGTTTGTATTCTTAATATGCTATTCTTTCCCAGATATATTCTAAATACTCACCCAGTTATATTCTAAATACTCACCCAGGTATATTCTAAATTCTCACCCAGATATATTCTGAATACTCACCCAGGTATATTCTAAATACTCACCAGGTATATTCCTAATACTCACCCAGGTATATTCTGAATACTCACCCAGGTAGATTCTAAATACTCAACCAGGTAGATTCTAAATACTCACCCAGGTAGATTCTGAATACTCACCCAGGTATATTCTAAATACTCACCCAGGTATATTCTTAATACTCACCCAGGTAGATTCTAAATACTTACCCAAGTGTATTCTGAATACTCACCCAGGTGTATTCTAAATACTCACCCAGGTAGATTCTAAATACTCACCCAGGTATATTCCTAATACTCACCCAGGTATATTCTGAATACTCACCCAGGTAGATTCTAAATACTCACCCAGGTAGATTCTAAATACTCACCCAGGTAGATTCTGAATACTCACCCAGGTATATTCTAAATACTCACCCAGGTATATTCTTAATACTCACCCAGGTAGATTCTAAATACTTACCCAAGTGTATTCTGAATACTCACCCAGGTGTATTCTAAATACTCACCCAGGTAGATTCTAAATACTCACCCAGGTAGATTCTAAATACTCACCCAGGTATATTCTTAATATGCTACACTCACCCAGGTATATTCTAAATATGCTACACTCACCCAGGTAGATTCTGAATACTCACCCAGGTATATTCTGAATACTCACCCAGGTAGATTCTTAATATGCTACACTCACCCAGGTATATTCTGAATATTCACCCAGGTAAATTCTTAATATGCTACACTCACCCAGGTAGATTCTTAATATGCTACACTCACCCAGGTATATTCTAAATATGCTACAATCACCCAGGTATATTCTAAATTCTCACCCAGGTAGATTCTTGATATGCTACACTCACCCAGGTAGATTCTGAATACCCACCCAGGTATATTCTAAATACTCACCCAGCTATATTCTAAATACTCACCCAGGTAGATTCTGAATACTCACCCAGGTAGATTCTAAATACTCACCCAGGTAAATTCTAAATACTCACCCAGGTAGATTCTGAATACTCACCCAGGTAGATTCTGAATACTCACCCAGCTCCAGGTAGATTCTTAATAAGCTATGACACATTGCAACGTTAAGAACATGATGAGATAAATGTGATGTTATTGAGAATTTATTAAGCCCATTATGCTATCGTGGCAATCCTTCTTCCTGACTCAGATTTGTGGTGAGAATTGTCTCTTGAGAACCAGAATATTTTCTAATAAGGCCTTATTTGTTATGAAGTCTTGACATGTTCTGAGGCCTAGCGATATTTTGTCGAAAAGGTCAAAAGTTCAAAAGGTCATATCTCAGAGACCACTTGACCGATTTTGATAAAATTTGGAATATTTTAGTTTCTAGTCATATACATCATTTTGATCAAAATCGGAGATGGTCGGGTTAACACCCTGGGTGACTGGAGGTGGAATGACCCTATAGACATGCAATCTGATCTATGGACATGCAATCTGACTTTATCTTTGGACATGCAATCTGGCACGATCTTTTGACATGCAATCTGTCTTTATCTATGGACATGCAATCTGGCACGCTCTATGGACATGCAATCTGGCGCGATCTATGGACATGCAATCTGACATGATCTTTTGAAATGCAATCTTACATGATCTATTGACATGCAAACTGACATGATCTATGGACATGCAATCTAACATGATCTTTTGACATGCAATCTGACTTTATCTATGGACATGCAATCTGGCACGCTCTATGGACATGCAATCTGGCACGATCTATGGACATTCAATATGAGTCTCTTACACGATCTATGGACATGCAATCTGGCATGATCTATGGACATGCAATCTGGCGCGATCTATGGACATGCAATCTGACATGATCTTTTGACATGCAATCTGACTTTATCTATGGACATGCAATAAGAGTCTCTTACACGATCTATGGACATGTAATCTGACATGATCTATGGACATGCAATCTGACATGATCTATGGACATGCAATAAGAGTCTCTTACACGATCTATGGACATGCGATCTGACACGATCTATGGCCATAGGTCGATTGATCAGTCTCCCATTCACCTTCAGTGTTAAAACTATGGTTATTATATATAGCATGTTGGGGTTTGGGAGGGCCTAGTGGTCTAGAGTGCTGCGCTTCGACATCTAGCTGGCCCGTTACCTCTGGCTTGCGGCTGTGGTTTCGAGCCCTAGTGTGATCGCATGTGACATGGAGATAGGGGTGCCTTCTGAACCTCGTGGGTTTCCTCTGGGCACTCCGGTTTCCTCGCACTGCGAAAGACCCCCTACGCGCAAGCGAATTATTGGAATAAAAATTAAAAACCATACGTTAGTCCCAAAATGACCTGGCTGTGTAAACCCCATTTCTCTCGATATATATAGCATGTTAAAGTTGTCATGTGTTGATCATGTTATATTTGGTACTGCCTTGGCAAACTTTTTGTTTTTATGCGGCCACATCCATGAGAGAAAACTTGCAATAAATAGAAACGGGTAATATAACACAAACAAATTACAGACGAAGTTGATATTCAGATACGTTGATATACAATAATTAATAGATTACAATATCAAAAATATATCGTTTTATCCAACGTCATATTTTGTACTGACAGAACATTAGATAACAAGATTGTTTTTTTATATTCTATTAATTAATGTATATAACATATTGTCATCGCCCCTGTCAGACAAAATTGCTGCTCTGATTTTGATTTAAAGGGACCAGCCCGAATTTCAAAGAATCTGAAAATTATACGTTCATGAACGTATGAAATTTAAACGCCAAAATATAGAGGAATAGTGTATTTACCTTGTCTAAAAATTTCAGTTCAAAATATTGAGTAGTTTGGACGTGAATGCAAAAAAAGCTTAACTGGACACTAGCTCTTTTAAGTTTTTCTTTTAAATTGTTATGATACCAATTTTAACTTAATCAAAAGAGAGCTTTAAAAGTGAGTCAATAAGGTTAGATTGAAAGCTGCACATAATATAGACTCGTTTTATCCAGACACTTCTGTCTAATGCAAACAGAACACAAGTCTTCGGCAACCGAGCCGTACCGGCGGTTGGAAGTTGTTTGAAAACGTATCACATAGATTGAAGAAGTTGCTTGGATCTAAGTTATAGGCTATTAAGGGCTTTTCATACAAAATTAAGCAGTTTTAACCCCCAAAATGTTATCGGGATGGCCCCTTTAAGTTAAAATCAATGTTTATACCCCAAAGATCTTGGTTCTTTTCAATAATCGTGCATATCGCAGACCGTTACTTCCTGAATAATGGATGGTCTTGAAATGACATTGTTTGTGTCGAGTCGACGTTTAACCCAATTTCTCTCTCTCTCCTGAATAATGGCCCTGAAATGTACAAAATATCCCATTTTATTTTATTTTATTTTCTGTTGATCTGTTGCCTAGCAACTGCTGGTTAAAAGAAGATGATTGTTTGTTTTACAGATTACGAGTCGAGTGGAGTTTAACGAAGTTCGTTTCCGATATCCGTCTCGTCCAGATGTTGAAGTTTTAAAAGGTTTAAATATTATGGTTAATCCTGGAGAAACGTTGGCTCTCGTTGGTTCCAGTGGATGTGGTAAATCAACAACTATTCAACTATTAGAAAGATTTTACGACCCCGAGTCCGGTGCTGTGGTACGTTCTATTTTAACTATTAGAAAGATTTTACGACCCCGAGTCCGGGGCTGGAAAACCTGGAATATGAAATGGAAAGTCATGAAATTTTCACCTCTGTCCAGTAATCACCCTATCTCCGAAATTTGATCCCATTTATTCAATTTGTAAAACTTATACGAAAGAAAAGCACGTTAAAGAAAATTAGATCTAAGTAAACATGCATAGACAAACTTCAGTGCAATGCTCTAATTTTGGTCCTGGAAAATGCCCTTTTTGGTCCTGGAAAGTCATGGAAAAGTCATGGAATTTCATTCATATTTTAGTGTACGAACCCTGATTTTAACATTTCTGTTGTTGAGTTTCCAACTATAGCCAGACAGGTCAAAGGTCAATTCTTGTTGTATTTTGTTAACCAGTGATTATTAATGATTTTATTCTTTAAAATACCGATTTTACGACAATGTAAATTGACTCAGTCAGTCAGTATTGGGGCCATCCATAAAGTATGTACGCTCAAAATGGGTAAAATTCAGACCCCCCCTCCCCCCTGTACGTTTTTGGCGTGACCCCCCCCCCCTCTCCCTGAAATGACCCCATCAACTGGTAAATATGACTGATCCTTTAGTCAGATATGAATGAATGAATGAAATGGGGTTTAACGTCCTACTGTTATGCACTTAACTTGAGCTAATTGAAGACGGGCATACGCCATACAGTGTGCTATAAGGGAAATTTTGCCCGGGCAGCGGCGCTATGGCCTACTCTTATATCGAATTCCAACTGCCAAGGGATCTTTTACGTACACTCCAATGCAAACACGGGACCTCGGTTTTTCGTCCCATCCTGGAACCTGGTAAATAACTCCTGGAAAATTCCTGGGCCCGATTCCTAGAAAATTCTTAAGCAGTTCTTGTGCTTAGATTTTAGTCGACTTAGCATTCTATTAAACTTTCCTTATTTTGTGTTCCCAGAAAATTCTTAAGAACAACCCTGTGCTTAGATTTTAAGTAGACTTCATTGTAAGCACAAGAACGTTATTATGCGTTCCAAGAAAAACTTAAGCACAACTTCGTTCTTAAACATAGCCAATCTAAGCACAAGTCCCAAGCAAGGTATAGGGCTTGCTTACCAACCGTAAGTCTGTTTCTGCTTAAAACTGATGGCTGACAGTAGACTTATTCGACGGCATTTCCGACACCTTTTGATACCAAGGAGACAATTACAAGACAAGAGAAAATCCTTCACCAAAAAAAATTAAGAATGCTATAGAAAATTTCGCATTAAGGGCCTTATAGGCCTACCCTGAAACCAATTCATTTATTTGCCAATTAGTAAACAATAGGCTACGAACACACAGGCTACTTTAAGATCAGACGCTCTCACAATTATTCAGTTAGTTTGTATGTGTCTGCGGGTTTTTTTTGTATCTTTTGGCACATTTTTATACGCCCACATTGAAATGTGGTCGTATATTGCCGTCGCCCCCGTCCGTCCGTCGGTCCGGCCGTCGGTCCGGCGTCCACAATTAATATCCGATTGACTTTAAATTTATACACAGTGTTTAAGGTCATGAGACGAAGAAGCCTATTGATTTTCAGCGATTTCTGATAATAACTGTCAGAGTTATGGCCCTTGATTACTTAAAAAAATCTTGTGGATGCTCTAGAGACCAAAGTTAATATTCGATTGACTTTAAATTTATACACAGTGTTTAAGGTCATGAGACGAAGAAGCCTATTGATTTTCAGCTATTTCCGATAATAATTGTCAGAGTTGTGGCCCTTGATCACTTAAAAAAATCTTGTGGACGCTCTAGAGGCCAAAGTTAATATCCGATTGGCTTTAGATTTATACACAGTGTTTAAGGTCATGAGACGAAGAAGCCTATTGATTTTCAGCGATTTCCGATAATAACTGTCAGAGTTATGGCCCTTGATCACATAAAAAAATAGCTCATTGACTTTAAATTTATACACAGTATTTAAGGTCATGAGACGAAGGAGCCTCTTGATTTTCATCGATTTCCGATAATAACTGTCAGAGTTATGTCCCTTGATCACTTCAAAAAATCTTGTGGACGCTCTAACCGATTGACTTTAAATTTATACACAGTGTTTAAGGTCATTACATGAAGAAGCTTATTGATTTTCAGCAATTTATCGCTTATAAAAATCTTGTGGACGCTCTAGAGGCTAAAGTTAATAACCGATTGACTTTAAATGTATACACAGTGTTTAAGGTCATGAGACGAAGAAGCCTATTGATTTTCAGCAATTTCAGATAATTACTGACTGAGTTATGGCCCTTGATCACTTTCAAAATTTTGTGGACGCTCTAGAGGCTAAAGTTAATATCCGATTGACTTTAAATTTATATAAATTGTTGAAGGTCATGAGACGAACAAGTATATTGAGTTTCAATGAATTTAGATAACTTGAACAGCATGGAGGAGAACTTTATCAAAGCCAAACAAATTCCAATAATTTTCTGATAATTACATAATGAGTTGTTACTTTTAATCAGATTTTAGTGTATTATAAATGTTTCAATACCGAAAAAAGTAAAATATGCGACAACTCTTGTTGACTGCCCGGACGATTTAGCTGCTGTGGGTGTATGTTTCGTTGCCTGGCAACCTATGTTATAATTATGTGTAGGCCCTATAGGGGACATGTCAAACGCATCTAAATCAACCACAATGAAGCAGACTACAAATTTATGACGTATTTCGTATACCAAAGTTATTTTATGACGTTAAAGAGCACCGTAGTCTCAGTGCATGGTAAGCTTTACCAGTCACAATGTGCTTAGACTTGTACTTGACTTGTGCTTACGTAAGAATGGTCTTGAGAGTTTTCTAGGAACAGTATTTTTATAAGATTCTTACGTAAGTAAAAGTGAAGTATGACTTTGTGCTTACTTTAAGAATTATCTAGGAACCGGGCCCAGGAATTTTAAGTGTCCTGAGTTGTGCAAACCTTGTAAAAGTAGAGGAAACTATACTGAAAACTGGATGAAATGTTTTTGTATTATGACAATTAGACCGGTTCTCTTCTGATTAAAATTCATGTAAAATGACTTTTTGTTTCTTTCAGAAAATCGATAACTATAATATAGCGGATCTCAATATCCAATGGTTACGAGGACAGATGGGCATCGTATCCCAGGAACCTGTTCTGTTTGATCGTAGTATTGCAGAGAATATCGCGTACGGAGACAACAGTCGTGTTGTTGCCATGGATGAGATTATATCTGCTGCCAGAAAGGCCAACATACACACGTTTATTGCAGAATTACCAGAAGTAAGTTATCTTTCATATACTCATTAAATCTTTCGCTGCTGCCTGTGACTTTTGCCGACTAGACAGGTCGCTGCGGCAGGCGGCTTTAGTCAACAAATTTGTCCTACATAGTTTAGTACAGTTGACGTCATTTTTTACAGCGCGTGAAGGATGTTAACACTGTAAGTGGGGGAAGTTGAAGTTCTTTGTTAGCTTGAGAAAAATTGTTTTCAATTCTTCGGAGTGATTTTAACCAAACCATTCCAAATTAGGGCTATTTATAGCTAAATTGCTTAGCACTGAGGGCTACTGTCTTTTACTGCCACTCAGCAGCGAAAGAGTTAAATTATTGGTTGAAATGATTTGGCTAATAGATTTAACGTCGGTTGAAACTAGAATATTGTTCAATTTGAATCCTAGTCATAATCTGCTGCAGATGATACATAGCCAATCGGTCATCATCATCATCTTCAATAGGAGGCTTGATCTCGCTTTAAATACGTACATCTTATCAAGCCCTTCACGTAATACCCTACATATTTTGGCACTATGTTTGATTGTGGGCCTATCAGATTGCTTGATCGTCACGAATGCCAAGTATCGCGCTTTCAAGCTCAAATGTCTACCTGTGATAATCAAGTTGCAAAGTTCAAGGTTCGGTCAAGGTTC
Organism: Patella pellucida; assembly: GCA_917208275.1. Classification (NCBI taxonomy): domain Eukaryota; kingdom Metazoa; phylum Mollusca; class Gastropoda; family Patellidae; genus Patella; species Patella pellucida. The sequence goes on from OU795044.1 coordinate 2,653,200, forward strand.
CCGTGGGATTCGCTATGTCACAATCTCTGAATGAATGCTATTGTAAGGGGTAGGCAAATGGAGGTCGAATTTTGGGAACGTGTGTTTTCTAAGGTGATTTTGGCTGCTGAATCCGAATCTGGAGAAATTTTTGTTCTGTGACATCATTTTGAGCTGGTTCCGTGGCCTTCAAATGGCGGCCCAAAAATGACTTTTTTTCTCATAAAAGCGAGACAATATTGGAACTAGTTGTCAAATATGTTAGAATATATGTTTTCATGACCGTGGATTCTAAAATTGCACTCCCATTTATGATTTGATAACAACCTTTATTGATATGAGGGTAATAACTGAAAAAAAGTCATTTTGAAAATTGTGAAGTAAACCAGCAACAGCCAAAATTTTGTAAAACTCTCAGTCATTGCTTCAGGAACATGATCAGTGAAGATATATAGCTGCAATATATAGCCAATCGATGAAGATATATATATAGCTGCAATATATAGCCAATCGGTGAAGATATATAGCTGTGATATATAGCCAATCTGTGAAGATATATATATAGCTAGCATATATAGCCAATCGGTGAGGATATATAGCTGTGATATATAGCCAATCGATGAAGATATATAGCTGCAATATATAGCCAATCGGTGAAGGTGTTAATAAAAGTTTGGGTTTATTTTTCTTTTTCCAGGGTTATGAAACTAGAGTTGGCGAAAAGGGGGGACAACTTAGTGGTGGACAGAAACAGAGAGTAGCCATAGCTCGTGCTCTGGTCAGAAATCCTAAAATCCTTCTGCTAGATGAAGCTACATCAGCCCTCGATACAGAAAGTGAAAAGGTAAGTTGAGTTAGTTCGATGCTAAAACAAAAAACAAAAAAATTGGTTGAAAAGCCTATTTAATAGTAAATGCAGGAGGACTGCACTACACGCAAAACAAAAACAAAAAAATATACAAGATAAACCTGCGGACATCATCCAAAAAACATGTTGAATTGACAAAATCTGGCATTCATAAACGAGATGGTGGGGGGGGGGGGGGGAGCCACACTGACAGACACTGCGTGCTAGGGTAAGGGTTGTGTTTGGTCCAAAAACTCTGACTTCATGTGCAATTCAGTGACCAAGCTGTTATTTAGAGTATAACATACATTTATTTGATATGATTTTATTTATGTTGTAGGTTGTACAGCAAGCTTTAGATGCTGCACGAGAAGGACGAACAAGTATAGTAATCGCTCACCGTCTGTCTACGATACAAAACGCCAACAAGATCGTAGTTATACGACACGGAGAAGTTACGGAACAGGGAACACATTCAGAGCTGATGTCAAAACAGGGTTTTTATTATAAATTAAATATGGCTCAACACAAACGTGGCAATTAAAACATTCATTATTAGCTTTTAATTATGGCTCAACACAAACGGGGAAATTAAAACATTTTCATTATTGGCTTTTAAACACAGAAATCATGGATAATTTTTTTACCTTTTTTTGTGCGTGGAATGGATACAACAGCCATCCTGTTTTTGTATGATATTAAATTGAATGTTTGAACTAGTTCCATACACATATGTGTTACTAATTGATGATGACGTGTTCATTCTCACAAACCAGTGCCAGGGACAGATTTGTGCAGAAGCTTTAACTCTTTCGCTGCTGAGTGGCAGTAAAAGACAGTAGCCCTCAGTTCTAAGCAATTTAGCTATAAATAGCACTAATATGGAATGGGTTGGTTAAATTCACTCAAATATATCGAAGAATTGAAAACAATTTTTCTCAAGCTAACAAAGAACTTCAACTTTCGCCACTTACAGTGTTGACATTCGTGTCTATTTTTAGTAACATTCTTCTGGCGCTGACATCAACTGTACTTAACTATGTAGGACAAATTTGTTGACTATAGTCGCCTTAAGCAGCGACCCGTCTAGTCGACAAAAGTCGCCTTTAGCAGCGAAAGAGTTAAATATGGACAAACTTCTTTTCACGAACTACCATAGTCATCACATTATTTTTTTAATTATATTTTTTATTGTATGTTTTGTTACTAGAGTCTGTTAAAGGGACTGAAAACTTATTCACGTATTTTGGGGAGGGGGGGGGGGATGGCCTAATGGTCTAGAGTGTCGCGCTATGACCTGCTCTAGCTGGCCGGTCATCTCTGGCTTGCATCTGTGATTTTGAGCCCTGGTGTGAGCGTATGTGGCATGGAGATAGGGGCGCCTTCTCAACCTCGTTGGTTTCCTTCAAGCACTCCAGTTTCCTCCTACTGCTAAAGAACTCTATGCGCAAGCGAATTATTAAAATAAAATTAAAAAACCATATGTTAGTCCCGAAATGACCTAGTAGTGTTGAGTGGATGTTAAACCCCATTTCTCTCTCTCTCTCTCTCTGTTTACCCCGACTAAAAATATGTGAAATTTTGAAAGCCTGTATATAGTTTTGGCACCAAATCGTGCTGTGATTCCCAGACATTATATATATTTGTAAACACAACAACCATGTTGTATATACGCGATGTTACGACAGAGTCTCATTATGTGTAACTAACAAGTGATTTTTGTGCTTTTAACCCTTTAGCTCTTGTATCATGTTAACCCTTTACATCCTGGTATATTGTAAAGATAGACTAAAGGGCTCTAGTTGGTGCAGCCCCAATGTTATGGGGTTAATTCACTCAATGATTATATTTAGAACTTATGTTTATTTGCTTGTCATATTTGTGACCCTCAAATTGAAGAAATGGAGATAATGATGTCAAATGAAAGAGTTTAAAAACCTCTTTTCATTGGTACCTGAATTCTAAGAATTGGACAAAAATTGGCAGAGATATGGGAGTTTTAAGTTTTTATACTTTTCATTTGACACCATTATCTCCATTTCTTCAATTTGACTTAAGTGTACTGTTTTCTACTAGAGGTCATATTTGGTGTTTAATATATTCTCAGATACCACTAGCTTGATAATTTCATATTATAAAAATAACAATGTTTGATATCCTGATTGCATTAGTATATTTATTTCTTGTGGGGAAAGTGATCAGAATCGAGCAGATCAAAGGGTTGCACTGAGGTATTTATTAGAATTAAAACAATTTACAGAGCTTCTTATATTATATATCATTGTATTTTGAAAACTTTGTCTGTTGAACTAGTTTTTTTTTTGGTTGTAATTATTTAACTTGGCGATCCTAGTGACCAGTAGACTGATCACCATAGTGACCAGTAGACTAATCACCATATTGACCAGTAGACTAATCACCATAGTGACCAGTAGACTGATCACCATAGTGACCAGTAGACTAATCACCATAGTGACCAGTAGACTAATCACCATAGTGACCAGTAGACTAATCACCATAGTGACCCCCAGTTGCTTGTTGTCTAATATAATGAGGATATGAGTCATCAACAGTTGGTGTTACGTGTGTAATATTTTGTGATATTTGATGAGAAAGCATTTATTGTTTTATATTGTACATGTATAATTATATTCTAATAACTTACATTTATCAACACATCTATTGTTTTATATTCTAATAACTTACACCAATCAGTGCTTCTTTCATAAACTTTTGTTTTAAACTATATTTTATTCAATACGAATAGGATTGTGGAACAGGCTAGGCCTATATCACCCCTCTCCCTTCAACAAAACAATATAATTACAATTAGTTTAAATAAATACACATATAGGATTGGGGAACAGGCTAGGCCTATATTACCCCTCTCCCTTCAACAAAACAATATAATTACAAAGTTTAAATAAATACACATATAGGATTGGGGAACAGGCTGGGCCTATATTACCCCTCTCCCTTCAACAAAACAATATAATTACAAAGTTTACTTAAATATATGTATATAGTCGAAATGTAAAATACAGGTAAACCTGACACCTGGTTATAATCCAGGATCATATACAATATAGGGGGGGTAGGGATGGCCTAGTGGTCTAGAGTGCCGCACTTCGACCTCTAGCTGGCCGGTCACCTCTGGCTTGCGGCTGTGGTTTCGAGCCCTAGTGTGAGCATATGTGACATGGAGATAGCGACGCCTTCTCAACCTCGTGGGTTTCTTCCGGGCACTCCGGTTTCCTCCCACTGCTAAAGACCCCTACGCGCAAACGAATTATTAAAATAAAAATTGAAAACCATATGGTAGTCCCGAAATGACCTAATTTGTGTCGAGTGGACGTTAAACTCCATTTCTCTCTCTCTCATATACAATGTACCTCTTGCTGACAATCAAAGGTAAAAAGCATATATATTTATTATCAGTTCTGTGATTGGCTGGTAAATTAAATGAATTATTGAGATAACGATATACTATGATATTATGTTAGTCCCAAAATAACCAATTTTATTTTCTATATTCTATATTCAATTTTACAATATCCTTATAATGTGGAACATTTATTTTTGAACTTCCATTTACTCTGATCTAAATTTATTTGTTTAGAAAAATGACAATTTAAAAAGGATTTATTTAAAGGCCCAATAACACTCTTGTTGTAACTGAATAATGTGTCCCAATCATTATTCTGGTGAATAAATTGTACTATTTTACAATATTCTAATTAATTGATGATACAAATTTCATCTTAACACACCGAATTTAAAAAATTGGAAAAATTCAACTACATGGTTTGAAAAGCTTTTTATGTAAACCTTTTCAAATGTAACTTAGATTTAAAAATATTTTTAAACCCTCTGGATCTGTCAAGCCAGCAAGAGTGTTATTGTCCCTTTAAGGTAGGTGTTTACTTATCTCAGGATTTAAGATATACTATTGAATACATTATTTTGCCTATAACGTTTTTAGGACTTCAAATTCTGTCTTATGGTTTGGATTGTTCGTACTTGGTTTTATTTTATTTTATTATTATTATTAAGTCCACATATCCAAATTAGTTGTACTTAATATAGCTGTATTTCTCTTTAGATATTCTTGCCGTTTTATGTTTTGTTGTTAATGTTGTTTATAAGTTGGTTACATCAGGCCTGGAAATAACGGTTTTAGATGTACCTGACAAAATGTCGAGCACTAATAAAATAGTACCTGACATTTTTAACCTAGTGCCAGACATGTATTAATAATATCAATAAAAAAGACAAATCATGACAGATACTAGTTAGAGTTTTTTAGGGCCTGACAAAGCCTATATCGGTGTCTGACATTGTCAGTGATAGGTGCCTTATTTCCAGGCTTGGTAACATAATGTTTAATTTTGATATAGTTTTTTTTATAAAGTTACTGATGACTTATTGTGATTATTCGTCATGACGTAGGCGATAGTACCTATATTATAATATATGTGTTCATTGAACAGGATAGTATACAAGACATACTGATGGTAAAATTACTGTCATATGTAGCAGGCCCGTAGCCAGGGGGTGGCACAGGGGGCAACTGCCCTCCCAATACTGAGTCTTCCCCCCCCCCCCCCAATATCACAAGAAAATTGGCCTTTACCGCAAAATTCATGCAGATGCCCATGCTAGTTGGCCCTCCAGAAAACATCTTTGCCCCCCCCCCCCCAAAAAAAAAAAAACAACTTCCTGGCTACGGTCGAATAAAAAATATAGAAAATCTACTTGTGTGATATAAAAGTGTCCCCTAACCACATCAGTGCCATATATAGTGATAATAGAAGCATAATATTACAGGGGCCGGTTGCTCAAAACTAAGTTATTTTAACGATCCGTTAAACTCTAACGGACCTATTTCTTGTTAACTTGTTGTTTGTTAAATTTACTACAGAAGACACTATAGAATACTTTATTCTTTCCTTTAGCAATATTAGCATAAATCTGTAGGAAAAAATTGCACCACCAAATGTTTGGAGACCTATTTCCAGCAACAATATTTATCTCCGTTAAAGTTAACGGATCGGTAAAATAATTTAGTTTTGAGCAACCGGCCCTAGGTCAATTCATGGTAAATGTTTGTAAGCTATTAATTCAAATTTGTCTTCAGTAGTCGGTGCAGAACAGGGGGATGTTGAACCCTATTTTTATTTCATTTGTTAAAACATCCCTCAAATTATAATTGTGTTAATTTTGAATGTTGAAGTTGCTACTCCTATTTTTATTTCATTTGTTAAAAAACGTCCTTAAATTTATAAATGTGTTAATTTTGAATGTTAAAGTTTTGAATCATAAAGCCCTGGTTATGTATGTCGCCCTACGACGCGACAAAACAGTCGGCGACTAGCAGGAACTGTCAGCTCATGTCGCTACGACTGAATTTATCCACGACTGGCAGCAACCAAAAAAACCCAGTTGATCGCAGTGGTAAGAGCGCTTATGTCGCCCGGCATCAGTTGAAGATTTGGAGCCACAACTGACCCCAAAATGGCCTCTTTACATGGTTGTTACCGCCCCCTGGTTACCACGTGACTAAATAATAAAATCATGTTGGCTACGTCGGCTTAGCGCCAGTAGATCATGTGCGACTCGGAGAAACTGGCGACAACTCGACGGCGACTGGCTTGCGTCCAACTGATTGTATCCACTTAATCGTAGACCAGTCGCCGATAGTTTTATCGCGTCGTAAGGGCGACATAAGCTGGGCTTTAGGTCTGTCATTGAGTCAAATGGTAGGGTTTTGATTCCCAGCTACAAACTCACAATGCTAAATACCACTACCTACCTACAAGCGAATTATTTACCCCCTTCTCTCTCTCTCTGTCTCTCTCTCTCTGTCTCTCTCCTTTAAGCCATATATTACTCTGTACTGTAGAAAGATCTGAAGTTTATTTCAGATAACTTACAGGTGTTATAATTTAGACAATTAACATATCTTGTTTTGTACCGGTAATCAAAATATTATATATTTTTTTCTTATTTAGAAAGATGTTTATTGGAGTTGATTTGTTTTATTTTTCTCAATTATTGGTGGATATTAAAATACATTATATTATCTACTCTCACAGTGTATGCCTTATTAATACCCCCGAACCTTAGCCAGATAAACTTGAATCGATCGATTGATTGATTGATCACCAGGTACAAGGCTTGAACTCGTTACCATTCATTTATAATGACTGCTTCGGGGCCATCCATAAAGTACGTACGCTTGAAGGGGGGGGGGGGGCACGCCAAAAACGTACAGGTGCTTAAATTGAATGGTAAAACGTACGTACAGGGGGGGAGGGGGTCTGAATTTTACCCATTTTGAGCGTACGTACTTTATGGATGGCCCCTTCGGTAAATGATTAATTGTAAGTTTTACTGTATAAAGTTCTTGACGCAGTAATTTTGCAGAATGGAGGGTATATCATTTCAGAAGAAAGAGCACATTCTCAAAAGAAAGGACACAGAGCCACCCTATACCCTCGTTGGAAATCTAATCGAACATTTCCGGTTTAGTCGGGTCAAAATATAATTTAACCCCCCAATAATTGAAACAAAAGGTTTCTCAACTTATTCTGGCAGGGTTTAGTGAACTTTATAAGATTCTAAAAGTTTACTAAAGAAGGGCCCCCGGAAAAGTGGGGTTTTTTTTCAAGATGGCGTCAAAGATGGTCACCGAAACGTCTTCATGATCATAATTATGTATCTATCAACTCAAATTGTGTAGCGCTTTGAGCATAAACTTGGTTTCTGGATATAGCGCTTTATAAATGTTCACATTATTGTCCCCCGCCTTTCGAAGAAAGCAGGGGACTATTAAAATGGGTTCGTCCGTCCGTCCGTCTGTCTGTCCGTCTGTCTGTCTGTCTGTCCGTCTGTCTGTCTGTCACACTTTTTGGGACACAATAACTCTCTTTCTAATTGAGCTAGAATATTCAAACTTGGTATAGGTGTTTATTAGGTCATTACCTTGATGGAGTTCGAAGATGAGCATTTTCCGCTTAGGGTAAGCAGAGATAAGCAATTTGATTGGTTGATGCTTTGGGACACGATAACTTAAGTTGTAATTAAGTGAGAGTGATGAAACTTGGTATATAGTTTTATTTCATCAATACCTTGACTAAGTTCGATAATGAGCATTTTCTGCTCAGGGTAAGCAGAGCGATAAGCAATTTGATTGGCTGAGACTTTGAAACATAATAACTCTCCTTCTAATTGAGCTAGGATATTCAAACTTGGTGTAGGTGTTTATTAGGTCAATATCGTGATGAAATTCGAAGATGAGCATTTACCGCTTAGGGTAAGCAGAGATAAGCAATTTGATTGGTTGATGCTTTGGGACGCGATAACTTGAGTTGTAATTAGGTTAGAGTGATGAAACTTGGTATATAGTTTCATTTCATCAATACCTTCACCGAGTTCAATAATGCGCATTTCTGCTCAGGGTAAGCAGAGCGATAAGCAATATGATTGGCCGAGACTTTGGAACATAATAACTCTCCTTCAAATTGAGCTAGGATATTCAAACTTGATGTAGGTGTTTATTAGGGTTAATACCTTGATGGAGTTCGAAGATGGGCATTTTCTGCTTAGGGTAAGCAGAGATAAGCAATTTGATTGGTTGATGCTTTGGGACGCAATAACTTTAGTTGTAATTAAGTGAGAGTGATGAAACTTGGTATATAGTTTTATTTCATCGATACCTTGACTAAGTTCAATAATGAACATTTTCTGTTGAGGGTAAGCAGAGCGATAAGCAACTGATAGGTCTAGACTTTGAAACACAAAAATTCTCCTTCTAATTAAGGTAGAATGTTAAACTAGGTGTAGGCGTACATTAGGTGAATGCCTTGATGGAGTTTGATGATGAACATTGTCTGATTCTATGTGGTAGAGAGTGATGAAACTTAGTGTATTGTTTGATTGCTCAATACTTTTGAAAAAAATAAATGTGCGATTAATTAATATGTGTCATCTATTTTTTTTGGCATTTCGGCGGGGGACATCAGCCTCACTGTTGGCTTGTTATTATTATTATTATCTTGGGGTCTATTCCTGTGTTTTTGGGGACAAAGAACTCATTAAGAACATTTAAAATGAAGTTGGCCTTCTGTGTCAAAAATGGCGGCCAAGGTGCCAACACCTCCAAATGACGGCAAGTCCATAACTACTGAAACAAATTTGATCATCTTGATGCCCATCCCCAGGTTCTGGGGGCAAGGAACATATTAAGACAGCTTTGGGGCTTGACTGAGCTGTTTCATCATTTCGAAATTGAATTCATGACGTTCAGCTGTCTATACTACGCTATAGACAGGGATGGCACATGCAAGTGACGTTGGCTATAAAATCTTGTTGCAAGTGATGTTGGGGAAAGCCGTTAAGGAATGACAGAAGTAGTTAGTGCGCTTATATGGCGACGCTCGTGCGTGCATGCGCAGACGCATGCACGTGCATGCACGTGACCTTGCACGTGTTTGACCTTGATGACCCCTTGCACGTGTGTGACCCCTTGCACGTGTTTGACCCCTTGATGACCCCTTGCACGTGACCTTGCACGTGCATGACCCAGAAAGAGAGGGCGCGCGCGCGGAAGAAAGAGAGAGAGAGAGAGAGAAGAGGGGAGAAGAGGGAAGGGGAAGAACTCTTTTCCATTGATTAAGTTGGCCCTGAAAAGGGCCGTTTGGTCAGACTAGCAAGTGCGGGTTAGCAGGAGCATTTCGGCTTTTCTGCCAAATACCTTGGCCGCTTCTGGCATTTGAGATGATGTTTAGATCTCCTATGGTAGGTGTTAGACACATCTACCCCACACCAGAAGCAGACAAGGTAATCGGCATCCGGCCGATTACCCTTAAACAAAGGGTGATATCCCCCACAAGTTGTACAGACTCTCTTATCGTTAGAATCCATTTTGTTTTTGACTTCTTTTGGCTTCGACACTCCTATTTATAGCTCGGGACGGGACGAGTCTAATGTGTTGGGGCGAAACCATTTTCCACCAATCAGAATAGCATGACGTCACATGACGTCACAAAAAAAACAGACACGTAATATGTTGTCGACAATTTATTGAACTTGAACACATTTACAAAGCATATTATTGAACACAAAATTGAACTTGAACACAAAGGCATTGAACACAAAAAAACATATTTACAGAGCAAAAAAGCATCGACACCGTTGTCCCTTCTTCTGGTCTGGTTGCAAATCGGGGAAATGATCCCTGGCCCATTGTTCGACTAGTATATCGTTTACACGATACACGCGACCGAAAACGGAGAGGGCGTGTGTGGAGGGCACGTGAAATCGATGACATAGATAATACAAACAATAATGTCCACACACAACACTGTCGAGTCCTTGAATCCATCGGGGTTGGTAGTGGAGTTGTAGATCTCGGACGAAACGTCGAAAGGCTTCTCCGTAGACATCAGGGTGACAGCCGTACGAATCGAAGAAGGTAACGTGATCTGGTCCTTCGCATACAAACACGGTCCAGTGTTTGCCGGGTTGGTCTTCGTCGTCCGTGTTGATGACGTAGGCTTTAGGGTACGAGGTCGGGCGTAGTATATCCAGATGATTACGGGCCCATACACCCCCGAAAACGCTACCAGGGAGATGTTTTTCTAAAGTCTGTGTCAATTGTTGATTGGAGAGAGCCTCGCCAATCTGTGATGACTTGTCGGTTAGCGTCGATTTCCAAGACATTGTCGTATTCGGCAAACACAACAAGACTGAGGTGATTGGTCGGGGCCGCAGCGAACTTGAGTTCCAAAGACAGGTTACCCGCCGCTTTGGGATGAAAGTAGTTACCATCGGCTCCGTGGTCGTTGGTCAAATCGAAACAATACAAGGTGTACCCATTGATATAGTCGTGGAAAGGGAGGTCCAGGTCTTCTCGGGTGTTTAAGACGGCCACCCTTTTCATCAAATCCAGGTAGGGAGTGATGGCTTGTCGCTGGGGAAAGTTGACGTCGTATTCGTCTACAATTTCACCGTTCTTGGTCAATTTGATGTTTTCCAATTGATTGTGTTGGAATTCGAAGGGATTTCTGTTTTTTCTTCCATCGTAGGCCGTGTTACGTACCATACCCACGATTAATCTCTTTGGTAGGCTTTCGTTGACAAACAGATTGTCTAAGACGTGACTGGTGCGATTGTCGGGAATGACCATGTCGCGGACCACCACACGCTTCAGGGGATACTTGGCGTTGGACGATTGAAGTTGCGCAGCCACCCGTGTGTAGGTACTGGGAGCCAGAGTGACGAACGGGATATCCAGGTAGGCTTTGGTGAACTCGACTTTGTAGTCTTCTGCATCGTTGCCTTCACCGTACATCAGAAAGAATTTCGTGGATTGCTTTTCCAATTTCAACCGCAGGTCCACACCGTCAATCAAATACCGATCTTGTAAACACATGTCCAAGTGTAGACGTGACTGCAATTCAAAGGTGCGACTGGCAGCGATGGTTTTCTGGCGTTCTTCCAATCCTTTGTTAGTCGGTGCCTGTCGTCCACCATCCCCATTGGTGGCGACGGATTTCGTGGAATTGAACTGTCCGGCGGTATCTTTTTCCCACAGGACTTGTTTCGACAGGTGGTCGTTCTTGGCTCCCTTACCGAAACTCAACAAATTCTCCAAGTAAGCCCGATAGGGATAGGTGGGCAGAGAGTTGGTGACCAAAGTTTCGGCATCCTTTCCCAGGCGTAATTTGACGTCTTTAAACAACGAATGAAACAAGTTGTTAATGGGTGCGACTTGACTATCTGCATCCAGGTCTCCCCCGTCGTTCTTGGTCACCTTCAGGGCCACGTGTAGTGTCATGTTGGCCAGATCGATGAAATCGGTGGTGGCATTGGAAATATAAAATTCGATGGGACCATCGTGGTTCAGGTCGGGTGTCAGTGGATACTTTCTAATGTGGGTCACCTTGTTTATGGCCGTCTGCGTGTCGGGTACACTGAACAAATTCTGCAATTCGTCTCGCGCGCAGGGACAGGAATCATTGCGCATTACCTGCGTAGCCATGGTCGAAGATATCTAGTTTACGTCGTTTGTGAGAGGTGACCTGTGGCTTCTTCTTCCTCTTCGGACGATGTGAAGTGGACGGGGTTCGTGAGGGGTCTTTTATAGGTTCCAGGTGGGCGACCACGTTCTTGAGTGTGTCGGACATCGTGTTTGACAACGCGGGGCGAAGCGTGTCCTGGGCGACTTTCTTCCAGTTCCATTTTTCACGACCACTGACGGCGTCGAGCACGCTTTGCCCCACTTTGGGTAACATTTGGACCACATTCTTTTTCACGGCCTCTTTGCCCGCCGACCACAAGGTCTTCCCGACCGATTTGACGGCATTCAATAACCCCGACCATCGACCGGCACCCTGTTGTCTCAGAATTCCCCCCTTGTACACTACCAGACCATTGCCAGCCCCTCGCTGTCTGAGCACTCCACCTTTGTACACTCGAATCATCATCGGCGGCGAAAATGAAGTTGGACCACCACCTTACCGTCGAGAAATGGCACGGCTTTCCCCATTCCGTTCCTTATATAGAGACCAATGGAGTTTAGTCGACTGTACTTCAGAGGTAAGTAGTGAATCCTGGCGGGGCGGTGATACAATCGTCGACTGGGAATCACGTCCAACAAAGTAGCCTTCACGTCGCCCACGATCTGGGGTTCGATAATGTCCGTGTAGATGTAAAACAGATCGAACTGGATTTGAAGATTCGCGATGTGGTGGGCGTAGAAATACCGTAGACTTTGGCCATCTTCGCCGGTCATTTCGATTGACTGCAGGGAAATCATCATTTCGTTTCCAGTCCATCCCAACATGGACACGATGGGACCACACAGACGAAGTTCGATTTTCGGCAACACGTCCAACCAGAAAAGCGTCTGCACGTGATTGATCTTCAGATACACTTTATCGTTAGTGTTGTCTTTCTTGAAAGACACGAAGGAACCTCTTGATACGGCCCCTTGACGCATCATCTCTCGAGTTTCGTAGTCGTTTTGCTGTTTCTTCTCTTCGTCGGTCATTTCCTTGTTATTGGGATCCAAACGTTTGGGTTGATTGGCCAAATGATCGTAGATGGGAGTCAGGTTCCACAAATCATCCAGTCTAGTGTTCAGGACATCCAGGATGTGTCTCAGCGACTCGTAGTCGTCACTCTTGATGTGCGTTTCCATTTCGATCGATCCCTTGATCTCACCACCCTTTACACCTTTGAAACAATTCGACGGGTCAATCCTGTGGCGGTCCCGACATATCTTTACTTCGGACGCCGTGCTCGGGGGCGACCAAGGATGAATGCGTAAGCCGAGCGTGTTGTCTCGTTGATCGATGTTTTGCCAATGGTCAGGTAACGTGATCATGGACAGACCCACTTCCCAATCCCGATGATCGACAAGAAGTGGCGGTTCCAGGTGGGTGTGATACGTGGAGACTTTGTTGTCGGGATACCACGACATGGAACTGTCACTAGGAAGCGTGAGGTAAAAGGGTCGGTCGTTGTTCATTATGTTTGGTTTTCAAGGTCGGTGAAGGTAACAGGTAACCCAAGGTACTGGAGAGCAAAGCCGTCCACAAGGTAGTCTGCGATCCTTCGGGTTTGAAGGCCAACTGGGACAAAGAAACTCCCGCCACGACGTACACTAAAATCACTTGACAGAAAAAGACAATTTCCGCTTGTGGCACACGTTTTCCCAAGAGCGACCAATTGTGGGCACTCGCGGACGTAGACGTGATTTTGTCTTGCATGTTGACTGAGGTTGACGTCTCTCGCTCCTATTTATACGTTTTGAAGACTGGTCCTGGTCGCCGGGTTACTGGTTCAACAAATAAGCTTCGAAATCATGTGTCACGGTGGGCATGTTGTCTATATTCCATTGTTTGACTTTATCTTCTTTGCAATTCCACTCCGTTATGAATAAATAGGGTCTACCCATACTATCAACAATGCTAAAGTCTGCTTTCTTAGCGACCCTAACACATTCGTCTTTACACCTGTACAACACACGGGAATGGGCCAACGAGATGACTTTTCCCGCTAGTATTCCTTTGTATTCCCATCGGTAACCACCACACAAAGACCCTTTAATCATTCTCAAATAGGGGCAGTTTGGTTTATATTTAGCGTGTTCGTGGAATGGATCGTCGAATTTCTGCCAATCCTTCAATATTAATTTGCAGCTGAAACACTGCACGCGATCAGTATCACCATAATACACAAACCCTGCTTCACTTAACTTGGGGGCGGATGGATGAACATGTGTCCATCGGTTGTCAAACGTGGCTAGACGATTGTTAAATTCGATGTACTCAGACATGATCTTCTAGTAATGGTCTTGCATGTTGACTGAGGTTGGCGTCTCTCACTCCTATTTATACGTTTTGGAGACTGGTCCTGTCGATCCACGAATTAAAACTCGCCGGATAGCCCAACCATTTCACCAAAACTTTGTCTTTTTTTCTTTCGAGTACTCTTTCGATGGGAAAGATCTCATCGTCGTTGACTTGGACCGCTTGCAATTCTTCGGGATAGAAGGTACCCTGTATGGGTTCACCTCTTTCGTCCAAAAGTTTGTAACCGGGACCGATGTTGGGTGTAACGTTGAATGTTTCCAGAGTCCAGTTTGGCCAGTAACCTTTATCAAAAGCCCCATGTTTCGGTAAAGCCAAACGTACGGTCGTGCCGGTGTCCATGGTTTTCTTTTTCTTTTTGGTGGGACGTGGAGGTGTTGTCAACATCCATTCGTGTTCGGGACGAACGTCTTTGGGTGCCATGCCAATGGTACGATGTCGTCTAGCATTATAAGCCCGAACCAATTCGTCTAGCACATCGATGTACCGTTGTGTTTGTCGATGAGTAAAGTATCGCCACATACGCTCTTTCAATGTCCGTTGAAATCGTTCCACCACACTGGCCTTGGTTTCGACGTTGTGTGTCACGAAGAAATGAATATTTTTCTTTTTCAAGTACGTTTGCATTTTTCGATTGAGGAATTCGGTACCTTTATCCGTTTGAAGTCGTAGAGGTTGTCGACTTTGAAAGATTCGACGAAAAGCGTCCACCAGACTGTCCCCCGTCTTGTTTTTGAGAGGCAACACCCATGCGTACTTGGAAAATACATCGATGACGCACAGCAAAAACCTGTATCCCTCATTCTGTTGGGCCAAGGCCGACATATCGCTCAAATCTGCTTGCCATTGGTGATCTATCCCGGCCACCACCGTGGGGGACCGAGAGAATTTCTTTTTCAGTGGTTTGTGCAAGGTGTACGCCCTTTGTTGTTTCAACCATGTCTTGACTTGGTCCAAAGCCACACCAGTAGCTTTGTGAAGGCCCAGGGCTCCACCGAAAGCGGCCGGGTGTTTCGGGTCGTAATATACTTTCTTCAGCTTTCGTTCCATGTTTCAATCGATTGGTATATGATCAGGCTATTTATAGGTTTTGCAAAGACAGCCATCTTCTGGTAGATGTACTAGGGGTATCCGTACTGGAGATTTTCTTCTTTCTCGGACGTCGCGGCGGAGGCCGTGTGGGTGGTGTGGACAATACGTTCCATCGTTCTTGATTACCAATGGCTTCGCGCGGTACGTTCGTGGCCTTTAAACTTTGCATCACGCCAAACCATCCCATGGGGGCCTGGGTATTCTTTCGCCGACGAACCAAATCGTTCACAATGTCAATGGCATTGGTACCTGGTACGGGTACGCCATTCCGAATCAATTCCAAGTTCTCATTCCACGACCAAGGTGTCTTTTCTTTCATGTGTTTCAACAAAAGGCGAGCTCGATGTTGATAGGCTCGGGGAACCGACTCCAGAATGGGTATCTCCGACACCACGGCTGCTTCTTCTTTGTGCTCGGGTATGTTTTCGTCCGACAAGGGAATGACATGTTTTCTTTTCTTTTGCATCGTTTGATAACGCTGTAACAACTGTCCGTACCGTTGCATTTTATTTTCGTCGCCCAGTGTTGGGTCGTTTAGCACGCGTTGCATGTCTTGGTGAACATTTTCGACGGCCTGCTGCAGTGGATCTCGATCGTACACGGGTTCGACTTGCATGACTTTGACGGGTTTGACGTCGGTGGGTCCGTCGAAGGGTACCAGTTTCATTTTCTTGGCGAATTTCATCTTTTGGAAAAGACCGAAACAACCGGGTGAAGAATCCTCCTTTTTGTTGTTTCAGAAGTCGCCGACGGGTCTTCCAAGGTGTTTTAGACGTGCCCAAACGTCGTAACAAGGGGGCGTCCTTTTTCAAACGTTTGATTTCTTTGTCGGCCACAGGAACGTTGCCACGAATCAGGTTTCCAATACACTCACACACACCGTCGACGATGGGCTGGGTCTCGAGTAAAAGAGGACGGTCTTTCGGTGCAGTGTTCAATAGATACCGCAGTGTCTCCATGACTGAGCTCGGGGTCATGCACCGGTTCCCTTTTTATACCTTTCTGTCCCACAGGTTATCCACCAAATAGTTTCTTGAACTCGGCAAACCCAGCGTTCGCTCTCTCGCTCCTTCTTGTCCAGGGATGTTTACCACCCTGTTGTCCTCCCAATAGTTTAGATACCAAGGGGGCTAATGCTGGAATGGCCATAGCGAGCAAGGCACCGATAGCACCGCCTTGTTGTTTGAGAAGCCTTTTTTTGACGTTGGGTGATGTTCGTGGATTAGTCAATTTGCGAAGCAATGCTCGATGTTGATTCAACTCTTTGGCACTCAGACCCTTTCCACGCTGAGCGGTTCGTCGAACGAATTTATTTCGTTTCTTGTTTCTTTCCTCTTGCAGCCTTTCCTTCCATCGCAGCAAGATACGAATCAACACGCCCCCGAAAAATCCACGTCCTCCGGGTTTCATGATCAGAGAGAGTTTTTCAGCCGTCGGCATGTTTTTCTCCGTCAATTGGGTCAACACCTGGCGATTTCGTTCCACCCATTTCTTGTGTTGTGCATGCAGGGGTTGGATGTTATCATTCAGCAAATGGTTGGCCGCCAACTTGAACCACTGCAACAATCCAATACGTGCCCTGCCCGTATTTTTGGCCAGCTGTCCATAAGCCATATCGGGAGTCAGTTGTTGTAACTTGCGAATGAACGCCTTCAATCCTTTTATAGAACTCTTCTTTTCTCTTCGTGGTCTTCGTGGTCTTCGAAAGATCGGCGAGGGAGACCGAGAAGGGGAACGTGGTGACATGGGTCGTGGGGGTGTGACTGGGGAGAAAAAGCGTTGTGGTGTGAGCGGTAAGGGAGACATAGGACTCGTGGGTGGTGTCAACGAGGGGGGTAACCATTGGGTTCTGGGGGCCCTCATGTTCGGACGAGTGCGCCTTCGTACCGTGGGACCACGAAGGTCCGGTGCCAAGGTCGGGAACGTCGCCCGGGGAAGGGTCGGAGGTGGGTGTTTCCGCTGCGTATTCTTCGTGCGAGCCATCGTGACAAACAGAATCAATTCGAGGTACAGGTCCCCCTTTTATACTTTTTGGACGTAGACGATGGGTGGTTCCTCTTCGGGTAAAATGTTGCTTCTCAACCGCAGAGTCTCGGGTGTGTCGGGCTTCAAATCAATGAGTAAGTAACTGCGAGGGGTACTCGTCGCATCCTTGAAAGCTTCCTCCATATACTTGGTATGGGAAGGGTACATCTGACGGGCCAACGTACTAATTTGCGAGGCGTCTCGAGGATTTTTGAACAAAACCAAGTAATGGGCATTCAGGCTGATGGTGCGCTGTTTCTTGTCGAACAAGTTTTGCACAATGTAAATGACACTCGTGTCGTGGTGATGACTTTTTTTCGTAAACCACTGTTGCAATATCTCCGTGTCTTCCCCCATCAAATCGTCCACGATTAAACATTGGGACCCTTTGACTTGCCCCATCACGTCGTCAATATCCGTCAATCCTTTGACATAAGTGTATGGAAAGTGTTCGTAACTCTCTTGCCATTCTCCGTAGGCCCACACGATGCGTTGGGGAGGGATGTCAAACAGGGACGCCTGGAGAAATTTCTGTACAAAGACCGTCTTGCCAACCCCTGTTGGACCGCTGACTAACATGGTAAAGGGGTGTTTGAACGCCACATCCATCTTGCACTGTCCCCCAATCCCCTTCTCCCCTGCCTTTTATACCTTCGCGCCCACCACAGAACAACAGACATGATGTGAAATAAGAACAGATTTTATTTTACAAAAAATACAAAAAAGAGCATTCAAAAATACATTCAATACAACATATAGTACAAAGGAAAAGAAAAAATGTTAGTTAACGCGTTCTCTCTTCAGGATCTCTTGTCTCAACCAGGGTACGTTTCTCAGGACACGAGGAATCCAATACACTTTTCCCAACAGCTTCTGCATCGTATCGTGTGGGTGCCAGTCTTCCACTTCAGCAAACGTGACGACAACGGGTACCCATTCGCTCATATCGAAACAGGGGGGATACGCCAAGACTTCGGTCATATCTCTCGGACCCGCATACTGGATGAATGCTCGGGCAAAACTTTCTGCTTCCTTCTCCGCCAACAAAATAACAGCCGGCTTCGGGGTTTCGTCAGTTTCACTCGTAGTTGGGGTAATAACTGGAGGACTGACAGGCTTCTGTTTTCTGTTTTTCTTTGTAGCGCCTGTAGAATTCGAACGCTTCTCCTGACCAGTACCAGTATCGCTGACTGCGGGTGTTGTCTCTGGGCATATCGACGTTGTTGTCGAACATGCGACTGGCAACGGCTTCAAAGTTGTTTTCTGTTTGGATTTCTTTTTCGCACTCGAGCAGGCCGTGACCAAGCTGTCCACAGTTGAGACATTTGTGGTTGTCGTCGGTGGGTCTCTTGATCCCGTAACACTTTCTTTTGACGTCTTCTTTTCTTTCTTCGTCACTTTTCGCTTTTTGGGCTTCGGCTCGCTGTCCACACTGGGGCGCCCAGTGTCCTGGTTCTCCACAGCGGTAACATTTTCCATAGGAACCATAAGCTGATCTGTCTTGTCTTGGTTGTGGATTTCGTTGCTGCTGTTGGGAACGAGCAGGGCAGTCTCTATACCAGTGTCCGACATTGTTACAGGAGAAACAAACTTGACTAGCCATTGAGAGTAGAATGAAATTTTATTCTGAGACTTTGCTTCTTATACCCTTGGTTGTGACGTCACTCTCTTTTGATTGGTTCTTTCTTTTCCTTCGTTTCTATTGGTCCGTGTCTAGTCTATGATTTCCAGGCTTTCCACGTACTTTTGCACTTCTTCCCAATCAATGACAGCTTCACTCACGTGACAGGCCTCCAACAATGTCATCAGGCTGGCTCGATTACCATGTCTTTGTCGCCACTGGTTGAACACGGTGAAAATTTGCATGCGCGCGTTGTTAGGATGACTCATCTTGGCTTGACTGATCCGTGCTTCTCTGATTCCCAGATGTCTGCCAATACATTCCCAGCCTTCGCCCAGTTTACCGGACATGACGTTGATATCCATTTGATCCAGGAACCATCGTTTCTTTTTCTCTGGTAGCTCGTCCATCCACCGACGTATGGGATTCTCTTTGGGTTCGATGAACTCGTCTTTGCGTTTGATCAACACCGTCTTAAATCCCGGAACCACACTCCAAAACTTTTTCAAGGCTTCGTCCACGTCTTCTCGCCATTGTTGTTCGTCCTCCCACGTCTTGACTCGGTCGCGTGGGTTGTCCACCATACTGCCTAACACGCTATCGACGTCTTCTGGTTTCGGCTCGTCCAACCAGAGGTAGTGATTGTAATCGTCGACAGGGTGTGAGGCTCGGCCCGTTATGGAACACACGCCCAATCCCAGACACGAATGGTATCTCTGACTGGGGTGATCGTACTTGCATCCAATACACTCCTCGTGTTGCTTTTCCTCTATGATGGGTAGGTAACACTTGCAGACCCGAAAATTGAGCCATCGTCGTCTTAGTTTCTCGATCAAATCTGTATTTTCTGTCGGTTCGTCTCCATCTCTGTTCGGTCGCCATCCTCCCGAGACACGAAAGTCAGTATCCATGGGGGTAAGTGTTGATCGGTTGGCCATTGTCATTGAATTGAACTAAACGCTTGTCGTACACGATTTTATACTTTTTGTTCTCGGGGCGTGTCCAGAGATCACGTGATCTAAAAATCTTAAACGGTTCTTCCTATTTCTGCTCATGTTGCATACGGTATTGTACAATAAAAAAACAGACATAAAACTAACAACACTGATTCGAGTCTATTTCTTCCCGTGTATCAATTGGTACATCAGGTTGCCCATATACGGTAGCAGGTCGTCCCAAGCGATGACGGCTCCACTCGCGAGACAGGCTTCCATCAACGTCACTAGATTGGCTCGCTTAATGTTTCCCTGCATTTCTTGTACCAACAGCCTATAGCCAGCTTCCTTGTCGTACATTCTTCGCCATTGGTTGAACATGTTAATGATTTGTTTCCGTGTGTCGTTTGGGTAAATCTTCTTGGCGTGACTAATATGCTCTTCACTGACCCCCAGCTGTCTGCCGAGAGATTCCCAACCTTCTATCACCATGTCAGAGATCTTTTCGGTATCCATTTCATTCAGTTCCCAATATAACATTCTCTCCGATGACTGCTCCATCCATACGCGTATGGGGCACACTCCATTTTTGCGTTTGATCACCGCCATCTTAAACCCAGGAACGATCTCCCAGTACTTTCTCAAGGCTTGCATGACATCTTCCTGCCATCGTCGTTCGTCTTCCCAGGTCTTGACTCGTTTCCATGGGTCGTCCACCAGACTGTCTAATACTTTATCGACGTCTTCTGATTTCGGCTCGTCCAACCAGAGGTAGTGACTGTAATCGTCAACAGGGTGCGAGGCTTGGCCCGTTATGGAAGACACACCTAGTCCTTGACACGCATGGTATCTCACACTGGGGTGAGCCATACTGCAGCCGAAACACTCCTGGCGCTGACTTGTTTCTATTATTGGCAAATAACACTTGCTGACACGAAAGTTGAGCCATCGTTCTCTGAGTTTTTCGACCATATCCGTATTCGTTGCTGCTGATTCACCATCTTCTCTGTTTGGTCGCCACGTTCCTGACAAATGAAAGTCAGTATCCATAGGGGTAAGTGTTGATCGGTTGGCCATTGTCATTGAATTGAACTAAACGCTTGTCGTACACGATTTTATATTTTTTGTTCTCGGGGCGTGTCCAGAGACGTCGATCACGTGATCTCGAAATCTTAAACGGATTGGAGATGACAAGCGGTTCGTTTTGATTGACGTGCCGTACGTTCTCCTTCATGATGACGTAATTCAGTTGTTGGGAGGCACGATAATTCAAGGTGAATCCCCGGACTTTGCATACCGTTTTTCCATCGCTTTGCCTGTACGCATAATTCTTTGGTCCTCCGCTCACAAATTCCTTAATGGTGACGTTCTCGGGCAACTCGTTCTTCCACTGGCCTAAACTCGAACCTTCCGGGGGATTCCATGATTGAGGATTATATTGGTAGATGACGCTGTCCGTGTCAAAATAGCATACGCGCTCTCCCAACTTTTCCAAGACGGAATAGAGTTTCAAACGGGCCTGGGCCGTGACGAAGGCGGCGATAACCACATTGGTGATGGGACAGGGTGCGACATGTTCTTCTTTTTTCAACGTTTCCATCAAGACCATGTTGTCGTTGACTAACTGTACATCTCGCACGGTCTGGGTCACGTCCAACATTTTTTCAAAGAAGACGCTGGGCTCTGTGATATATTCTGTCTTGGGAAAATTGTCTCGCTGTCCGAATTTCCCCCAAGCCGTGTTGAGCTGAAGTTACTAAACGCCCGCATCCCTTTGTTTGGTTTTATCGATGCGGGATCCAGACGAATACCTTCGGTGTCGTACACGTCGTTCACGAAGCGGATCTTGTCTTCTTCGGTGTGACAGGTGTCGGGATAACCGCTACTTTCCATCTTCTTCTTTAGGTAGTGATTAATGTACCCCGTAAACAGACCACCCGTTTTGGCCTCGGGATCGTAGGTGCTGAATTCTTTCCAGTGCCAGACTTCGTACACTTTTAATACGCGATATCCCAGGCTCACCGCTTTCTTCAGTTCCAGAGTGACAAATGTACCCACCCAGGCTCGCTGTTCGTCGGTGTGATCACAAGGTTGGTATTCTGCAATCTCCCCTTGTTGCATGTGTTCGTCGACGCAGCTTCGACACAGGGCAAACACCAATTTCTGTTTTCGTCGAAACGGGAGCACCGGGTGGTACAGGCCACGAGGTGGTAACACGGAACACTGGATCAACCCTTCGTACTGCTGCCACTGGTCTTGATCGGGCTGTGTGACGATCGTGGGTTCCTTGATGGGAAAGGTACCGTACTTGCAGATGTAAGGGTACAGGGACACCACGTCAATGTAGCGCATCTCTTCGGCCGACTCGTTGACCAACAATTGAATAGCATTCGTTCTTCCGCCAAAGAAAGCGTTGCGGGGCATCAGAGGTTCGGGAGCGGGCCATTGCTGATCTTCCAATCCAATCAGAAATTCGTTCATCTCGGGATCATGGCGTCGTTCTTCTTCCATCTCACACTCCCACATAACGCGGATGGTCTGCATACCGTACTGTTCCTGGAGTTGACGGTGACGTTCCTGGGTCTTCTGGTACAAGTCTCGCATACTGCGCGAGGGATCGTAGGGATGTTTATGTTGAACGTCTTGGACGGGACCCGGAAAACATTTGGGACAACCGTGAAAGGCACAGCCGTGAAACTCGTACACTGTACCCGTGGTCGTGTCCATACCATCTAAACTGTAAGGGCCGACTCGACATTCACTACCGTTGCGGGCGTGTCGAATGTTTGGTAGAGGGGTCTGGTTCCGGAAAGCGGCCATGGTCTGTCGATGCTGTTCCCATTCCAACCAACGAAGTGCTTTGTTGGACTGTTGTCGAGGCTGGAAGCGATGCCAGTCTTGACCCGATGTCGGCTCTTGCATCAGGGCTCGAGGAATGACGACGAGTGTGTCTTTCTCCAGGTAGTGTGTGCGTAGTACGCGACTGCAGGCGGAGGCCAGGGTCAGACTCTTCTCAAAGGGATCGATGCCCGTGTCCATCAGGAATATCTCGCGAAACACACCACAACACCGACGCAAGACATCCACATCGCTCTTACAGTAGGTCAAAATTTCCTGGCGAAAATCAAAGACGTCGTGACTGTGTTGTTGGTACCACGCGTGAAACTTCTCTCGTTCCGACACGCTCATGCCATCCGGATCGTAATCGGTGTTGGGAGGATAAGCACCCACGTAATCTTCATTCTCCGGTCTGTTAAAGTGGTGAGGGAAATAACCTTTCTTCAATTCTTGCAGGTCGAAGGTTTTGGGCATGTCCCGTAAAGCCATTGGTAAAAAGTTGAGGGAATCGATGAATTTGACCGTACCGACAGTGATAGTCATCGCTTTCCCACCACTCATTATAACTTCAGGTTGCGCCACGGAATGTTTGTGCAGCGTCTGTAAAATTAGCAGTCCATCGTAACCTTTAAAGTTGTGAGCCACGGCGATCACGGGACTCGATTCGTGACTGTCATTTTTCCGACCATCTACCACCGTACCGTGAGCAGCGAGTTGTAAAAACCATTTGCCCACATCGTCCAGTGTGTCTGGTCCTTTAAACACAATTTCCCGTTGGTGATTCCAGTACGTGTCACAGTGCTCGCAGGGTTCTTGGTTATCGATACAAAAGTGACAGCACACTTGCAGAACACATAAGTTGGGAATGTGTTCACCTGTATCCTGCTGGCATTCAAAGTCAAAGAAGACGAAACGGGTCAACGTTGATTGCTGTTGTTTGTCGATTTGTGTCTTCCTGTCTCTATCCATGTCGATGGGTGATTTTAGCGGTTGAATGTAGCAAAACTGTTTTGCGGCCGTGTGCCACTCACGGCAGATGGAGCATTTGTATTCTCCGCATCGATGTTCTTCTAAATTTCGCTTGGCTGCGATGACGTCCCATTCCTTCTGACATTTTACGCATTTCTTCCACCGATGACATATACTACCATTGGCTCTAGTACGGGTAGCGAGATGGTTATCGAAACACTGCCGGCTCACAAACACACGATGACAACAGTAACACGTCTTTGTGTTGGGATCGGGTAGACAGGGTGGACCCACTTTCTTGCAGCCTTGACACATGACGTGACACGAATGTTTCTCGGCATGATCGTATCCCACTTGACAGGTCTCACAAAAATACGACCTTTCCGCAAAGGCGGGCAGGGAAGTAATAACGTCATAATGTCTGCTGTGTAAATACAGGTTCAGCTGTTTTGGTGTTCCGGTGACGTGCTTTGTTCCTCGATAGATGGCCTTACCAAAGATGGCTTGAGAAAAAATGTTGAGTTGGTATCCTTGTCCTCCCAAATACTTGGCGTACAGTTCCCACGTTTCCATCCCCGTACAAGCTTCCTTGGTTCCACCGGCGGCATCGATGAGTGCTTCTGTTTTCTTCGTCTGCCACGAATGGGGTCCTGTCCTCCTGTCTAATCTTTTCTTCTCCCTTTCCCATTCAGGTGTGTCTTGTTTGTTCGCATAGTGACGAGCGACGACAATGGCTCGCTGGAAACACAAGTCATCGGTATTCTTTATGGTGACGAGGCAT
The DNA here is from genome assembly GCA_917208275.1 of Patella pellucida. NCBI lineage: Eukaryota > Metazoa > Mollusca > Gastropoda > Patellidae > Patella > Patella pellucida. Next base: position 2,677,666 of record OU795044.1, read on the forward strand.
CTCTTTTTCTTTAAATACTCGTCAAAATTAGCGCAGTGTCTCTTCTTGGCGTTTGTTCCGCTACCTCTACCATCGGGAGGGGACACGTGACAAATATTCATGGACATGCGTTGATCGAGTCGAAATTCCTCGTTGCTCTGTAAGACGGCAGCCACTTTCTGTAAAATATCTTCGGCTTTTAACAGACGATACTCTCGAAACGGTAACCAAATAGGTGTTTTGAGTCCCGGGTGACTGATGGCAATTCGTACGTAGTCACTTTCGCTGGCGTTCAAAGTTCGGCGAATTTCCTCAATGATGGCCTCAACGGTGTTGTGTAGTTGCTGAGGCACATCAGCGGCTGGAACATGGGACCAATCTTCCAAAAAGTCTATGTCTACACATAGCGACTCGGTTCTAAATAAGCGACTGTATCTTCTATCGACGGGGCGTAATGTAAAACTCATCTTTCTTCGTTCGGTGATAGCGTAAAAATGCCAGAACCGCTCCCGTCGCTCGCTTTTATTCCTGTCGTGACGACGAGTCCATTCATGGACTCGTCCGACACCCCACGTGATATAACGTTGCACATACGTTGTATAACGTTGCATTACATCTCTATTTAGTCTCCAACGTACACCCTACGATGCATAACGTTGCATCACATCTATATTTAGCCTTCAACGTACACCCTACGATGCACAACGTTGCATAACGTTATCCTAAGCGCTCTAACGCCACGCTATGAATGGACTCGTCTGTGTGACGTCATATCAAATGGATTCGTCCTGACGGTTATAAAACGACACAACATTCATCTCTCTTTGTCACAATGGCAAACGGTGCTCCGATCATTCGCCTCGGTGAAAACCCCAATGCGGACACCTTGATGTATCTCAGGGGTGATACTCTTGCCATCATCACCCCAGACGATATCTTTGTCTTACCTGACGAGGTATTAAAAACACCTCCCAGGAAAAGACCTCCTCCCGAATTAGTGGAGGCTATTAGACGCAACCGACATAAAGTGCGGCGTACTCTGGCATTCTAGTCTGACCAAACGGCCCTTTTCAGGGCCAACTTAATGAATGGAAAAGAGTTCTTCCCCCTTCCCTCTTCTTCCCTCCTCTCTCTCTCTCTCTCTCTCTCTCTCTCTCTCTCTCTCTTTCTTCCGCGCGCGCGCCCTCTCTTTCTGGGTCATGCACGTGCAAGGTCACGTGCAAGGGGTCATCAAGGGGTCAAACACGTGCAAGGGGTCACACACGTGCAAGGGGTCATCAAGGTCAAACACGTGCAAGGTCACGTGCATGCACGTGCATGCGTCTGCGCATGCACGCACGAGCGTCGCCATATAGGCGCACTAACTACTACAGATGCTTCAGAAGTTGCCACTTTCTTGGTGAAAATAATATGGCACAGTGATAATAGCTTATCATTCGATTTGCCACCAAATAGATCAACCATCAGGTCGAGTAACAAGTTCACCGTTAAAATACCATGTTTCCCCCCTGACTAATAAATCATTTATATGATAAAATGGAGAATGGATGTAACCAGGGGCAACACATATTGATTACATCACTCAACTGGCTTCTATAACCTCGTTTACATCACAGATATTAAGCGTACCAGGAACGGTACCTGGCACGACACGTTTTTTTTTTTGTAGTGTAAACGGATCAAACAAAAGCGTGCTGTATTGAGTACCGTGTCTATCTAGCCCACTGCAATGAGGTGGTGGTCTCGGCACCGAGCCAGGAACGGCGCGGTTAAATTTTCTTAGTGTACACGCTATCCGGTCTTAGCACAGTTTTAGCACGGATAACTACGCATGCGCGAAACAAAAAATGACCTTTTTCCCCTCATACTTTGACAGTTCTGTCATCAGTTCTGTCCAAATGGCTGATCAAATCAAATCAACCATCATAATTGTTTTTATCTGGGTAATATGTATCTGGACTGAAATTAACTTTTCTGCAAAGAGTTCCACATTTGGCGTGCTTGGCACGGTTCTGAGACCGGTTATTTTAGAGTAATGTAAACGGGTCAATTTCTTGAAATTTATCGCGGCCCGGTACCGTGACCAGAACGGCGCGCTTATCGTGGCCAAGTGTGAACGGGGCTTATGTAGAACTGAACACGGAATTCCCCCAGGTGTGATGTTCTTCAAAAATAATGAAGGCCCTTATTGTATGTTATAATGAACAGTATTAAGTTACCTGTTGACCTACGTCAGAGATATGATTTGACGTCATATTAGATTTATATTTATATCAGTATATATTTCTATGTCCTATCGACCTCTTGACACTCGGCAAATCTCGACAGATTCCGGTACCCTACATCTAGACTCGGATGTATGACGAATTCTGCCATTTTAGAACTACTTTAAAGGACCCGGATAAACAATGGCTGCCCCCCATGTAGGCTCTATCATCCGGGGGTTTTGGGTGACCGAGACTAGCCCCCATTGGCTGCCATTTTGGGACTTTTTTGTTACAGTAAATCGGTAGTCGACAAGCCGCATCGCAAATGTATGGTCGTAGGTACATATCAATTACTGTCATACAGCCGAGTCTAGATGTAGGGTTACGGGGGGTACCGGAATCCAGGCCCGTATCTAGCCCAAAAATGTTAGGGGGGCAAGGACTGCTGGGGGCGCCGATGGGGCTTCTGGGGGCGCCAGTGTAACTACAGTTGACGGTCCAGACGCCCGAAAAGTTTAGAAAATATGGTTTGCACCTGAGGAACTATGAAAATGTCAGAAATTTTAATTTGCGATATTGGCGCGCATTATGAACATTATAAAATTTGAAGGAAGGAATACGACTTCAGCGTACCTATATTGATTTATGAGGGAAACGAAAAGTTTTGAATAGGGTTAAAGTGCGACTTGTTTGAATTTTGAAGATTATCACTCCTGGCGCGGGCTTGAATCAATCTCATTACCATCGGGAATTTAACCTGAACATTTCCTATACAATCTCCAGTTGGCTTTCTTATAGTGGATTTCTTCGGGCGTCGGTATGTGGTCGTTTAATCGCGTTTCCGTCATTGTAGATATCTGCCGCCACACTGCCCGAATTCTTATCGGGGGCATGTCTTCACACTGTTTAGTATCGCACGTTATACAATATCGATGCTGTATGTATCGGGAACCGTTATATACTTGACAGTAGGCTAATATTCCTACATAATAAACGCGAATTCTAAAAATTCCTTAAAATGCCGCGAAGAACGGATAAGGAATCAGGGGGTTCTAGTCTAAAGTAAGTTTTATAGTATCTGAAATACTAATACGAAAGGGACGCTTTAAATCCGGAAAAGGGGGCGCGCTGAATCTATACTTGAAACAAGGCGCCCAGGTTTGCGGCAGTATCTGACACCTTTGAAAAAGATCAAGCGCAACCCTGCCAGATCTATTGTCTAATGCGCTATAAACGGCAACAAGTTCGGTGTGTACCTTAAACGAGTTCAATATCTAGAATAATGTTTGAAATGAATTCACTAATATACGAAGGATGCCAGTGAAATATTAATAAATGGTGAGATTCGCTAATAATTCGATGGGCAGACCATAAACAACCCCTGCTGACCTATGATACTAGCTGAGCAAAACGAAGCGACTTCAAGTCTATAAACACAAGATAAAATGAATTTTTCCCCATGATCATGCGGGCAGTGCGCTTTATAACGGGCGCATATAACAAAAGCCCTTCAAGGGGCGCCCAATCATGCTGTATTGGGCGCCCCATTGACCAAGTCGCGAGCGCCCAACCTTTCTAGCTCGACATTATTTATTATGTGCGAACCAACAAACATACATTGTCATTATAATCATGTCATTATTGGCGCCCCTCTGGGATAAGTAACACCACAGCTCACACATTTTTGGACGCCCCCTCAAGTAAGGTGTTAATCGTGTGATTGATTATGAGGCGCCTCATCATTTGGGTGGTGGGGCGCCTCATATATAACGACATGAATAGAAGTGACATTGGTTAGGGGTCCATTCAATCTAGTAGTAGGCGCCTAACCACAGTCACTTTAAAGGGCGCCTATACTGAATATGGACTCATTAGTCGCTGGCTTCGTATTGCGTCCAATAGAAAGGGCGCCCATTACATTTTTCTCGCAGTGGATAAAGGTATTATGCATTATGTGCGGCCAAACAATCATATATTATCATAATAAGGCGCCCCACCAATCATGTCATTATGGATGGTCCTCTGGGATAAGGTGCACACAGATCACACCGTTTTTGAGGCCCCATCAAATTGTGATGTTCATCGTGTGACTCATTGTGAGGCGCCTGATATATAATGACATGATTGATGACGCCCCCATAAAACCAAGTGACATTGGTTGGGAACCCTGTCACTCGGATTTATGGGGCGCCCGTACTGATATGGGCATGTAAATCGATGGTCTCGTATTGTGTTCAATGGAAAAGGGCGCCCATTAGGGGCGCCTGCTTTTTCGATTTGGCGCCCCGGTTTTTCTCAGGGGGGGCAGCTGCCCCCCTTGCCCCCCGGCTAAATACGGGCCTGGAATCTGTCGAGGTTTGCCGAATGGACCTCTTGCATGAGTGATGTTTGAATTGTCACATATTTGCTGATCGTCCTTCGTCATTACTCCAGAGACCAGAACAGACAATGAAATCGTCTACCTCCGTTCAACAAGCAGTCAAAAGAACATAAAGTGTATAACATTAATCTGTTGAAAGAAACATAAGGAGGCGATGTATGCAACAATTTGCTCTTTGTACATGTCTACTCCGGCTGGGATTCAACTTCAAGGATTTTAGGCATCGGAAAGAAAAGGCCGTCTACCGGAAATAAGTGAAAACTGATCCTGTCACGAAGTCCTGTGCTAGTGCATTCACCCTTCAAAACAAATCTCAAGAGGACATATCAGATCTTGTCAAAGACCTGATGGTTGATCTATTTGTTTGCAAATCGAATGATAAGCTATTATAACTGTGCCCTATTATTTTCACCAAGAAAGTGGCAACTTCTGAAGCATCTGTCATTCCTTAACGGCTCCCCTAACATCACCTGTAACAAGATTTTATAGCCAACGTCACTCGCATGTGCCATCCCTGTCTATAGTGTGTAGTGGCCATGGACAGCTGAACGTCATGAATTCAATTTCGAAATGATGAAACAGCTCAGTCACGCCCCAAAGTTGTCTTAATATGTTCCTTGCCCACAAAACCTGGGGATAGGCATCAAGATGATCAAATCTGGTTCAATAGTTATGGACTTGCCGTCATTTGGAGGTGTTGGCGCCTTGGTCTCCATTTTTGACATAGAAGGCCAACTTCATTTTAAATGTTCTTAATGAGTTTTTTGTCCCCAAAATTTGTCCCCAAAAACATAGGAATAGACCCCAAGAAAATAATAATAATAATAATGTGAACATTTATAATGCGCTATATCCAGAAACCAAGTTTATGCCCAAAGCGCTACACAATTTGAGTTGATAGATACATAATTATGATCATGAAGACGTTTCGGTGACCATCTTTGACGCCATCTTGAAAAAAACACTTTTCCGGGGGCCCTACTTTAGTAAACTTTTAGTATCTTATACAGTACACTAAACCCTGCCAGAATTAGTTGAGAAACCTTTTGTTTCAATTATTGGGGGGTTAAACTATATTTTGACCCGACTAAACCGGAAATGTTCGATTAGATTTGCAACCAGGGTATAGGGTGGCTCTGTGTCCTTTCTTTTTGAGAATGTGCTCTTTCTTCTGAAATGATACCCTCCATTCTGCAAAATTACCGCGTCAAGAACTTTATACAGTAAAACTTAAAATTAATAATTTACCGAAGCAGTCATTAAAATAATAATCTCGTCATGTTACAAGGGTAGCAAATTAGGCCCGAGGCCTGTTTTCGTTTTGGCCCTTGGCACAGATCGTGCGAATGATTTCGATCATTACTGCAGGAAGAAACCGAAGAACTCGGGGGGGAAACCTGCCTGATCGGACGGGAGACCGAATATCCCGATAAAGTTCTTGCCCTGAGCTGGGATTGAACCCTCAATGCATTGGTGAGAAGCCGCCTCTCTATCGCCACGGCTATCCGACCAGCTAAATTATAAATGAATAATAGGCCTTATACCTGGTGATCAATCAATCAATCGATCGATCGATTCAAGTTTATTTGACTAAGGTTCGGGGGTTTTAATTAGGCATACACTGTGAGAGTAGATAATATAATTTATTTTAATATCCACCAATAATTGAGAAAAATAAAACAAATCAACTCCAATAAACATCTTTCTAAATAAGAAACCAGCGGCTGCCAGGCAGGATACGCCCACATGCAAGAGTTGGATAGAGAACAAGCTAAAAAGAAAGTGATTTTTCCTACAATCAAGGACAATAACTCATGAAGTTACAAATCGATATGCGCATATATCGGATGGAACCAAGATCTTTGAATGGGTTATGAACATGCATTTCAAGGTACTTCAAAATCGGATTAAAATTATGACCTCTACAGGGTTCACAACCTTGATAAACCATATTTTTACACAATATTCGCATACAAGTGGCGGCCATTTTGTCCGGCAGTTGTGGTCCGATTTCACAAAATTCAAACTCAACCTTCATTACAATGTAACGATGATATAATCAAATGCTTTTTAAATCGGATAATAATTGTGACCTCCAGAGGGACCACAAGCTAAACAAAGACGATTTTGCGTATAATCAGGGGCCATAATTCAGGAAGTTACGATCCGATATGCGCAAATATCGAAAGGAACCAAGATCTTTGGGTTATAACCATGCATTTCAAGTTTCATCAAAATCGAATTAAAATTGTGATCTCTACAGGGTCCACAACCTTGATATACCATTTTTTAACAGTATTCGCGTACGAACGGCGGCCATTTTGTATGGTCATTTTAGTCCGATTTTTCCGAAATTTGAACTCAACCCTCCTTAGGGTGTAACGTGGATATAATAGAACGGTTTTTCAAATTGGATAATAATTGTGACCTCCAGAGGTACCACAAGCTAAAATAGGTGATTTTTCGGACAATCGGGGGACATAATTCAGGAAATTACGTTCCGATAGGCACAAATATCGAAAGGAACCAAGATCTTTGGGTTATAACCATGCATTTCAAGTTTCATTAAAATCGAATTAAAATTGTGACCTCTACAGGGTCCACAACCTTGATATACCATTTTTTAACCGTATTCGCGTACGAATGGCGGCCATTTTGTATGGTAATTTTGGTCCAATTTTACCGAAATTCGAACTCAACCTTCCTTAGGGTGTAACGGTGATATAATCAAACGATTTTTAAAATCGGATAATTATTGTTACCTCCAGAGGGACCACAAGCTAAACCAAGGTGATTTTGCGTATAATCAGGGACCATAATTCAGGAAGTTACGATCCGATATGCGCAAATATCGAAAGGAACCAAGATCTTTGGGTTATAACCATGCATTTCAAGTTTCATCAAAATCGAATTAAAATTGTGATCTCAACAGGGTCCACAACCTTGATATACCATTTTTTAACAGTATTCGCGTACGAACGGCGGCCATTTTGTATGGTAATTTTGGTCCGATTTTTCCGAAATTTGAACTCAACCTTCCTTAGGGTGTAACGGTGATATAATCGAACGGATTTTCAAATCGGATAATAATTTTGACCTCCAGAGGTACCACGAGCTAAAATAGGTGATTTTTCGGACAATCAGGGGCCATAATTCAAGAAATTACGTTTCGATAGGCGCAAATATCGAAAGGAACCAAGATCTTTGGGTTATAAACATGCATGTCAAGTTTCATCAAAATCGGTTCAAAATTGTGACCTCTATAGGGTCCACAAGCTAAAAACGTGATTTTTCGTACAATCAGGGGCCATAATCCATGAAGTTTTGATCCGATACATGCCAATATCGAAAGCAGCCGAGATCTTTTGGGGATAAACCTATATTTCAAGTTTCGTTAAAATCCGACAAGAATTGTGACCTGTAGAGAGTCCACAAACAATTGTGGACGGACGTCCGGACGGACGGACGGACGGACGGACGGACGTCCGGACGGACAGGGGCGACGACATAATACGTCCACATGAAAATGTGGGCGTATAAAAATATATAATATTTTGATTACCGGTATAAAACAAGATATGTTGTTAATAGTCTAAATTATAACACAAGTAATCAGAAATAAACTTCAGATCTTCCTACAGTACAGAGTAATATATGGCTTAAAGGAGAGAGAGAGAAAGAGGGAGAGAAGGCTCTTGGATTGCTGCCAGTTGTAGATAAATTCAGTCATAGCGACATAAGCTGACAGTTCCCGCTAGTCGCCGACAGTTTTATCATAAGCTGGGCGACATAAGCTGGGCTATATGATCAAAAGCTAAATCTAAATGTTAAACTAAGTTCAGTTACATTATAGGAGTAGCAACTTCAACATTCAAAATTATAAAATTAACATGTTTTTTAACAAATGAAATAAAAATAGGAGTAGCAACTTCAACATTCAAAATTATAAAATTAACACAATTATAATTTGAAGGGTGTTTTAACAAATGAAATAAAAATAGGGTTTAACATCCCCCTGTTCTGCACGGACTACTGAAGACAAATTTGAATTAATAGCTTACAAACATTTACCATGAATTGCCCTGTAATATTATGCTTCTATTATCACTATATGGCACTGATGTGGTTAGGGGACACTTTTATATCACACAAGTATATTTTCTATAATTTTTTATTCGACTACATATGACAGTAATTTTACCATCAGTATGTCTTGTATACTATCCTATTCAATGAACACATATATTATAATATTGGTGCTGTCGCCTACGTCATATGACATGACGTATAATATTTTATTCTATGACTACATGCATATACAAGCAAATACCATTGTATACAGCCATTGAGTACAGCCATTGAATAACCCTAGCTGTATTCAATGGCTTGGACAGGGACTACTTCGAGAATGATGTCAAACTGTAATGACGTCGCAACTAGGCAACCACAATTTTTGTAATAAAAGAAAGAAAAAAGGGCGGAACTTATGATGAATTTTAACGTTAGTGGTAATGATTTTTTTATGATAATCTGGATAGAATGGTGTAGTTTGAGACTTGCATGTAGTCATAGAATAAAAACAGAACTCAATGACCATGGAATACGGCAGGGATACACTCTCTTGAACCATTGAATAACCCGAGTGGTATTCAATGGTCATTGAGTTCTATTTATATATTGGTACTATCGCCTACGTCATGACGTATAATCACAATAAGTCATCAGTAACTTTATAAAAAATCTATATCAAAATTAAACATTATGTTATTGTTAACCAACTTATCAACAACATTAACAACAATACATAATTAACAACGGCAAGAATATCTAAAGAGAAATACAGCTATATTAAGTACAACTAATTTGGATATGTGGACTTAATAATAATAATAAAATAAAAACCAAGTAGGAACAAAAAAACCCCATAAGACAGAATTTGAAGTCCTAAAAACGTTATAGGCAAAATAGTGTATTCAATAATATATCTTGGATCCTGAGATATGAGTAAACACCTACCTTAAAGTGACAATAACACACTTGCTGACACTCGACAGATCCAGAGGGTTTAAAAATATTTTTAAATCTACGTTACATTTGAAAAGGTTTACATAAAAAGCTTTTCAAACCATGTAGTTGAATTTTTCCAATTTTTTTAATTCGGTGTGTTAAGATGAAATTTGTATCATCAATTAATTGGAATATTGTAAAATAGTACAATTTGTTCACCAGAATAATGATTGGGACATATTATTCAGTTACAACAAGAGTGTTATTGGGCCTTTAAATAAATCCTTTTTAAATTGTCATTTTTCTAAACAAATAAATATAGATCAGAGTAAAGGAAGTACAAAAATAAATGTTCCACATTATAAGGATATTGTAAAATTGAACAAAGCATAATATAGAAAATAAAATTGGTTATTTTGGGACTAACATAATATCATAGTATATCGTTATCTCAATAATTCATTTAATTTACCAGCCAATCACAGAACTGATAATAAATATATATGCTTTTTACCTTTGATTGTCAACAAGAGGTACATTGTATATGACAGAGAGAGAAATGGAGTTTAACGTCCACTCGACACAAACTAGGTCATTTTGGGACTACCGTATGGTTTTCAATTTTTATTTTAATAATTTGCTTGCGAGTAGGGGTCTTTAGCAGTAGGAGGAAACCGAGGGAAACCCATGAGGTTAAGAAGGTGCCGCTATCTCCATGTCACATACACTCACACTAGGGCTCGAAACCACAGCCGCAAGAGAAAAATTGTTTTCAATTCTTCGATATATTTGAGTGATTTTAACCAAACCATTTCAAATTAGTGCTATTTATATAGCTAAATTGCTTAGAATTGAGGGCTACTGTCTTTTACTGCCACTCAGCAGCGAAAGAGTTAAAGCTTCTGCACAAATCTGTGCCTGGCACTGGTTAGTGAGAATGAACACGTCATCAACATATATAAATTAGTAACACATATGTGTATGGAACTAGTTCAAACATTCAATTTAATATCATACAAAAACAGGATGGCTGTTGTATCCATTCCACGCACAAAAAAAGTAAAAAAATTATCAATGAATCGTGTGTTTAAAAGCCAAAAATGAATATGATTTAATTGCCACGTTTGTGTTGAGCCATAATTAAAAGCTAATAATGAATGTTTTAATTGCCACGTTTGTGTTGAGCCATATTTAATTTATAATAAAAACCCTGTTTTGACATGAGCTCTGAATGTGTTCCCTGTTCCGTAACTTCTCCGTGTCGTATAACTACGATCTTGTTGGCGTTTTGTATCGTGGATAGACGGTGGGCTATTACTATACTCGTTCGTCCTTCTCGTGCAGCATCTAAAGCTTGCTGTACAACCTACAACATAAATAAAATCATATCAAAGAAATGTCTGTTAAACTCTAAATAACAGCTTGGTCAAAATAAAGCTTGCTGTACAACCTACAACATAAATAAAATCATATCAAATAAATGTCTGTTATACTCTAAATAACAGCTTGGTCACTGAATTGCACATAAAGTCAGAGTTTTTGGACCAAACCCAACCCTTACCCTAGCACGCGGTGCCTGTCAGTGTGGCTAAAAAAAAACCCACCATCTCGTTAATGAATGCGAGATTTTGTCAATTCAACATGTTTTTTGGCTGGTGTTTGATATTCGACAACAGAAAATCGCTCGTCGCCGAGAAATTGTTCATCTGTTGCTTCAACAGGCAACTGGCAACTGGTTAACTGTCCAATCAGCGAGCGCTCTACTGTCATGTGATACTTCACGATGGGACGTATTGCTTTTGTTGTTGTATGTACGGCGTCATTTTGAATGATCACTTGATATCGGTATTCCGGATACACCCGCAGAAAAATTGCTTCTCGTTGCCAGTTAGCGCAGACGGGAGACCTCGAGTTGCCAATTGCTCGGAGTTGCTCGTAGTTGCCAGTAGTTGCATATTGCATCAACAAGCGACGAAAGGATGACCGTCTGTGCCATGCTTAAGGGGGATTCCCAAGTGTTTTATTCATATTTTCAAATTAAGTTATAAAAAACTGCTAAATCAAAAACTTGATGCATTATAAGGAATATCGATCATTTATGACTGGATCCATTCACTTGATTTGATAATTGTTTAGTGTTTGCAATGTCAATTTTCTGTCTTGTCCGCAGGTTTATCTTGTAGATTTTTGTTTTTTGTTTTGCGTGTAGTGCAGTCTACCTGCATTTACTATTAAATAGGCTTTTCAACCAATTTTTTTGTTTTTTGTTTCAGCATCGAACTAACTCAACTTACCTTTTCACTTTCTGTATCGAGGGCCGATGTAGCTTCATCTAGCAGAAGTATTTTAGGATTTCTGACCAGAGCACGAGCTATGGCTACTCTCTGTTTCTGTCCACCACTAAGTTGTCCCCCCTTTTCGCCAACTCTAGTTTCATAACCCTGGAAAAAGAAAAATAAACCCAAACTTTTATTAACACCTTCACTGATTGGCTATATATTGCAGCTATATATCTTCATCGATTGGCTATATCACAGCTATATATCTTCACCGATTGGCTATATATTGCAGCTATATATCTTCACCGATTGGCTATATATCACAGCTATATATCTTCATCGATTGGCTATATATCACAGTCATATATCTTCATCGATTGGCTATATATTGCAGCTATATATCTTCACCGATTGGCTATTTATCACAGCTATATATCTTCATGGATTGGCTAGATATCACAGCTATATATTGCAGCTATATATCTTCATCGATTGGCTATATATTGCAGCTATATATCTTCACCGATCATGTTCCTGAAGCAATGACTGAGAGTTTTACAACATCTGGCCGTTGCTGGTTTACTTCACAATTCCTCAACCTATAGCTACGTTATCTGCAGACACGTGAACAGTAACATTCAATCAGAGATTGTGACATAGCGAACCCCATGAGCACCTTGACATTAAACGAACCTTGAAATTTGCAACTCGATTGTTGACTAAATCCACCTGCCGCAGCGACCCGTCTAGTCGACAAAAGTCGCCTGCAGCAGCGAAAGAGTTAATGAGTAAATGAAAGATAACTTACTTGTGGTAATTCTGCAATAAACGTGTGTATGTTGGCCTTTCTGGCAGCAGATATAATCTCATCCATGGCAACAACACGACTGTTATCTCCGTACGCGATATTCTCTGCAATACTACGATCAAACAGAACAGGTTCCTGGGATACGATGCCCATCTGTCCTCGTAACCATTGGATATTGAGATCCGCTATATTATAGTTATCGATTTTCTGAAAGAAACAAAAAGTCATTTTACATGAATTTTAATCAGAAGTAAACCGGTCTAATTGTCATAATACAAAAATATTTCATCCAGTTTTCAGTATAGTTTCCTCTACTATTACAAGGTTTGCACAACTTAGAACACTTACAATTCCAGAAGTTTTCCAGGAGTTATTAACCAGGTTCCAGGAGCCCCTGTTCAGGGTTGGAGTCGATTTATCGTTTACGGCGACGATCTCGTCAACGTTTGAAGAAACATTCGATGATTATGCTCGTTTTATTTTTTAAAATATTTAGTGAAACTACAAACGTTAATTTTCAAGGAGTTTCAAGAAGTAATCTTGTTTTTCCAGGACTTTCCAGTACTGGAAATAACATTTTCATTTTTCCAGGAGTTTCAAGGAGTGTTAAAATAGAACGTACCACAGCCCCAGACTCGGGGTCGTAAAATCTTTCTAATAGTTGAATAGTTGTTGATTTACCACATCCACTGGAACCAACGAGAGCCAACGTTTCTCCAGGATTAACCATAATATTTTAAAACTTCAACATCTGGACGAGACGGATATCGGAAACGAACTTCGTTAAACTCCACTCGACTCGTAATCTGTAAAACAAACAATCATCTTCTTTTAAATAGCAGTTGCTAGGCAACAGATCAACAGAAAATAAAATAAAATTCGATATTTTGTACAATTCAGGGCCATTATTCAGGAGAGAGAGAATGAATGAATGAAATGGGGTTTAACGTCCTACGCTTAAGCACCTAGCCTGGGCTAATTGAAGACAGGCATACGCCATACAGTGTTTTGAGGGAATTTTTGCCCGGGCAGCGGCGCTACGGCCTACTCTTATATCGAATTCCAACTGCCAAGGGATCTTTTACGTGCACTCCAATTTGTACACGGGACCTCGGTTTTTCGTCCTATCAGAACGACTAGGCAGCTGTCCTTGTCAGGCCCTCCTTCTGCATCACTGACAAGAGGATATCACGCCGGAAAATCGAGATGAACTTTCTCGGCCAATGCAGGACTCGAACACTCAACCTCCAGGCTAGCGAACCAGCGCCTTATCCAATTAGCCACAGGAGAGAGAGAGAAATTGGGTTAAACGTCCACTCGACACGAACAATGTCATTTCGGGACCATCCATTATTCAGGAAGTAACGGTCTCTGATATGCACGATTATTGAAAAGAACCGAGATCTTTGTGGGTATAAACATTGATTTTAACTTAAATCAAAATCAGAGCAGCAATTTTGTCTGACAGGGGCAATGACAATATGTTATATACAATAATTAATACAATATAAAAAAACAATCTTTTTATCTAATGTTCTGTCAGTACAAAATATGACGTTGGATAAAACAATATTTATTTGATATTGTATTCTATTAATTATTGTATATCAACGTATCTCAATATCAACTTCGTCTGTAATTTGTTTGTGTTATATTACCCGTTTCTATTTATTGCAAGTTTTCTCTCATGGATGTGGCCGGATAAAAACAAAAAGTTTGCCAAGGCAGTACCAAATATAACATGATCAACGCATGACAACTTTAACCCGTTAACTGTGTAGTTTTTAAAACGTTATCTGCCCCTTATTGTGTAATTAATTTGACGAAAAAACGTCATTGTTTGGCCATTTTATTCCTAAATACAAAAGATAGTAGTCTGAATCCATATTAAAATGAACATTAAATAGAGTTGTCTTTCTTTAAAAAAAAATTTGCTCTTTCAGGCGTAATTTTATGTCCCGCACATGCTACGATCGTATGGTTGGGGAAAATACCTCCAAGACGTTATATTACGTCTTACGCACACTGCGTGACAGTTGTCCATGACGTAATATAACGTCATACGCAGTTAACGAGTAAACATGCTATATATAAATTTTAATAACGATAGTTTTAACACTGAAGGTGAATGGGAGACTGATCAATCGACCTATGGTCATAGATCGTGTCAGTTTGCATGTCCATAGATCGTGTAAGAGACTCTTATTACATGTCCATAGATCATGTCAGATTGCATGTCCATAGATCATGTCAGATTACATGTCCATAGATCGTGTCAGATTGCATGTCCATAGATCAGATTGCATTTCTATAGATCGTGTCAGATTGTATGTCCATAGATCGTGCCAGATTGCATGTCCATAGATCATGCCAGATTGCATGTCCATAGATCGTGCCAGATTGCATGTCCATAGATCGTGCCAGATTGCATGTCCATAGATCGTACCAGATTGCATGTCCATAGATCGTGCCAGATTGCATGTCCATAGATCGTGTAAGAGACTCATATTGCATGTCCATAGATCATGTCAGATTGCATTTCTATAGATCGTGCCAGATTGCATGTCAGATTGCCTGTCAATAGATCGTGCCAGATTGCATGTCCATAGATCGTGCCAGATTGCATGTCCATAGATCGTGCCAGATTGCATGTCCATAGATCGTACCAGATTGCATGTCCATAGATCGTGTCAGATTGCATGTCCATAGATCAGATTGCATGTCCATAGATCGTGTCAGATTGCATGTCCATAGATCAGATTGCATGTCTATAGATCGTGCCAGATTGCATGTCCATAGATCGTGCCAGATTGCATGTCCAATTGTCCATAGATGGTACCAGATTGCATGTCCATAGATCGTGCCAGATTGCATATCCATAGATCGTGTATGAGACTCATATTGCATGTCCATAGATCATGTCAGATTGCATGTCTATAGATCGTGCCAGATTGCATGTCAGATTGCCTGTCAATAGATCGTACCAGATTGCATGTCCATAGATCGTGCCAGATTGCATGTCCATAGATCATGTAAGAGACTCATATTGCATGTCCATAGATCATGTCAGATTGCATGTCTATAGATCATGTCAGATTGCCTGTCAATAGATCGTGCCAGATTGCATGTCCATAGATCATGCCAGATTGCATGTCCATAGATCGTGCCAGATTGCATGTCCATAGATCGTGCCAGATTGCATGTCCATAGATCATGTAAGAGACTCATATTGCATGTCCAAAGATCATGTCAGATTGCATGTCTATAGATCATGTCAGATTGCCTGTCAATAGATCGTGCCAGATTGCATGTCCATAGTCTGCATTTCTATAGATCATGTCAGATTGCATGTCCATAGATTATATTGCATGTCTATAGATCATGTCAGATTGCATTTCAAAAGATCATGTCAGATTGCATGTCCATAGATCGTGTCAGATTGTATGTCCATAGATCGTGTCAGATTGCATGTCAAAAGATCATGTTAGATTGTATGTCCATAGATCGTGTCAGATTGCATGTCCATGTTGTTGTCATGGCAATGTGTCATAGCTTATTAAGAATATATCTGGGTGAGTATTTAGAATACACCTGGGTGAGTATTCAAAATCTACCTGGGTGAGTATTCAGAATATACCTGGGTGAGTATTAAGAATCTATCTGGGTGAGTATTTAGAATATATCTGGTTGAGAATTTAGAATATACCTGGGTGAGTATTCAGAATATACCTGGGTGAGTATTCAGAATCTACCTGGGTGAGTATTTAGAATCTACCTGGGTGAGTATTTAGAATATACCTGGGTGAGTATTCAGAATACACCTGTGTGAGTATTCAGACTGGGTGAGTATTTAGAATCTACCTGGTTGAGAATTTAGAATATACCTGGGTGAGTATTAAGAATCTACCTGGGTGAGTATTCAGAATATACCTGGGTGAGTATTTAGAATATACCTGGGTGAGAATAGCATATTAAGAATACAAACCTTGGATGGTTTCTGTCCATCTTCACTTTCAGAATTAATCTTTGGTTCTTTATCGATAAGAAAGAATATATGTGAGGCTGCTAACTCGGCCTTAGATGCATCAGGAGCAAAACTACTTGCTTCTCCCAAGGCCATAGCTCCGAATACAATAGCACCAAATACTCTGAAAAAACAGAGAATAAGACCCTTGTAAATCATTTAAACATAACTTGACACAAATAATAAAATTATAAACAAGTCGATGAGTCCGGGACATAAACAGGGTAATTGAGTGCAGGTTTACCTGGGGTTAAACACAGACAGAGAGAGAAATAGGGTTTAACGTCCACTCAACACAAACTAGGTCATTTTGGGAATAACACAGTTCAATTTCAGCTCAACATGCGTAAAGGAATCTAGCAGTGGGAGGAAACTGGAGGACCCTGAGAAAACTCACTAGGTTGGACAGGCAACTTCAGTTACTAATGATTTAGTACTCACACACTTCCTATCAAGTCCTTAACTACCAGATCATTTTAAGCCCCGCCCTCTAACTCACAGATGCATCCATATATTAAGCTGGTCGGATAGCCGTGGCGATAGAGAGGCGGCTTCTCACCAATGCATCGAGGGTTCAATCCCAGCTCAGGGCAAGAACTTTATCGTTGTAAGTGAGAGGGATATCCGGTCTCCCGTCCGATCAGGAAGGTTTTCCCCCCCGAGTTCTTCGGTTTCTTCCTGCAGTAATGATCGAAATCATTCGCACGATCTGTGCCAAGGGCCAAATTGGAAAAAGGCCTCAGGCCTAATTTGCTACCCTTGTAAAATGACGCGATTATTATTATTATTAACTACCAGATTATGTTAAGCCCCGCCCTCTAACTCACAGATGCATCCATATATTAAACCATGTGTACCTGAAAACGTCGACATAGTCCATTTCTCCTTCTTGAATCAAGTAGGCCCCAAAATAAAAGGCAGCGGCGTAGGCAAAGAAGATAATTGCATCTGAAAAACCATAAGCCAGTCCGACCAAATGAGCTCTCTTCAAAGCATCTTTATAGGGTTTTAAAAGTTGATTCACATAAAGTCGATGAAAGACGAGTTCTAGAGACAGGGAGACAACTGTACGAATACTTTCAATAGCTTCAACAGCAACCTGAAATAGTCAAAGACAAGGATTTATCTATGGCCACCTAATCGACATCAACCGTTTAACAATCAATATTTATTTACGGACATATTTAAAGATATTTACACATGAACTAAATTTGGAAAGTGCCACATTATATGTTAAAATTGTTTTACGCCAGGACCCTCCCCCCCACCCTCAAACATGCAATAATTTGAGATTTTTCCACGCCAGGACCCCCCCCCCCCTTCTCAAACATGTAATAATTAGAGATTTTTCTACCAAGGACCCCCCTCAAACATGCAATAATTAGAGTTTGTTCCACCCCAGGACCCCCCCCCCCCCTCAAACATGCATTAATTAGAGATTGTTCCACGCCAGGACCCTCCCTCAAAGACAAACATGCAATAATTAGGGATTGTTTCACGCCAGGACCCCCACCCCTCAAACATGCATTATTTAGAGATTGTTCCATGCCAGGCCCCCCCTCCCCCTCAAACATGCAATAATTAGAGATTGTTCCACGCTAGGGCACCCCCCTCAACCACTTGGGAAACGCAATCAATGAGATCCACGCCAGGACCTCTACCACCTGGGATTGTTCCACGCCAGCCCCCCCCCCAACCACTTGGGAAACGCGATCAATGAGATCCACGCCAGGACCTCTACCACCTGGTAAACGCGATCAGTGAGATCCATCAATATTTCTTACAGATATTCAACACTAGGGACTGGGAATCTAGTAAAGTAGTAATTTGGAGTAAAATCCAAATGTCTTGTGTTATTAAACACTCTGTTCATTTCTCGACAACGTCCGAGAAAATAAGGTCTTGTATAAAAACTAAACCCCTTTCAAAAGTAGACGATCGATGTCAAAACTAGAATGGTTTCTAAATCTACACGGTAGCACAAACTAGGCAGTTTTTGATGAATCTTGACGGTATTTAACACATTCTTGACGTGTAGTAGATTCTAGATGATAAGGATAGTTTATTACCTTTTTTCGTAAAACCTTGTAGATTCCCGGTCCCTAGTGATAGCTCTTGTATTTAGTCTTACCTTTCCAGCACCTTCCAAAGCCTCTTTATTCTTACCCGCCACCCCGGCTAAAACCTGCATCTGAATCGCGCCTGCCAACATAATAAACGGCACAAAGGCTAAAATAACCAGAGTCAATTTCCATCCGTAAATAAAGGCAATAACTATAGCTGTTACCATGGCTGCAAGATTCTGGAAAACCATTCCAAGTCGTATGCCGGTCGCCTGGAATATAAGCAAGTCAACAGGTGATTGTAAGATATTAATTTTATCACATTTCCCAGTGTGTGGGGTGGTTGGGGGTGGGGGTGGGGCTGAGTGGTTTAACTAGTCCGAATTAGATTGTAAGGTCTATCATTGAGTCTAAGTGGCGTTGATTCAAATTTTCCAGTTTACAATATTTTATCACATTTTCCAGTGGGGGGGGGGGGGCTGAGTGGTTTATGATTTTTCTAAATTATTTATGGCTCAAAAGAGAATGGCTGGACCAGCATGGATTACATCTACTCTACAAATGTATCAAAATGGTACTAGAAGTTCTGATCTTTTTAATAAGTTAGGATGGCAACCATTGCCTGAATGGGTTTTATTTAATGTCTTCATGGTATGGCACCACCCTATCTCAGAGAGGAAAGTAATTGCTGAAAATGGTGCAAATAATGAGCGCTAGAGACACGACGCCTGATGCCGACGGCACGAGAAATGAGCGTCAAAGGCACGAGTTAAGAAAGGGGGGGGGGAACGAGGGCATGCTCCCCGAGAAATTGTTTTGAAAAAATGGAAGGCTGTGGTGCATTCT
This sequence comes from Patella pellucida, assembly GCA_917208275.1. Taxonomy (NCBI): domain Eukaryota; kingdom Metazoa; phylum Mollusca; class Gastropoda; family Patellidae; genus Patella; species Patella pellucida. Next base: position 2,697,259 of record OU795044.1, read on the forward strand.
GGTGATATCTGAAACTAAAATTAAGACATATCTGTGGGAGAAAGGTAATTTTGAAAGATTTAAAAAAAAAAATTAAATGTTTTTTTTTTTTTCACCCAAATCACAAATTCCGGGAAAATCCGGAAGACTTTCATCTCTGCTATCTAAACTAATGTACAAAAGTTAGCGCCGAAAGGATTCACCAGTGAACGGGTGTATTTTACACCAATGAAATCGCATTTAACAGTCGTTTCTTCCTGGCGATGCAGGTGGCTCTTATGAATGAAAAGCGTGTTGAAATTTTGCTTAACTATTAACAGTCTCTCAGTCTTTCGACTATTATGTGCACGTCCAGTACTGACAGTAGTATGACACTTGGTGGAGTTAAAATAGAAAACACATCCGCCGGTTACCGATCGAAGGTGTGGGAGAAATTTGGTTTTCCTGTTTCGTACTTAAACGGTAACCGGAAAGGAAATAAAGACACTTCAGTTTCAGTGTGCAAACTGTGTTTTGATTGTATTTTTATTAGTTCATGTGTATCTGTTGACTTGACTTGACTCGAAACATTTGCATGTTTTCGACATTATCTAATTTTTCATAATATTTATTTTGGACAATGGTTGAAATTCTTCAATGGGAATAAAACTGGTTTCTTCTGCAGATGCCGAATAGATAATGAACCAAAATTAACCTTTTTTTTAACTTACACTTATTTTAGTGATTAGATTTTAACTAAAATTTAACATCCTACTGTTCTGCTCCGACTGAGCTAATGGAGACGGGGGGGGGGGGGGGGGGGTTGTTGTCAAGGGTTCTCTTTTGCGCACACTGATTTCCATTTTATGTCCATCATACAACTATGTTTCCCCACGCAAGATCCTGTCATGCACCACAGAACTTTCTCAGCCAGCACATGGTATCAAACCTCCAGGATAGAGAGCCAGCAACGTTTTACTCCCAGTTTCAAGCCTGGAAATAAGGCACCTGTCACTGACAATGCCAAGTACAGATTCAGGCTTTGTCAGGCACTAAACCTCTTGTGCCTGTTATTTTGTCCGGCACTGATTTGTCCCTTTTATTGATATTATTAATACATGTCCAGCACTAAGTTAAAAATGTCCAGTACTATATTTCATAGGTGCCTGACATTTTGGCCGGTACATCAAAAACTGTTATTTCCAGGCCTGCAGTTGGCAGGGAATCAGTGTGTTTGAGAATAAGACAATAAGACTTACCCCCTGAACTAGGGAAGCTTCTGTTGATAATTTGGTTGTCAAGACTCCAGTGGTGTTCTTCTGATCATCAAACCACGAGATTTCCTAATGTAGAAATAAATACATTATAAAACATTCCAAATTCAAAGAGAGAGAGAGAAATAGGGTTTAACATCTACAAACTAGGTCAATTCATGACTAACATATGGTTTTTTAATTATTATTTCAATTATTCGCTTGCGCGTAGGGGTCTTTAACAGTGGGAGGAAACCATAGTGCCCGGAGGAAACCCACAAGGTTGAGAAGGTGCCCCTATCTCCATGTCACATGCACTCACACTAGGGTTCGAAACCACAGCCGCAAGCCAGGTGACCAGCCAGGGACCCTAGACCACTAGGCCATCCCAACCCTCTCCAAATCTAAATATATAGGTTATACCGGGATAGAATTTCATCACAGAAATCATTCCTCTCAATCCGGAAAACTCTATCCAATTTTAAGATATATAAGGGTCGGTTGCTCAAAACTAAGTTATTTTAACGATCCGTTAAACTCTAACGGACATATCTTTGTAACGTGTTGTTTGTTAACTTTCCGTTAAATTTACTACAGAAAACAGTATAGAATACTTTATTTTTTATATTAGCATAAATCTGTAGGAAAAATTTGCACTACAGAATGTTCGGGGCCTTTATTTCCAGCAACAATCTTTCTCTCCGTTAAACTTAACAAATCGTTAAAAGATAACAGATCTTTGATCAACAATAATAACAAACGGTTGCCATGTTAAATATGCCCACATTTTCCAAGACATGTTCATACGGCCACCACAGCTAAAACGTCCAAGGATTGTCGCATAATTATTCCTTGTAGGTAATTGGAAGCATTTTCCACACAATATCATACAAATCAGATCAATGAAACAAGAGAGGAATCCCAAAGAAAGAAACAAGGGACACCATCCACAATAAAACAAGGGACACAACCTACAGTATAAAACAAGAGACACCACCCACAGAACAAAACAAGGGACACCATCCACAGAACAAAACAAGGGACACCATCCACAGAATAAAACAAGGGACACCACCCACAGAATAAAACAAGAGACACCACCCACAGAATAAAACAAGGGACACCATCCACAGAACAAAACAAGGGACCCCACCCACAGTATAAAAAAAGGGACACCACCCACAGAACAAAACAAGAGACACCACCCACAGAATAAAACAAGGGACACCATCCACAGAACAAAACAAGGGACCCCACCCACAGTATAAAAAAAGGGACACCACCCACAGAACAAAACAAGAGACACCACCCACAGAACAAAACAAGGGACACCATCCACAGAACAAAACAAGAGACACCACCCACAGAATAAAACAAGGGACACCACCCACAGAACAAAACAAGGTACACCACCCACAGAACAAAACAAGGGACACCACCCACAGAACAAAACAAGGGACACCACCCACAGTATAAAAACAAGGGACACCACCCACAGTATAAAACAAGGGACACCATCCACAGTATAAAAACAAGGGACACCACCCACAGAACAAAACAAGGGACACCATCCACAGAACAAAACAAGGGACACCACCCACAGTATAAAAACAAGGGACAAAACCCAAAGAATGAAACATTGACTAACCTGTCTCAACATGGACGTAAATGCTAATTTTCGTAATCTTATCGTTAAATTTTCTCCTGATATGGCAAACATATATGACTATAAATAAATCATGAAAATAATCAACAGAATGTACATGATTTACATACAATAACAACAAAAATATATTGTTCTAATTTAATATAAATCCACAACAAGCCAAAACAGCAACAATGTGTTGTAATATTTTAATAGTGCAGACTATCCCCATTGAAGAGACGACCACTGTCACGATTGGACGTATTTTTGTTACGTCTTTTTTGTAAATCATATTTTTGTTATGTTTTTTTTGTAAATCTTATTTTTTTCGTCTTTTTTGTAAATTATTTTAGTAAAGCCTGTACCATAACAGGCCTGGGACTGTACAGCGCAGTGGACGCTTACGGCTGGCCCCTATATCCATTCACTTTTGATTTGATAATTGTTTGTTTTTGCCATTTGTCTATTTTCTGTCTTGTCCGCAGGTTTATCTTGTAGATTTTTGTTTTGCATGTAGTGCGGTCCTCCTGCACTCACTATTATGTAAGAAACCTTGTGTGTTTGGCCAATTTTCTAAAACACTCTTAATCCCCTCAGACGCCAGTGAGGTCACAGTGATCGAATGCATATTCGGAATGTTTATTTCTACAGCCATTTCTTAATTACCGACCCCCATTTCATGTGCTCTTTAACATTTTATTCAGGTAGGCTTGGTCTTTAAAGTGGAAGAATGTAAAATTTAGATAATGAACAATGAATACGTTGAAAATATCATTCAAATTACTTTATAAAATATTGCATAGTTCGCTCATTATTTTAGCACATTATTTGACAACTTTTATCGGTAAATTTTAAAATCTTGTGTATGTTTAAATACATTTCCATACCAGCCATTCGATTGTCTAGAGAGTTAGTCATGGGAATAATTGTCTAAATAATAATTTATATAACATTGAACCCAGGGATTTGGCGCAATGGTTAGAGAGTAGGATTTGTGACCGAATGGTCAAAGTTCGAGACCCGAATTGTGTGCCGGGTTCTTGTGTCCTTGAATAAGACACTTTATCCCTGTATTCCAGTTTACCCAGCTGTAAATGGGTACCGGTAGGATTGTGTGTGTGTTACACAAAAAACTAATGCGCTCCTTGAATTTCAAGTTGATGCTGCATGTGTTACGACTCTTTCTAAGAGTTTGGGGGTAAAGGGGGGGTAATCAGGCATTACCTGTATCCTAGAGACCGGGTTAATAATTGTGTAGCGCTTTGAGCATGCATTTCTGGATGGATATATATATGCTCTATAAATATACATTATTATAATGGAAGACCTGCAATAGGCAGATGTGTAGCATCTTTACATTCGGCAAACCTCGACAGATTCCGGTGTCCTACATCTAGACTTGGCTGTATGATGAAGTTTGCCATTTTGGAACTATTTTAAAGGACCCGGATAAACATGGTTGCCCCCAGGAGATGGGTGCCAGTCAAGTCGTCCACAAGCAAAGTCGTCCACAACCGTTGGTGAAGTCGTCCACAAGGCATTGGTGATGTCGTCAACAACTATTAGTGATGTCGTCCACAACAAAATTTGTTTATGAATTTGTTAATGAGTTAGTTATTTATGGAATAAAACGATTTACTATGTTGTTTATTTGCCGGGAGAAAGGGTGACCACGCAGAAAAAAACTATACTAATTAAAAATACATCGTGTGGACGACTCCAAAAAACGTATTACAATATCCAGAAATTATTTACTTTGTTGTTTATTTACCGAGAGAAAGGGTGACCACGCAGAAAAACTATACTATTTACAAATACATTATGTGTCCATAAATTATACTTAGTCGTGTGGACGACTTCGACAACGGGTGTGGGCAGCTTAACCAGTTTTGGGGACTTTTTTGTAAAAGCGGAACGTTTTCCTGTTAGAGTAAATCGGTAGTCGATAAGCCGCATCGCAAATGTATGGTCGTAGGTACATATCAATGACTATCATACATCCGAGTCTAGATGTAGGTTACGGAGAATACCGGAATCTGTCGAGGTTTGCCGAATGGCATCTTTAAACATACATTTATCAAGAGCCAAATATGCCTATTGCAGGTCTTTCTTTATGCCTCAAATGTTATCTAATAGTAAATGCAGGAGGACTGCACTACAAGCAAAAAAAAAAAAAAAAAAAATTAATCTACAAGATAAACCTTCGAACAAGACAGAAAATAGACATTGCAAAAATTAAACAATTATCAAATTATTAATTAGACTTTAATTAACTTATTCAGACCATAATCAACTTTTGATAGCATCTCAGCCAGTGATCTATAGTGGATCCAATTTACTGCATAACTATCCTTCACGATTTAAATGTTAAATGGATAATCGGGACTACGCTTTTTATTGTACCAACTTTCTCGGCCAATGCAGCGCCGCTGCCCGGGCAAAATTTCCCTCATAGCACACTGTATGGCGTATGCCCGTCTTCAATTAGCTCAGGTTAAGTGCATAACAGTAGGACGTTAAACCCCATTTCATTCATTCATTGGTTTTATTTTATTTGATCAAAGGGAGACAATACCTGTAAGAACATCATAACCATACTTATAACTCCAAGACCTAATAATAAGAGAGCGTATAACTGTATTTGTTTACTTCGTTCATCACCTTCTAACTGGAACACCTGAAATTATACAACAATAACCAACTCACACCTACAGTATCGCAACCAGCTTTATACTTTGTATTCATACACCTAGCTTTCTACTGTGAATCACAGTGGCTAAGTGGGTAAGACGTTGGCTCGCTAGCCTGGAGGTCAGGTGTTCGATAACTGCATTGGCCGAGAAATGTCATTCAGATTTTCCTGAATGGTTTTACTACGTCAGTGATGGAGGACAGAGGGTCTGACACGGACAGCTGTCTAGTCTTTCGGATGATACCAAAAAACCAAGGTTCCAAATACACATTGGCGTTCATGTAAAAGATCTCTTGGCAGCTGCAATTCCCTAATAGCACACTGTATGGTGTATGCCCATCTTCATATGCCCAGCTAACACTAGGGACCGGGTATCAGTCAGATTTGATGAAAAAAGGTAAGAAACGGAGCTTACAAGCAGTTAATAGATTGCCACGCAGAAAGTGTTACATACCATCAAGATTCATCAAAAACCGCCCAATTTGAGCTACCTTTTAGTTTGACATCAGTTGTCTAGTTTATGAAACTAAATGGTCATAAACTGGATGACCAATATCAAAACTACACTAAATGGTCATAAAGTAGGAAGACCAATGTCAAAAACTAAATGTTGTTTCTTAAACTAAACGATGGCACAAACTGGGCATTATTTGATGAATCTTGATAGTATTTAATACTTTCTACATGGAAATCTATTCACTGAATATGTGTATTAGATTCTAGATTGTAAGCTCAGTTTCTTACTTTTTTTCATCAAATCTGAATGATACCCCCCGGTCTCTAGTGTAAAGAACAGAAGAGTAGGACGTTAAACTCCATTTCATTTAATTTCTACTGTGGTAGTAATACTCATCTGCTAAGACAGTGTATTGTGGATTACTTTTATTGTCAGGGCATGATTATTGTGCTAAACACTGTTTCTTCCAATCTCGTTCCCAGAGTCAGCCGCAGGGCTGGAGGCCTCTGGGGCCAAAGACCATCCATTATCTTCAAATTTCTTACAGGTAAGCCCTGCCCACTCTGACCTCTGATTGGTCAATCTTTTTGGGGTTGATTTCTCGAAAACAAGATGTCGGATCGTCGTTTTGTTTGTTGTGAAATGATTCTTGAGTCAAAGTCAACTCGCTGACATAACAAACGCGGATCCTAACTGTAAAAATTTAAGTTTTCGTAAAGATCTATTTTTCTACGCGTGTGTATATTTTTAGGTAATTCGGTCATCCAGACAGACGTAAAATAAATACATGTCACATCTCACATGACAGTCGTGTGATTCGTCCCTTCCAGGAACATGGCTACCCACTGTCACCAGAGAAATTTCTTTCTCCAAAATTTTTGTGGTTCGAGATTGCGTTTCTTCTTGTCAAATTGTAATGACCACAAGTTCCAATCACTTGGATATTGTATTTGTTGATTTTTTTCTGTAGCCAAGACTCAAGTTTGTACGTTTTTTAAGGATCTTTAAAGGAGCTAAGTCGCTAACATTTGGGACCTAGCAATTCACAAAAGTATATAATACTGTAATATGAATGTATATAAAATGAATTACATTTAATGGTTTCTATTTTTACTCCCAATTTCAAATCAGTTATGTTCGGCAAAATAAGCCAGTAGTCTCAATCAAGTGCACAATGTCTAGCATCTGGTTTTTCAGGTCTACATATGCCGTGAGCGCTGGTGCAATATCTCTAGCCTCGTCCCTCGAGTCTCTTATTACAACTTGGGCTGAACAGCATCACCGTACACGAATATGTTAAACAAAATATTTTATCTTAAATATCGGATATCAGAAACTTATCTTTTTCCAGTAAGTTTACATCATCAATGTTGATTTAAATTGACGAATAATTCGTGTTTTCGATGTCGAAGATTTTGGAGGATTTTGAGTTAGGGACTTAGGTCCTTTAAGTAGGTTCCACATTTCATATAATCGAACTTACCCCAAGAACCTCAGCAAAAATAATAGCAAAAGCTGGTTGGACACCACCGTTAAGAATGCTGGCAAAACAACCAATGAGAATATAGAACCATTCAGGACCATTAGTACGAATCATTCTGCCAAAACCAACAGTAGGAATTTCCTCGTCCTAAAACAGACAGAATTTTCATTTTCTTAAAATGTCTTTTACTACATTCAATCTATGACTTATCCATTAAATGCTCTCCTTTACTCTTTCTCTCTCCTGTTCTTCACAAACTCTTTACTCTCTCTCTCTCTCCTGTTCTTCAAACCCTTTACTCTCTCTCTCTCCTGTTCTACACAAACCCTTTACTCTCTCTCTCTCTCCTGTTCTTCAAACCCTTTTCCCTCTCTCTCTCCTGTTCTACACAAACCCTTTTCTATCTTTCTGACTCACCTGCCCTTTATTATATCCCTCTATTACCCTTCTCTCTCTCTCTCCTGTTCTTCACAAACCCTTTACTCTCTCTCTCTCTCCTGTTCTTCACAAATCCTTTTCTATCTTTCTGACTCACCTGCCCTTTATTATATCCCTCTATTACCCTTCTCTCTCTCTCTCCTGTTCTTCACAAACCCTTTACTCTCTCTCTCTCCTGTTCTTCACAAACCCTTTACTCTCTCTCTCTCCTGTTCTTCACAAACTCTTTACTCTCTCTCTCTCTCCTGTTCTTCAAACCCTTTACTCTCTCTCTCTCCTGTTCTTCACAAACCCTTTACCCTCTCTCTCCTGTTCTACACAAACCCTTTACTCTCTCTCTCCTGTTCTTCAAACCCTTTACTCTCTCTCTCTCCTGTTCTACACAAACCCTTTACTCTCTCTCTCTCTCCTGTTCTTCACAAATCCTTTTCTATCTTTCTGACTCACCTGCCCTTTATTATATCCCTCTATTACCCTTCACTAATACCCTGCCCTTCTATTTACCCCTTACTACCCTGCCCTTAATTTTACCCCTAATAGTGTGCCCTTCTTTTTACCCCCTAATACCCTACCCTTTTTTTACACCCTTCCTATCTTACCATTCCTTATGCCCTCCAATTCTACTTCCCTTTAAATGCCACCCTTGCTTTTGTACATCAATACTACCGACACTCCCTTTGGCAGATCACCCTTACTCACCAATGCAACAAGGGTTCAATCCCAGCTCAGGGCAAGAACGTTGTAAGTGAGAGGGATATTCGGTCTCCCGTCCGATCAGGCAGGTTTCCTCCGAGTTCTTCGGTTTCTTCCTGCAGTAATGATCAAAATCATTCGCAAGATCTGTGCCAAGGGCCAAATTGGAAAAAGGCCTTAGGCCTAATTTGCTACCCTTGTAAAATGACGCGATTATTATTATTATTATTATTATTATGCCCTGCCATTCTTCACAATTGTATACACCCACCTCTACCTTTTCTGTAACTGATGTTGCTCCTTTAACAATAGATCCAGTAGCTGATACCATACGCTCAAGTTGGGGTTTTATTTCAAGCTTTGATCCAACACGGATGAACTCATTGATTTCTTCTTCTACTTCCAATTCTGAAATAATTCATTAACAAATACGTTAAAGGGACAATAACACTCTTGCTGGCTTGACGGGTCCAGAATTTTTTTTAGCCTTATTCTAACTACAAGATGTTTAAGTGTCCTACCTGTTGTGTAGATTATCCATTACAACCTATCTTACTTGTCCAGAGTATTCGGAAATATGTTTAAATCCAAGTTGCATGTAGTTGAATTTTTCCAATTTTTATAATTAGGTGTGTTAAGATGAAATTTGTATAATTTTTTAATTGAAATATTGTAAAATAGTACAAATTGTTGACCATAATAAAGTTTGGAACATATTCAGTTACAACAAGAGTGGTATTGGGGCTTTAAGACAACAGTATTAAGCCAGGATTCCATGTGTACGTACTGCGTCATGCGGAATGTGTAGTACGTAATGCGTATTTAACACTTTACACTAAAATGGTAGGAGATGATTACATGTACGCGTAATGCGTAAAGTGTAGTACATGTACATGTTTCCTGGGACGCTCACAAGAGTGTCCGAATACGCAATACGCGTCACGGCGTGTATACGGAGACTGGAAACGGGGATTCCCCACAGATTTTCCAATATCGGATGTAGTTTTGGGATGGCAATATTCGGTTCTCATCCACATATAAAATGCCACTCACGCACACATGAAAACTGACAAGACGCGTTACGCATCATGTAACATGCATTCCGTACGCACTGGTACACATGGAATCCCGGCCTGGTATGAATGTCAGGGTATGATGTCCACACTATCAGAAACATAACGTGAAGAAGACAGAACCCTTTCTTAGAGTCAAGAACAAACCCTTTGCTAGAAACCGGAGCAAATATTTTGCTAAGGACCAGAGCAAACGGTTTTCTAGAGACCAGAATAAACCCTTCACTAGAAACCGGAACAAATCCTTTGTAATCCCTTTGTTAGAGTCCAGAACCCTTTGCTAGAAACCAGAAAAAAACCTTTGTTAGAGTCCAGAATAAAGCCTTCGCCAGAAACCGGAACAAACCCTTTGCTAGAGTCCAAAACAAACCCTTTGCTCCAGTCCAAAACAAACCCTTTGCTAGAGATCAGAGCAAACCCTTTGCTAGAGATCAGAGCAAACCCTTTGCTAGAGTCCAAAACAAACCCTTTGCAAGAGATCAGAGCAAACCCTTTGCAAGAAACCGGAGCAATCTATTTGCTAGAGACCAGAGCACACCCTTTGCTAGAGACCAGAGCAAACCCTTTTCTAGAGACCAGATAAATCCCTTTGTTAGAGTCCAGAACCCTTTGCTAGAGTCCAGAATAAAGCCTTCGCCAGAAACCGGAGCAAACCCTTTGCTAGAGTCCAAAACAAACCCTTTGCAAGAGATTAGAGCAAACCCTTTTCTAGAGTGAGTCTAGAGCAAACCATTTGCTAAGAAAATGGGCCTTTAAAGAGGATGAGCATGATGATTTAAACACTAATCTGGATGAGAATCAGGTGTTGGATGTTAGTGGTATATTGTATGGGTAGAAGGATAGGGAGGGATTTGGCGCAATGGTTAGAGAGTAGTATTTATAACCGAATGGTTGCAGGTTCGAGACTCAAATTTTGCGCCGAGTTCTTGTGTCCTTGAATAAGACACTTTATCCCTGTATTCCTGTCTACCCAGCTGTAAGTGGGTACCGATAGGTTGGTGTATTTGACACAAAAACATGTTGCACTCTTTGAAATTTCAAGTTGAAGCTGCATATGTTGGGGCTCTTTGAGAGCTCGGGAGTAAAGGGAGGTAATCAGGCTTTACCTGTATCCTAGGACCGGGATAATAATAATTGTACAGTCTGTTGAGATCACATATAGATGGAATGGGCTTAAAAACACTTAATATTATTATTAACTTATATACCTGGTTCATCAAATACTGTTACGGTTAGCAGAATAAGAGAAAGAAGATTATATATAATTAGTAATAAAATAAATATATTTCATATTAATAATTAGAAGCATTAGTTAAAGATATGTTGCCAGGCAACAAAAAATATGCCCACAGCAGCTTAATCGTCAGGGCAGTCAACAAGAGTTGTCGCATATTTTACTTTTTTCGCTAATGAAACATTGATAATACACTAAATCTGATTAAAAGTAACAACTCATTATGTAATTATCAGAAAATCATTCGAATTTGTTTGGCTTTGATAAAGTTCTCCTTCATGCCAACGTTTAGTATACGAAACATTTAATATTCTGGATTTAGCTGTCAAAGTTATCACAATTCATTGAAACTAAATACTCTTGTTCGTTTCATGACCTTCAACACTGTGTATAAATTTGAAGTCAATCGGATATTAACTTCAGCCTCTAGGGCGTCCACAAGAGTTTTTGAAGTGATCAAGGGCCACAACTCAGACAGTAATTATCGAAAATTGGTGAAAATCAATAGGCTTCTTTGTCTCATGTCCCTTAACACTGTGTATAAATTTAAAGTCATTTGAATATTAACTTGTGGACGCCAGACTGACGGGGGTGACGACAATTTACGACCACATTTCAATGTGGGCGTATAAAAACAAACAATATGGCCGACGACTGGTCTCAAAGCTAAATGTATACTGATAAATTTCCAGTTGAAAATTGTTTTTTGGTTTGTTTTTTTTTTGAAATGGGGTTTAACGTCCTACTATTATGCACCTAACCTGAGCTAATTGAAGACGGACATATCCATACAGTGTTCTATGAGGGAAATTTTGCCCGGGCAGCGGCGCTACGGCCTACTCTTATATCGATTTCCAACTGCCAAGGGATCTTTTACGTGCACTCCAATGTGTACACGGGACCTCAGTTTTTCGTCCCAAACCGAACGACTAGGCAGCTGTCCTTGTCAGGCCCTCCTTCTGCATCACTGACAAGGGGAAATCACGCTAACCAGCGCCTTATCCACTAAGGCACTGTGATCTCCAGTTGAAAATTGTCCTGCCAGAAATGTTTTGACACCAGTTGATTATTCGACTACACAAACTTTCAATTATTGGTGGTAGATGTCTTATACATTATAATTACTAGATATGAAAGAAAACTCGACACAAACTCATTAATTTTACAACTAACATGTGGCTTGATTTTATTCTGCAGGTGTCTTTAGATAAGGCAGTTCTTTTATTTTATTCCGCAGGTGTCTTTAGATAAAGCAGTTCTTTTATTTTCAATAATTTGGGGTATTTTAAATATATAGTTAATAATATTTCATTTCTTGTCGGTTAAGATACAAGATGAAATAATGTTGCATCATATCTATATATACCTGTCTCCAAGAAAGAGCATCAGAGTTACCTGTTAACTCACACCCTTGTTCAATATAATATTATTATTATACTAATACTTACAGTAGAAATAGTTTGTTTACTTTCCAGGCTAGTTTAGATAATTTTCGTTTTAGCCCTATACTGATTATCAATATACAGACCATCTTTCGATGCTTATAGACTTATTATATCAGATTGTACATCTATAAAGGATCGACCCAGATGTTATGTTATAGTTACAGGGGCCAGCCCGAATTTCAAAGAATCTGAAAATTACACGTTCATGAACGTATGAAATTCAAACGCCAAAATATAGAGGAATAGTGTGTTTACCTTGTCTGAAAATTTCAGTTCAAAATATTGAGTAGTTTGGATGTGAATGCAAAAAAAGCTTAACTGGACTCTTGCTCTTTTAAGTTTTTCTTTTAAATTGTTATGGTTGTTTACTTGATAAGCGCGACTATATTTGATACCAATTTTAACTTAATCGATAGAGAGCTTTAAAAGTGAGTCAATAGGGTTAGATTGAAAGATGCACATATATAGACTTGTTTTATCCAGACACTTCTGTGTTATGCAAACAGAATACAAGTCTTCGGCCACCGAGCCATACCGGCGATTGGAAGTTGTTTGAAAACGTATCACATAGCTTGAAGAAGTTGCTTGGATCTAAGTTAGAGGCTATTAAGGGCTTTTCATACAAAATTAAGCAGTTTTAGCCCCCAAAATGTTATCGGGATGGCCCCTTTAATAATATTTCATTTCTTGCCCGTTTAGATGCAAAATGAAATAATGTCGCATCATAACCTCGCAAACACCCCACAACAAAAATATATATAAATATTTACAGAAAGAAATGGTGATTAATGTTCATTCAACACAAAACTGGTTAATTTTGGGACTACAACAAAAATTATGTAAAAGAAATCACTCACCATCATCAGTCTTCTTATTTGTCTGAAACAGAAAATAATTTGAATCTAAAATCTGTCTTTTATTTTCACAAGAAAACCTGAGCATTCGAGAAAACCTGAGTTCTTGTATCATATAGTCTGTGTTTAATTAACCATGTCACATCACTGTCACATGACTATCTTATAGAGAGAGAGAGAGAGAAATGGGGTTTAACGTCCACTCAACACAACTAGGTTATTTCAGGACTAACTTATGTTTTTTCAATTTTATTTCAATTATTCACTTGCGCGTAGGGGTCTTTGGCAGTGGGAGGAAATCGGAGTGCCCAGAGGAAACCCACGAGGTTGAGAAGGTGCCCCTATCTCCATGTCACATACACTCACACCAGGGCTCGAAACCATCGCCGCAAGTCAGAGGTGACCGGCCAGCTAGTAGAGGTCGAAGCGCGGCACTCTAGACCACTAGGCCATCCTAATCCCCTGGCCTATCTTATAAGACTGTGTTTAAAACCATGTCACATGACTCTATGAAACACCATGGTTACCCAATCTACAACAATATTCAACATTTCAAATCTGATTTAAACACAAATCCCACTTTGTTTTGTTTAAAAAATTTTTTTTTTTTTCTTTACTACACCAGCATCTGGAAGAGTTGTTATCATTGACGTGTTCTGAATGATGTAAGTCTAAGGGATTAGCCAATGAAACGGTCTGTTACAGGGAGTTCTTGGCGTTTGATGCACAAAAAACCACTAGCAAAGAAGCTCTGATTGATTAATCAATGTCTGATGTCATATGGTTAAAAGCCACTTGTGTAGGCAAAAATATAAAAATAAGTCGAAATATAAATCTGTATTTTAATCAGATAGCAACATTTCCTTATATGTTTGCGAGAGAGAGAGAGAGAGAGAAATGAGGTTTAGAGTCCACTCAACACAGCTAGGTCATTTCGGCACTAACATATGTATTTTAATTTTATTTCAATAATTCGGTTGCGCGCAGGGGTCTTCAGCAGTAGGAGGAAACCGGAGTACCCAGAGGAAACCCGTGAGGTTGAAAAGGCGCCCCTATCTCCATGCCACATACGCTCACACCAGGGCTCAAAACCACAGCTGCGAGCAAGAGGTGGCCGGCCTGCTAGAGGTCGAAGCGCAGCACTCTAGACAACTAGGGCGACCTTTGCTTATCGTGATTTCTTGACTATGGTCGAACTAAATGAATCCGAATTTCATTTAGTCGGGACCATAGTCCAGAAATACTGCACCATGCTATTGTGGCATGGTCGTAGTAGTTCAAAGATGGCGGATGTGGATGAAACGTAAGTGTCGAATATTTAGAAAGAATCTATTTTTGTTTAGCATATTGTATTAGGAAAGTTTAAATTAATTTTAAATGGTTGCTAATGCTACCAGTAGCTATTTTTATCCCCTATGTTATGCCGGAATCTATGTGAGTCTTCAAATTACGCATTATTTCAATATTTGTGCTATGCAAAAAGTAAAGTCCATGGGGGCAGCCATCTTTGAACAGACGTTGTCTGGACCATCGGCATTCGGTTTTTAGTTCCGACCACCAGTCGTGAAAAAAATATAATCGAAGGTCGCCCAAGCTATCCCAACCCCCCATTAACTCTATGAAACGCCATGATCACCCAATCTAAAACAATATTCAACATTTCCTGATTTACCTGATTCATAACAAGTTTATAATAAATTCCTTCTTTCACCATTAATTCATCATGGCTACCTTCTTCCACAACCTGTCCATCTTTTAAACTGTAAATATGATCTGCGCTTTTAATGGTCGACAGACGATGTGCTATAACTAGAGTTGTCCTTCCTTCTCGAGCCTGCAGATAAAACAATATCTCGATCAGGGATTCAATATTAAAGTGAAATATGAATGAATGAAATGGGATTTAACGTCCTACGCTTAAGCACCTAACCTGGGCTAATTGAAGACGGTTATTTTTTGCCCGGGCAGCGTCGCTATGGCTTACTCTTATATCGAATTCCAACTGCCAAGGTGTCTTTTACGTGCACTCCAATGTGTACACGGGGCCTCTGCAACTGTCCTTGTCAGGCCTTCATTCTGCATCACTGACAAGGGGAAATCACGCCGGAAAATGGAGATGAACTTTCTCGGCCTATGCAGGGATCGAACACTCGACCTCCAGGCTAGCGAACCAGCGCCTTAACGTCCTACTAACCTGAGCTAATCGAAGATGGGTTTATGCCATACAGTGTGCTATGAGGGTAATTTTGCCCGGGCAGCGGCGCTACGGCCTACTCTTAAATCGAATTCCAACTGCCATGGGATCTTTTACATGCACTCCAATGTGTACACAGGACCTTGTTTTTTTTCGTCCCATCCGAACGACTAGGCAGCTGTCCTACTGCATCACTGACAAGGGGAAATCACGTCGGTTAATGAGCTAACCATAACTTGTGTGAATAATAACAGAAATATTGTGAGGACTGGTTGATACTCTGGCTTGTGAGGACTGGTTGATACCCTGGCTTGTGAGGACTAGTTGATACCCTGGCTTGTGAGGACTAGTTTTCGCCCTTAGTGCTGTTCTAACAAATCAGAAGTTAACTTAGTTGAATCTCTTGTGAACTACAATATTCGAAAAGTTGATCAAAGTGAAAGTTGAAATGCATTCGATATTTACTAAGATATGACAGATTGAAAACTTCATTGATCTCTGCTGCTACCCATGTAGCATCTTGCTGCCATCTTTATTTACATTGAACCAATTTGATCAGCCTGTTCCAAAACTGTGCCTATATATCTATATACAAGTCACTGAAATTGAACCCTGAATTATCTGAGAGAGAGAGAGAGAAATGGGGTTTAACGTCCACTCGACATAAACTAGGTCATTTTGGTACTAACATATGGTTTTCGATTTTTATTTCAATAAATCGCTTGCGCGAAGGGGTCTTTAGTAGTTGGAGGAAACCGGAATGCCCAGAGGAAACCCATGAGATTGAGAAGGCGCCCCTATATCCATGTCACATACGCTCACACTAGGGCTGGAAACCACAGCCGTAAGCCAGAGGTGGCTGGCCAGCTAGAGGTCGAAGCATGGCACTCTAGTCCACTAGGCCATCCCCCCCCCCCTTAATTATCTGTTATCAAATGTATACTATTACCTTATCTAAAGCTAGAGGTCGAAGCATGGCACTCTAGTCCACTAGGCCATCCCCCCACCCCTAATTATCTGTTATCAAATGTATACTATTACCTTATCTAAAGCTTCTTGAACGATAGATTCACTCTCTGTATCAAGAGCAGATGTAGCTTCATCCAATAACAATATTTTTGGATCACGAACCAGGGCTCGGGCAATGGCGATTCTTTGTTTCTGACCTCCACTAAGTTGAGCTCCTCGCTCTCCAACTAATGTCTCGTATTTCTGAAATCAAAATTTTTGATTATGCTTCCATCATTGTGATAGGGGCCATCCATAAAGTACGTACGCTCAAAATGGGTAAAATTCAGACCCCCCTCCCCCCCTGTACATACGTTTTGCCGATGAATTTACGCACCTGTATGTTTTTGGCGTGACCCCCCTCCCCCCTTCAAGCGTACGTACTTTATGGATGGCCCAATATCAGATTTTATTTTAAGCTACCATTTTTCGTTTTACTACTATATCTTTATTTAGTTTTCCTTTATGTATATTTATTTTTATTACATATTTTTATTGAATTGTATTGTACAGCGCATCTGAGCACGTTGTGTGGAAGATAAGTGCTTTATAAATGTTAATAATATGAATAATAATTACACATTTACAGAATAAAACAGGAAGTTATAATTCAAGACCAAACTTATTGATATTAGTTATTAGTAGATGTCAGGGTCACCATAGCAAATGTCAAGGTCAATGAACGACTATGAAAAAAGTCGGAAATATTTGAGGTTAAACTGGAAGTAAAATTCAGACACAGGTTACCAGGCAACGAAACATACACCAACAGCAGCTGAATTGTCCGGGCAGTCAACAAGAGTTGTCGCATATTTTACTTTTTCGGTAATGAAACATTTATAATACACTAAAATCTGATTAAAAGTAACAACTCATTATGTAATTATCAGAAAATCATTCGAATTTGTTTTTTTTTTTTAAAGTTCTCCTCCATGCTATTCAAGTTATCAAAATTCATTGAAACTCAATATAACTCAATATACTTGTTCGTCTTATGACCTTCGAACACTGTGTATAAATTTAAAGTCAATTGGATATATTAGCCGCTAGAGTGTCCACAAAATTTTTAAAGTGATCAAGGGCCATAACTCTGTTAGTAATTATCGGAAATGCTGAAAATCAATGGGCTTCTTCGTCTCAAGACTTTAAACACTGTGAATAAATTTAAAGTCAATCGGATATTAACTTTAGCCTCTAGCGCATCGACAAGATTTTTAAAAGTGTTCAAGGGCCATAACTCTAACAGTAATTATCGGAAATCGCTGAAAATCAATAGGCTTCTTCCTCCCATGACCTTAAACACTGTGTATAAATTTAAAGCCAATTGTATATTAACTAGAGCATCCAAAAGCATTTCTGAAGTGTTCAAGGGCCATAACTCTAACAGTAATTATCGGAAATCGCTGAAAATCAAAAGGCTTCTTCGTTTCATGATATCAAACACTGTGTATAAATTTAAAGTCAATCGGTTATTAACTTTAGCCTCTAGAGCGTCCATAAGATTTTTTGGAGTGATCAAGGGCTATAACTCTGACAATAATTATAGGAAAACGCTGAAAATCAATAGGCTTCTTCGTCTCATTACCTTCCTTCAATACTGTGTATAAATTTAAAGTCAATCGGATATTAACTTTGGCCTCTACAGCGTCCAAAAGAATTTCTGAAGTGATCAAGGGCCATAACTCTAACAGTGATTATCAGAAATCGCTAAAAATCAAAAGGCTTCTTCGTTTCATGATATCAAACACTGTGTATAAATTTAAAGTCAGTCGGTTATTAACTTTAGCCCCATAGCGTCCATGAGATTTTTTGAAGTGATCAAAACTCTGACAGTAATTGTTGGATATCGCTGAAAATCAATAGGCTTCTTCATTTTATGACCTTAAACACTGTGTATAAATTTAACGTCAATCGGTTATTAACTTTAGCCTCTAGAGTGTCCACAAGATTTTTTTAAGTGATCAAGGGCCATAACTCTGACAGTAATTATCAGAAATTGCTGAAAATCAATAGGATCCTTCGTCTCATGACTTTAAACACTGTGTATGAATGTAAAGTCAATCGGATATGAACTTTAGCCTCTAGAGTGTTCACAAGAAATTGTGGACGGACGGGCAGGCAGGCAGGCAGGCAGGCAGGCAGACAGACAGAGGCGACGACAAAATATGTCCACATTTCCGAAAATCGACACCCTAAGAATTGTTGCCATTTGGAGTAAGTACAAAACCCCAAAAAGTTGTCGGAATTGACGACTGAATATCTATTTTAAGTTTTTTCGTAAAATCCAATATGGCTGCCAAATGATTGAAAATGTTATGGAACAAGTTCTCTGAAGACAATGGGGCTAACACCACCATATGTCATGTTTAGTCTATTTTCAAAATGGAGAGAATTATTCCGGTTTGGGAAAAGTCGAATTGTCTCTGTAATTTTCGGAAGTTTTTCTTACAAAATGTTTTTAATATACCATTTTGAAAGCCTCCATGTGTTCCTTATTTCTTCGAAGTTTCAACAAATTACCAATCGAGAGAGAGAGAGAGAGAGAGAGAGAGAGAGAGAGAGAGAGACAAATGGATCTGTTTACCATTTGTATATAATGTATATAGGTTTATCACAGATTATCTGTTTTTTACTTTGCCTTATCCCTGGCTGTCCCACGTCCCATATCATTTCGGATGACTATCTCAAGTTGAATTTTTTTGTTGTACGTTTTTGTAGCCTATGGAACAGTTTATTTACCTCTGGCAGTTGTGAGATAAAGTCGTGGGCGTTGGCTTTAATTGTGGCTTGTTGGATCTCGGCATCAGTGACATCTTCTCGACCGTATCGAATATTCTCTGCGATTGTCGTAGCGAATAATGTCGGTTCTTGACTTACAATTCCAATATGTTTTCGTAACCATTCAACATTTAAATCTTTCACATCATTACCATCGATTGTAATCTAAGAAAATAAAATAAAAACACTTAGGAGATAAACACCTCCTGTTTCGCATTTAGAGGTGTGTTATTGTCCAATAGACATGTCCTGAGACCAGTAGGACCCAAGACGCGTTAGCGTCGCGGGTTCTAATGTAAAATCTCAGGACATGTCTATTGGAATTCCAACTTTCAACAAGTACACGGAATCTTAATTTTTCATCCCATCTGAACAACTGAACACTGTTCCTGGTCAGGCCCTCAATCAAGGGGAAACCATTCTAGAAAATCCCTAGAAACATTGATGGCCAACAATACCTCGTGGTTACCTATCTCAATAAGCCTCAGTGGCATACGTAACTAACGAAATTTATGGTAGGTAGCTTTTTTTTCCGCACGTATCCAGTGAATGGCCATTATGCTCAGTAATCCCAGCCAAAATTTAGCTATTTTTTAAAATTGCGTTAAAGTTTTAAATTTTTGTTTAGAACTGAAATAAATTAACTATTAGTAAATCCCCACGCTAAAAACATTAGCAGAATTCATTGTGCATATGTGAAATAGACCAAAATAGTGCAAATAGTGTGGCCCCTGCGTGTATCAAATGTCCGCTTAAACTTGCTAATTTAAAGGATGTCCACAAAATAAAAATTCTTGGCTTTAACAAGGCAATATTTCATGGCTAAAAGATCAGGCCCTGATGAGTTCACCAAGCATTCTTAGCCTTAAATTAAGAAATTAATCAAAATTTGTTTGCCTTATTTTAACAAAAATATTGCCCTTTATAAAACTTTTGTTGTTTTAATGTATCAAGTACATCGATAAGAAACTATGTGCAAAGATCTATGTTTCTGTGTGTTATTGTCCAATAGACATGTCCTGAGACCAGTAGGACCCAAGACGCGTTAGCGTCGCGGGTTCTAATGTAAAATCTCAGGACATGTCTATTGGACAATAACACCCCTCTAAATGCGAAACAGGAGGTGTTTATCGACATTGTAACATGCTATTTTTAAAAATTTTAAACGAACTTATTTTATTGTGTAAACTTCAAAATTCGTCTCACTGCAAATCGGTTTTAGTGACGTAAAAACCATTTTGACGTAATGAAAACGTCGTGACGTAACAGGATAACAGGCTCGTCTCATTAGATTTGGCTCGCTTATTGCTTGGTTGCTATATTAGCAGTATGAGCATGGACCGTATATACGGTCCATGGTATAAGTATAGACACACACAAGGAAAACTGAAATTCTCACTTCATTTTTTTAAAAGTACTTTTTGAAATAAGATTTATGTTTTTGTTATAGTTTTTGGTATATTTTATTGTTTGTAGGGGGTTGGTGTTTCAAGTTCATCTTGGGACATATCTCCGAATATTTCATCTAATTTAACGAGATCAAAATTGATTATCGCCATTGTGGTTATCTCCATTAAAGTAGTACGCATAATATTAATACGCAGTGATTTTGCTAATTTAGAGGGGTGTTATTGTCCAATAGATGGTGCCTAATTGACCAATCAAAACGCACGATTGACCCTGAAGCATGTTACAATGTTTAATACACAGACTGCTCATTATAATATACAAATTGTTGCTATTGCTTAATAAAGATAGGCTACCACACACCCACAGCAGATGAATTATCCCAAGCGTTTTTAGTAGGTAATGTGAGGCATTTACAAAACAATTTCATATACAGTTCAGATGATAACTTTTTGTCGTTCGAGTTTTCACAAATAGCACCAACGTGAAAAGCACTTATGGCTCTAGGCCAATCTTGACAGATTCCGGTAACCTACATCTAGACTAAGATGTATGACAGTAAGTGATATGTACCTACGACCATACATTTGCGATGTGGCTACCGGTTTACTTCAAACAGGAAAACGTGTCGCTTTTACAAAAAAGTCCCAAATTGCGTCTTTTGTAGAGTGGTTATACCTAAAAAAAACAGAGATATTGTCGCAAAACTGCTGGTTTGATAAAATTCCTTGGTAATGCCCCAAACCCAATGCCGAAAGTGACGTTTGTTGATATAATACACTCTCCACAGAAATCTAAATGGGGGTAACCATTTTTTGCATTCGAAACCATTAAAATAGATCAAATATGACGGAAATGGTCATACAGCCGAGATTAAAATGCGTAGAATCTGTTGAGGTTTGCCGAATGGCACCTCTGGCTCTAAAGAGAGAAAAAGGGTTTAACATCAACTCAACATGAACAATATAGGTCATTTAGGGACTATTTTATTGTCCTTATTCAATTGCACATAGGGGTCTTTAATAATAATAATATGTCCATTTGTATAGCGCCAAATCCACAATTGTGCTCATAGCGCGTAATGAAATTACTATCCCGGTCTCTAGGATACAGGTAAGCCTGATTACCTCCCTTTACAACTCTTACTTTAGAAAGAGCTCCAACATTTGCAGCTACAACTTGAAGTTTCAAGGAGTGCAACAGTTTTTTGTGTAATATACACCATCCTACCGGTACCCATTTACAGCTGGGTAGACTGAAATGTAGGGATGAAGTGTCTTATTCAAGGACACAAGAACTCGGCGAACAATTCGGGTCTCGAACCTGCAACCTTCAGCCATTTCGGGTCACAAATCCTACTCTCTAACCGTTGCACCAAATCCCTCCCTTGACTCAATGACAGATCTTATGCTCTGAAGCCCACACTTTAGACCAATCAGCCACCTTGACCCGTCTTCCAACTGTAAAACATTTATAAGAGAGATATGGGGTTTCACGTCCACTCGACACAAACTAGGTCATTTTGGGACTAACATATAGATTTCAATTTTTATTTCAATAATTCGCTTGCCCATAGGGGTCTTTAGCAGTGGGAGGAAACCGGAGTGCCCGGAGGAAACCCAACAGGTTGAGAAGGCGCCCCTATCTCCATGTCACATATGCTCACACTACGGCTCGAAACCACAGCCGCAAGCCAGAGGTGACTGACCAGCTACAGGTCGAAGCGCGGCACTCTAGACCACCAGGCCATCCCAACCCCCCAAAACATTTATGAAGAATAGGTTAGTTTGTAATGGATGACAAATGAAATGGGGTCTACGCTAATTCAAGATGCCCATATGTCATGCGGCAGTACCGTACTACAGCCTACTCTTATTTCGAATTCCAACTTTCAACAAGTACACGGAATCTTAATTTTTCATCCCATCTGAACAACTGAACACTGTTCCTGGTCAGGCCCTCAATCAAGGGGAAACCATTCTAGAAAATCCCTAGAAACATTGATGGCCAACAATACCTCGTGGTTACCTATCTCAATAAGCCTCAGTGGCATACGTAACTAACGAAATTTATGGTAGGTAGCTTTTTTTTCCGCACGTATCCAGTGAATGGCCATTATGCTCAGTAATCCCAGCCAAAATTTAGCTATTTTTTAAAATTGCGTTAAAGTTTTAAATTTTTGTTTAGAACTGAAATAAATTAACTATTAGTAAATCCCCACGCTAAAAACATTAGCAGAATTCATTGTGCATATGTGAAATAGACCAAAATAGTGCAAATAGTGTGGCCCCTGCGTGTATCAAATGTCCGCTTAAACTTGCTAATTTAAAGGATGTCCACAAAATAAAAATTCTTGGCTTTAACAAGGCAATATTTCATGGCTAAAAGATCAGGCCCTGATGAGTTCACCAAGCATTCTTAGCCTTAAATTAAGAAATTAATCAAAATTTGTTTGCCTTATTTTAACAAAAATATTGCCCTTTATAAAACTTTTGTTGTTTTAATGTATCAAGTACATCGATAAGAAACTATGTGCAAAGATCTATGTTTCTGGATCAAAGATATTTTTCATAAACAGTGATTGAAAGTTGAGTAAATTCTCAAGTTGAGTCTGAGAATGCTTTGTCAACTTCAGGCCTGGACTGGCAATATTCTTTATTATGATGATGGTCAAAATGATATTCGGTCTCCCGTCCAATCAGGCAGGTTCTCCCAGAGTTCTTCGGTTTCTTCCTGCAGTAATGACCGAAATCATTCACACGATCTGTGCCAAGAGCCAAATTGGAAAAAGGCCTCAGGGCTCAGGCCTAATTTGCTACCCTTGTAAAATGACGCGATTATTATTTATGTCAACTTACAGCGCCATCTTGTGGGTCATAGAATCTCTGTAATAATTGAACTGTTGTAGATTTTCCACATCCACTGGATCCCACGAGAGCTATGGTCTGTCCTCGTCTCAAGGTTATATTAACACCATTTAATACCTGCAATATTATACACATCATTCAGTTTAAACATGCATTATTCAAGAGCTAAATCTGCCTAGTGCAGGTCTTTATTTGGGCATGAAATGTTTTCTAAAGTATTAAATAGACATTAATTAACTGATCCAGGCCTTAATCAACTTTGGATGGCATCAGATTGTTCCGATATTAAACAGATTAAAACGTTTCAGTGATAAATCAAATATGGCGCGCCAAGACGCTTCAAGTCTTAGCTTTGATCAACCAGGACCGTGGTTGAAATTATTGCACAGGTCGGCCAAATCTTCAATTGCCAATATCTTCGCTAGAGTAATTTGAATGAAATTTTCAAATTATTCATTTTACATCATCTACTATCAAACTAGTATAGCAAGAATGGCTAGTTCTTATCTATATCTTGAATAATGTAACTTTAATAAAATCAGGTTTTATAATTTATTCAGAAAGAAAGAGAGAGAGAGAAATGGGGTTTAACGTCCACTCAACACAACTAGGTCATTTCGGGACTAACATATGGTTTAATTTTTATTTCAATTGGCTTGTGCGTAGGGGTCTTTAGCAGTGGGAGGAAACTGGAGTGCCCGGAGGAAACCCACGAGGTTGAGAAGGCGCCCCTATCTCCATGCCACATACACTCACACCAGGGCTCGAAACCACTGCCGCAAGCCAGAGGTGACCGGCCAGCTAAGTGTCAAAGCGCGGCACTCTAGACCACTAGGCCATCCCAACACCCCTTCAGAAAGAAGAACGGCTCACAGTCATAATACAAAATAAGAAGAACGGCCAAGTCATAATACAAAATTAGAAAGATCGACTCACAGTCATAATACAAAATAAGAAGATTGACTCGCAGTCATAATTCAATATAAGAAGAATAATAACCTACCTTGACATCTTTTCGTGAAGGATAAGTAAAATGTATATTTCTGAACATGACATCACCTGTTAAAGAAGATGGTTTTCGGCCCTCGGTAGAATAACTATCAATCAATGGTTTCTGAAACACAAACAGCATCAAACATAGTCAAGGTATTGATATAAATAAACACAGCATCCAACATAGTCAAGGTATTGATATAAATACACACAGCATCCAACATAGTCAAGGTATTCATATAAATACACTCAGCATCCAACTTAATGAATCTATACTTCGGAGTTTCATCACCCCCACCCAATTAGAACCAAAATTATTGTGGTCTCAACAAATCAACTTGCTTATTTCTGCTTAGGGTAAGTTGAAACTGTGCATGATCAAACTCTGTCAAGGGCAAACACAGTGGACTCTGTCACATCCGATGTCTGATCACTCCGGATTTCTGTGACATCCGACATGATTTTCATGTCCCGATTTATTTCCTTATTACTTCAGCCAAAAAAATTTGGATTCTGTCAGTTCCGGATTTCGACAACAATTAGCCGTCCCGTCATTATAATTTCCATTTTGAATCGACACTGTATAATCCGTCCTTCAAACGGTGCGTGTGAAGCACCCAATTATCGGTGAGATTAAAATTCAATGGGTGTGAAGTTGATTACTTTGGTATTTTTAATCTCTTGTACGACAGTTGTGACATATACTCAAGAATATCCACAAAATTTCTCCCGAATTTACACTCGTAAAAATATTCCAACCTAGCACATGTTAGAAACATTCGTTGCGCATGCCGATTAAGCCTGAATGACCTAGAAGATTGGTCACTCGACCTGAGTGACGCGGAATTCAGTTCTGTCAGTTCGACGATCACCAATCAATTATCTACGAGATTAAAACTCACTAGCACCGGCCTGTGTTGATTAATTTGATAATTTTAATCTCTTGTACAACAGTTGTGACAAATCCTCAAGAATATCCACAAATTTTTTCCTGAATTCACTCGTAAAATATTTCTACCTAGCACATGTTAGAAACATTCATTGCGCATGCCGATTGAATATTAAAGACATAGAAGTTTTGTCACCCTACGGACCGAGTGACGCGGAATTCAGTTCTGTCAGTCCAACGACGGAGATGATGTGAATAAAATTTGGACGTAATTAAACACGACGTACAGGTTTCGGCTGCAGGGTTCGGTGAGATATATATATCTACTCGATCATGCATTGTAGACTGATTGTCACTATTTTTGGGATTGAGAACGTTGAATCGAGTTTGCCCAATATCAATGCGCACTGGATAGCAAAGACAAGAGTGCGTTCAACTTAAGACGGCGAAGAAGATAAATTAACGATGATTCGACCTATTCAAAATGCCTGTTATGTTAAATGCAATAGAAATTAATGTAATAAAATTTTGAAAGTACAGAGAGGTTTATAATTTTTAAAGGGAATAGCATTCTGGTGTTTCGAAGCTACAATATAAAAATACTTCCGGTTTTCGAAGTTACAGTATTTCCCGTTTTGGAGAAACTCGGTATTCCGACACTGTGCGATCCGACCTATTGTAACGATCCCGTATGATTTTGGATGTGACACAGTCCACTGTAATTTAAAATTCATTTTTTCTGCAATGTGCTATGAGGGAAATTTTTCCTATTTTTATTTTAAATTCCAACTGTCAAGAGATCTCGGTTTTTTTCGCAAGGTCCTATACAACTAAAAGGGTTGACCATGGTGGAAAATCCTCAAGAACATTCTCTCGAGGGAGAGAGATGGGGTTTAACGTCCACTCAACACAACTAGGTCATTTCGGGACTAACATATGGTTTAATTTTATTTCAATAATTCGCTTGCACGTAGGGGTCTTTAGCAGTGGGAGGAAACTGGAGTACCCGGAGGAAACCCACGAGGTTGAGAAGGCACCCCTATCTCCAGGCCAACATTCTTTGTTAAATGCAGAGTAATTAATACCTGATCTATAAGTTTGAATATAATAAAGGCAGCACCACGACCAGTAGAGAACGCCTGTACACCAGGACTAGCGTTACCTAGAGAAAACGCACCAATCAACACCGAGAAAAATACCTGAAAGAAGAAAAACATGGATGAGATAAATCACCGAGCTTGTTAGGAATTAGAGGCGACATTATTTATTATTATTATTATTATAATAATAATCGCGTCATTTTACAAGGGTAGTGAATTAGGCCCTTGGCACAGATCGTGCGAATGATTTCGATCATTACTGCAGGAAGAATCTGAAGAACTCAGGGGAAACCTGCCTGATCGGACGCTACTTCCACAACAGTGTTCAAAGCGTTTTACAATAATATATAATACACACAAAGCTGTGATCAAATTTAAAAAATAGAAATAATAAAAGTTAAAACATGTGCAATATAAAAAATAAAATAAATTTGATCTAAAATATAGAAATAGAAATGTAAAAAGTTAAGAAGTTGTTAAATAAAGAATATAAAATATGTTTGACCTAAACTATATATAACAACAGACAGCATCAGGAGCTAGTTAAAAGCTTTCTTAAACAAAAAAAGTTTTAAGTTGACTCTTAAAAACGGGTAAAGAAACACTGCTGCGAATTGTATATGGAAGCTTATTCAATAGTTAAGGTAAAGCAACTGAAAAAGCTTTATCACCAAAAGACACAAGATTTGCTTTTTTTTCAACAAGGAGGTTACATACAATCTACAACATCAATATAGAATCGCATTACCATCAAACCTGCAAATAAGGCACCTGTCACTGACAATGTCCGGCACAGATTCAGGCTTTGTCAGGCACCCAACCTCTGGTGCCTGTCACTTTGTCTAAAACCATTATTTCCAGGCCTGATTACCATGACAATAAAATTACGATTGTGGCTCTAAGGATGTAAAATTCTGAACAAAGATTACCATCCCTAACCATTGTCATTAATTCCACCAATCAATACGACTTTTTGACCTAGACTAAATAACTTACGATCAACATTTTACCGACGGTGTAGTTCTCCGGTTCGTCTATTGTCAACTTTCCTCCGTACCAGAATCCTAGAGCATACGCAGCAAACATCACAAACCACACAAACCCCATAGCAACACCATTCGTCATTCCTTTCTTTATTCCAAACTTCTTGGCATCAATTAAATTAACAGAATATCTACAAGAATCAAAATATGAGGTTTAATTCTAAACACACTTCCAATCGGTTGAATCGGATTCAACTCTTGAGTTGGAAGACAAGTAGACAGAAATGTTTAAATTCAAATGACCTACCTTTCAACCTCCGATTTTTGTCCGCCAAAAGCTACGACGGTTCTGATACTACTTAACACTTCCTCTGCGACTGAACCAGCTTTAGCGTACGCCTTTAATTCCTTGCTCGTTAACGTAGCAGCTAACTGAAAATACAAAATACATCCACATTAAAAGATCCTAAGTCCGTAACGCAAAATCCTCCAAAATCTTCAACGTCGAAAACACGAATTGTTGGTCAATTTAAATCAACATTGATTGCCAGGCCCTCCTTCTGCATCACTGACAAGGGGAAATCACGTCGGAAAAAGAGAATGAAATAAATTCTTTACTTTGACATATATAATAATTGTGTCATGTATAATATATATCTTTATTTGTACTATGGTTCTCAATCTTTGCTTGATAAAGACAGGAGAACCCTCGTTCATATAATTGTGTCATGTGTTATTCTCATCCAGTTACTAAATGCTGTTGAAACAATTTAGAATTCCAGTTGGTGTGAAATACTCATCCTCCTCGCAGTGTTCCGTTTGATTAGAGCTAATCCTACTACTCCCTGCTGGACTGAGTGGGTATTATTGTCACTAATTATGACTGGTCAGTGGTCCTATTACTGACCAATCACTGACTTCGTTACAAAGGTATTACCTTTTAAAACAGGACGTTTAATTAGGGCAACTGTGTTTACATAACGTTACATCATGGCTGCACGTTTTTTTTATGCTACATTAACCAGCGCATAGCAGGATATTGCAGCAAAACTAATTGCGTGACAAACGAGGCTATCAGTATTGAAGTAAAGTAAACACTACTGTATGGTAACAAACAGACTTTCAACGTTTTTAATACCTTAAATCTTTGTCCAAAATATTAAGAAGGGAGACCCAAGATTAACCCTTTCAAACTACACTTTTCAGAATAGGAAAGTACCCATGGAATCCAATTAATTTGCAAAATTTGGTTAAATTACTGCTGTTTTTCATTTCGTGGTAATGTAAAATATCCAGTGAGCATGGCATGCGAAAACTATGTTTTTTGGGTAAAGAATGGTCAATGTACTAAATACTCAAATTTGGACATGAACAATTCAGTGGTATTCCAACAGTTACCATGACAACAACAGGGAAAAAAGGAGAAAATGTGAAGTGAAACATTACAATTTTAAAAAAGCTTTAATCTCTATGTAAACTCAAACTATATGTTAAAATTTATCACAGAATTATTTTTTAACATCAGAGTAGCAATAATAAATGTAAAATGTGAGAAGTTATGAGTAAAAATATATAACCAATTTTACAAAAATATAGCTTTGTTAATTTGACAAATTTCATGAATAACATCAAAAACCATTCTAATAGGTATTTGGCAGATATTCATTCATAGACCTACGTAGTGCACATACTTACTCCTATAGTATGAATAAAAAAAATAAGTTCAGGTATTGAGGGAGAACGACTAAATTTTTATGGTTCCCATAGCAACAGATTTTATAAATCATACGGTTTCCAACAAGGGATTCAGAATTTGCCGTAAAAACATTGGGAAAAGATTTGTTTACATTAGCATTAGCAATATCGCTGTCTACATTTTCCTCGAGTCATTGTTGCTTGCATCACTGTCAAAACAGACGTACTCATCGCTATCCGCTCTAAGTCACTCTCGACGTCGTCATCGCTTTCCAAAAATGACGGATCTGCCCTGATCTGCTAAAAAATTTTCAACAATTCTTTTAGCCATTTAATAAAAGATCGAAAAAACGTCTGGATAGTTATAAATAAACCAGAGTTATGTCCCCTATCAGAAATGTCAAAAGGTCAAGGTAAAATTTTCCCGAAACTTTCAATTTCTCCAGGGTACGTAAATAATACGTACAGTAGTCGCAATGGTTGTTTATTTTATGACGTAATATTACGTATTGTAGTCTGAAAGGGTTAAACGACGGACTGTCATGTTACTTTATGAACGAGAAGAATAGACACACTTACTTAAAAGTTCAAGAATCTGAAGCCAATCCAGCAATGGCCAGAGAGGGATTTCTCGGGCCGTTGCTTCAGGAATAGGTGAAATACTATACCTACCTTGCTCATTATAGCTGCAGCCACTACGAGAGCTGGACTGATAGCTATGATAACCAAGGTCAGTTTCCAGCCATAAATGAAGCCCACGATAAAACCGGCTAAAAACGCAGACAGCCACTGAACAGCAGAACTCATCTTATCACCAATACCATCCTGTATCTTATTAATATCACTGAAAACATATCAAGCATTTATTTTACATTTCTACACTAAAGGAGGGGTTGGGATATATGGGCTAGTGGTTTAGAGTGCTGAGCTTCGACCTCTAGCTGGCCGGCTAATTATTGTATGTTATGTTACTAGAGTCTGTTAAAGGGAATGAAAACTTATTCAAGTATTTTTGTGGGGGGGGATGGCCTAGTGGTCTAGAGTGTCGCGCTTCGACCTCTAGCTGGCCGGCTACCTCTGGCTTGCAGCTGTGGTTTCAAGCCCTAGTGTGAGCGTATGTGACATGGAGATAGGGGCGCCTTCTCAACCTTGTGGGTTTCCTCCGGGCACTCCAGTTTCCTCCCACTGCTAAAGACCCCTACGCACAAGCGAATTATTGAAATAAAATTAAACCATATGTTAGTCCCGAAATGACCTAGTTGTGTTGAGTGGACGTTAAACCCCATTTCTCTCTCTCTCTCTACACTTAAGGCGATCTACAAATATTCAGAATGTCTGCTGTTTGTGTTATGCACAACAACTTATCGAGAAAAAGAAATGGGGTTTCAAATGTCAAGTCAAGACTAATATATTTTTCAATTTTATTTCAATAATTGGCTTTTAATAAAACCAAAACCCCAGAAGATGGACAGGTGACTCTATTCCTTGTCACACACTAGTAGGAGAATCGAATACCAGGCTACTTATAAACAAAACAGTTGACGAGGTCTTTACACAATTTGAACATCAAGTCTAGCTGAGAGTGGACGGAGGGCCCCGATGGACAGCTGTGCAGTCAGGCCATAATTAAAAGATTGTTTGCTTGCCCAAACGCTACCTTAGTACCCAAAAGAAAAGCTGCCTACTCAAATTCTGTTATTGCCGTTTTTGAAGTTTTTTTTTTTTTTAACGGAAATATTTTAACCCTGGCATCAGAAAGGGCTGAACCTTCAAAAGAACAGACAAACAAATAAACTTACTCCGCTAATCTGGAATTCAGTTCCCCGGAGTCATGGGTATCAAACCATCCAATCTCCTGTCTCATCACATTACGGAAAAACGACAAACGGATTCGATGGGATTGTCTTTCAGCCGATGTCATCCAGAAACAAACCTGGGCGTATCCCAATACGAACACACACACAGCAATAACTGAAACAACAAAATATCCTCACTATTAGGTTAAAATACACAGCAATAACTAAAACACAAAATATCCTCACTATTAGGTTAAAATACACCGCAAAAACTGAAAAACAAAATATCCTCACTATTAGGTTAAAATACACAGCAATAACTAAAACACAAAATATCCTCACTATTAGGTTAAAACACACAGCAATAACTAAAACACAAAATATCCTCACTATTAGGTTAAAATACACAGCAATAACTAAAACACAAAATATCCTCACTATTAGGTTAAAATACACAGCAATAACTAAAACACAAAATATCCTCACTATTAGGTTAAAATACACAGCAATAACTAAAACACAAAATATCCTCACTATTAGGTTAAAATACACAGCAATAACTAAAACACAAAATATCCTCACTATTAGGTTAAAATACACAGCAATAACTAAAACACAAAATATCCTCACTATTAGGTTAAAATACACAGCAATAACTAAAACACAAAATATCCTCACTATTAGGTTAAAATACACAGCAATAACTAAAACACAAAATATTCTCACTACATTGCACAGATTTTGAAATATTTATCACCACATTTGGCAAACCTCGACAGATTCCTGTACCCTCCGTAACCCTACATCTAGACTCGGATGTATGATAGTAAGTGATATGTACCTACGACCATACATTTGCGATGCGGCTAGTCGACTACCGATTTACTTTAACAGGAAAATGTGTCACTTTTACAAAAAAGTCCAAAAATGGCGTCTTTTCTAGATATAATCTCATTGGGGGCAGCCATTTTTTACTTTGTTGATATAATCTCAAGCCATTTTTTATCCGAGTCCCTTAAAATAGTTCCAAAATGGCGGAATTCATCATACAGCCAAGTCTAGACGTATGGTACCAGAATCTGTTCGAGATTTGCCGAGTGATTATCACAAGAGTTGTAAGAAAACAAGGATTATGTTCTCTATTTTATTCCTCTTCAGTGCAATTCAAAAACTTTTAGCATAGAATTAAAGGACAATATTGGTGTCAGTCATTATCATAGTGAGCTGGTCGGATAGCCGTGGCGATAGAGAGACGGCTTCTCACCAATGCAATGAGGGTTCAATCCCAGC
The DNA here is from genome assembly GCA_917208275.1 of Patella pellucida. Lineage (NCBI taxonomy): Eukaryota > Metazoa > Mollusca > Gastropoda > Patellidae > Patella > Patella pellucida. The sequence continues at coordinate 2,729,484 of OU795044.1, forward strand.
TCGGGGCAAGAACTTTATCGTTGTAAATGAGAGGGATATTCGGTCTCCCGTCCGATCAGGCAGCTTTCCCCCGGGTTTTTCGGTTTCTTCCTGCAGTAATGATCGAAATCATTCGCACGATCTGTGCCAAGGGCACAAATAGTTGACCTCAGTGTGAAGCGCTTAGAAATGACCAGCGGACATAATTTTAGCGCTATATAAGACAATTTATTATTATTATTATTGGAAAAAGCCCTCAGGCCTAATTTGCTACCCTTGTAAAATGACGCGATTATTATTATTATTATTATTATTACATTCAAATATTTTTAGCATAGAATTAAAGGACAATATTGTTGTCAGTCATTATCATAGTGAGCCTGTACCACTGTACAGCGCAAAGGACGCTGGTGTAGTTTGGTCCTCCTGCACTTACTAATAGAACTGGTTAAATACGTTCCAAATATAATTTTAACACAGAGGTCATTGCAACGAATGAATGAATGAAATGGGGTTTAACGTCCTACGCTTAAGCACCTAGCCTGGGCCAATTGAAGACGGGCATACGCCATACAGTGTGCTATGAGGGAAATTTTGCCCGGGCATCGGCGCTATGGCCTACTCTTATATCGAATTCCAACTGCCAAGGGATATTTTACGTGCACTCCAATTTGTACACGGGACCTCGGTTTTTCATCCCATCCGAACGACTAGGCAGCTGTCCTTGTCAGGCCCTCCTTCTGCATCACCAACAAGGGGAAATCACGCCGGAAAATCGAGATGAACTTTCTCGGCCAATGCAGGGATCGAACACTCGACCTCCAGGCAGGCCCGTAGCCAGGGGGTGGCACGGGGGGGCAACTGCCCTCCCAATACTGAGTCTTGCCCCCCCAATATCTCAAGAAAACTGGCCTTTACCGCAAAATTCATGCAGATGCCCATGCTAGTTGGCCCTCCCGAAAACATCTTTGCCCCCCCAAAAACAAATTCCTGGCTACGGGCCTGCCTCCAGGCTAGCGAACCAGCGCATTATCCACTTAGCCACAATGCATGACTAAACGGGAAGTGACGACAAACAAGAGTTGTTATATCCTTCTGTATATATCTGACAGAAGTAACAAGCTAAAACAGAGACACAGGCAAATTTAATTTCACTGATAATTCCATTGAAGATGGAAAATTGATATATTAAGACGATGAGAGGATATCTCACAATTCAAAAATAGAATTGGCTGTCACCAGATAAGAGAAAACCAGAAAAGTCCTATGCATTCCCCTGTTTTATTAATAAAAACATGGTAATACACAGACTTCAAGGGATTATGCACATGCCATGACGAGATAAAAGAGACAATTGAAGATAATGACCATGTGTGCAATGGGTATATATTGAGGAGTTCCCCCGACAGTTACTAAGCGAGGAGCCGGGGGAGAAGAAAGGCTTGGACGGGTTTATGGACTTACCTTAGTCCAGCCGCTGCCTTGGCAGAGGGGCAGAATAGTAAATGTTGTAATTATGTAGATGTATTTCTGTAGAAGATTAGTTCCCACAATAGTAATAGTCCCAGTATTATATATTGCTGTTGTATTCATGTTGAATGTATGTAACCCAGGCATCGATATTTCTGCACACATGTGCACGGCGTGCGCAGGCACATTTGCTTTAAAAAGAATTGCAGGCACTTTTTTTTTTTAAATTATTACTGTCACGTTAATCATGTTAAATAAAAGGATTTAATGAACATGTTTGAAGCTGCACAATCATACATTATACATACCTGTCAATTGAATACTCTCCTTTTTGAGTATGACCCTGCCGGCTCATTTTTAAGGTTTGTGCGCAGGCACACTCAACTTTTATATTGCTGTTGCATTCATGTCGAAGCTGTTTTAGATACCTGTTGTAAATAAATCCTTTATCTACGAAACTGATATTCTGTTATACACAAATAGTGTTACAATTGTCTTTTTGGATTGTCAGATATCCTCTCACAGTCTCATATTATAACTTTTCATCATCAACAGAATTATCCGTGAAATGAAATTCTATCGTGTGTCTGTTAACGTTCGTTACTTCAGTCAGCTATATAGAAGGAAAACTTGTGTTTGTCATGTCTGTCATCACTTCCTGTTATTTGTTACACATCTCCCGTGTTAAAATTATATTTGGAACGTACTGGACGCTAAAGGCTGAGTAACACTAGTGGATTTTTCCTTTAAGACAAATCCTAGCGAACGTCTTAAAGGATAAATCCTCTGGGTTTTTATGATCATACATTAAGTAAAATCCTATAGGTTTTGGTCATGTGATCAGTAATACCAGAAATGTAAATATGAAGGAAACTACAAAGATTTCTTTTCTCTCGTTTATGGTAATCTCCGGACTGAACAGACCACAGCACGCTTTGGCGATTGAAAAAAAAATTCTCTGTCCGGTTGAGTTAGACGTCTGCCATTTTGATTGGTCAATTCACAGTACAAATCCTACGAAAATAGGACTTGTTCTAAACCTAAGGATTTGTCCGTAGGTCAGAAAATCTATAGCCTATAGGACAAATTTGCCCGTTCACATGAAAGGATTTAGCTTATGGATAAAAAACCTCAGGATAAATCCACTAGTGTGACTGTTACGGCTGGCCCCCGGATCCATTCTCTTGATTTGATAATTGTTTAGTGTTTGCAATGTCTATTTTCTGTCTTGTCCGCAGGTTTATCTTGTAGATTTTGGGGTTTTTTTTGTTTTGCGTGTAGTGCAGTCCTCCTGCATTTACTATTAAAGGCCCATTCTCACGGTGTGACTTGAAGTAACTACTTGTAGTATCGACCCGAGATGCTGCGTGAGAACACCCTAGTCGTACCAACTTTTACAAGCTCCCAACCAGCTGAAAGCGAGTTGAGCGAAATAGAAATTTCCATATTTAAGTCAACAGATCGTAAGAAATTGACCAATCAGAGACGTAGAGTATTAGTACAAACACAAGTTCTCTCCCTTTGTTGTTTGTTGTTGTTTCTTTTTCCAAGTTCACGTAATAGGGAACTGTAGCCTACGTGCTGGCAGTGGGTTCTTCGGATACAGGTTTTCTCTTTTTCTTTTTGTTCTTATTTATCAAATGTAGGGCAATAATAGCCAGAGTCTCTTCGTCGCTTGATGACGCCATTATGATAAGACAAGGCAAGATTATCGCGAGATTCCAAGTCGTATCAACTCATTTATATATGATTTTGAAATTTACATGTAGATACATGTGAGAATGGGCCTTAACCAGTTCTATCAGAGAGAGAGAGAGAGAGATTTTGAAATTTACATGTAGATACATGTGAGAATGGGCCTTAACCAGTTCTATCAGAGAGAGAGAGAGAGAGAGAGAGAGAGAGAGAGAGAGAGAGAAATTGGGTTTAACTCCACTCAACACAACTAGGTCATTTCAGGACTAACATATTGTTTTAATTTTATTTCAATAATTTGCTTGTGCGTAGGGGTGTTTAGCAGTGGGAGGACACCGGAGTGCCTGTTGTCCTTTAAGACTCTATACACATGGTTTATGGCCAGATGAACAATTGTACTGATAGATTATAAAATGGTTTTTGGTGTGTTTTTTATTTTCAGTTTCGATTTGCTGATTGTACTGACCTATTATTGATGATATTTGTCCGCAGGTTTATCTTGTAGATTTTGGGGTTTTTTTTGTTTTGCGTGTAGTGCAGTCCTCCTGCATTTACTATTAAAGGCCCATTCTCACGGTGTGACTTGAAGTAACTACTTGTAGTATCGACCCGAGATGCTGCGTGAGAACACCCTAGTCGTACCAACTTTTACAAGCTCCCAACCAGCTGAAAGCGAGTTGAGCGAAATAGAAATTTCCATATTTAAGTCAACAGATCGTAAGAAATTGACCAATCAGAGACGTAGAGTATTAGTACAAACACAAGTTCTCTCCCTTTGTTGTTTGTTGTTGTTTCTTTTTCCAAGTTCACGTAATAGGGAACTGTAGCCTACGTGCTGGCAGTGGGTTCTTCGGATACAGGTTTTCTCTTTTTCTTTTTGTTCTTATTTATCAAATGTAGGGCAATAATGGCCAGAGTCTCTTCGTCGCTTGATGACGCCATTTTGATAAGACAAGGCAAGATTATCGCGAGATTCCAAGTCGTATCAACTCATTTATATACGATTTTGAAATTTACATGTAGATACATGTGAGAACGGGCCTTAACCAGTTCTATCAGAGAGAGAGAGAAATTGGGTTTAATGTCCACTCAACACAACTTGGTCATTTCAGGACTAACATATTGTTTTAATTTTATTTCAATAATTTGCTTGTGCGTAGGGGTATTAAACAGTGGGAGGACACCGGAGTGCCTGTTGTCCTTTAAGACTCTATACACATAGTTTATGGCCAGATGAACAGGGATAAGAATATTGGCTCGGTGGATCGTGTTTTATTTTACGGCCAGATGTGCAGGATGGAGCATTTTTTTCCTCGGTTGACCATGGTTGAAGAATTTTGCCTCTGGACGGTATTTTCTTTTTGTCCCGACCAGACATCGTTTTACACAATTTTAATGGGAATATAACCCAGTGATTACTGTTGTCAGTCTACTACTATATAAAGATCCTATTGTTTTCAATTTATATTCAATTTATAAAATGTTTTTTGGTGTGTTTTTTATTTTCAGTTTCGATTTGCCAATTGTACTGATAGATTATAAAATGGTTTTTGGTGTGTTTTTATTTTCAGTATGATTTGCCGATCGTACCGATAGATTATAAAATGGTTTTTGGTGTGTTTTTTATTTTCAGTTTCGATTTGCTGATTGTACTGACCTATTATTGATGATATTTGGAAGTATTTGTCAATCTTGCAGTATTAACTGATTTGATACTTACTGATAAAATATATTGAGTACAGTCCCATTTTATCTAAGAGCTGATTATTGAGTTGATCGTTGTACGTGGCACATGTTATATTACCTCCAGTATAATTAGCCAGCTGAGGACAATTAGTCCTGAAATGAGAGAGAGAGAAATGGGGTTTAACGACCACTCAACACACAAAATAGGTCATTTTCGGGATTAACATACGGTTTATTTTTATTTCAATATCTAGTTTGTGTGTAGGGGTCTTTAGCAATGGGAGGAAACCGTAGGACCAGGCGAAAACCACAAGGTTAGACAGGCGACCCTACTCTTTTCCACGAACAACCAGGCCAGTTGACTCAATGACAGGCTTTATGATACAGCGCGCACATGCTAACCATTCGGCCATCCAACCCCTAGGGTCCTGAAATAATCACAGATAATATCATACAGACTTGAGAATAACGTTTGACCATGACCGTTCACAAGGTTCAACAAAGTGTGAAAGAGAGGGAGAGAGAGGGAGAGAGGGAGAGAGTGAGAGAGAGAGAAGGAAGAAAGGTAAATGGGGTTTAATGTCCACTTGACTCAAACTAGGTCATTTCAAGACTAACATATGTTTTTAATTTTATTTCAATAATTCGCTTGCACGTAGGGGTGTTTAGCAGAGGGAAGAAACCGGAGGATCTGCATGATTGTTGACATGCCTGTCAGGCACAAATTCAGCAGTTATGTCTAGGCTTGCAAATAGCTACTAACGCAAATCACTTAATGTACCCTGCCTCACTCATGTAAGCTGATATATTAACCAATACAGAGACAGGCAGCAAGCGCCACAGTCCACAGATGTTAAGATAATACAAGTTTTAGGCCCTTCTTTATTTGGAGTATTGAAACTGGAAATACAATGTACGCCACGAATGCTATAGCTGGTCGGATAGCCGTGGCGCTAGAGAGGCGGCTTCTCACCAATGCAAGGAGGGTTCAATCCCAGCTCAGGGCAAGAACTTTATCGTTGTAAGTGAGAGGAATATTCGGTCTCCCGTAATGATCGAAATCATTCGCACGATCTGTGCCAAGGGCCAAATTGGAAAATGACGCGATTATTATTATTATTATAATGAAAGTTCGACCAGACAGCAGAGTTTGACTCAACTGGCGAGGGAGGGGTCTTTTATGTAAACAAGTGAAAGACAAAAAGTCAATAAGTCAACATCATCATAACTTACAATAGTATAGTTGGGTTTTTTATAACATCGAAAGCTGTTACGTTGATACTTGATAGAAAACCAGCCACAAAGGGGTCAGCTAGGAAAGTTGCAAAAAGTGCTGAATTTACAAACAGGTCGATCATATCCCCAAAGACAATAATCATCACAGGAAAGGCAGCTCCATGAATAACAGCAGAAATACTTCCAAATATCATCAATAATCTATCAGTACAATCGGCAAATCGAAACTGAAAATAAAAACACACCAAAAACATTTTATAATCTATCAGTACAATCGGGAAATCGAAACTGAAAATAAAAACACACCAAAAACCATTTTATAATCTATCAGTACAATCGGCAAATCGAAACTGAAAATAAAAACATACCAAAAAACATTTTATAAATTGAATATAAATTGAAAACAATAGGATCTTTAGTAATAGACTGACAACAGCAATCACTGGGTTATATTCCCATTAAAATTGGGTTCTGTTAATATGTTTCTCTACCCTTAAAGATCAGAATCATGTCACAGGATAAACGCAAGTGAATGCCATGCAAGATACGCTCGCTGTTTGCAGGAGATAGACAGAAAACAAGCTGAAAAAAGATAGTAAGCTGGCACTGCCAGGCAGGATACGCCGCATTTTCGAGAGATGGATAGAGAACAAGCAATACCAAGGTGATTTTTCCTACAATCAAAGGCCATAATTTGTTAAGTTACAATTTGATATGCGCAAATATCGAAAAGAATCAAGATCTTTAGGCTATAAACATACATTTCAAGTTTCATCAAAATCAAATATAAAATTGTGACCTCTTCAGGGTCCACAACTTTGATATACCATATATTTACACTATTCACGTACAAATGGTGTCCATTTTGTGATTTTGTGAAATTCGAACTCAACCTTCCATAGGGTGTAACGGTGATAGAGTCAAACGTTTTTTTTTAAATCGGATAATAATCGTGACCTCCAGAGGGACCATAGGGGATTTTTTGGACAATCAGGGGCTATAATTCAGGAAGTTATGATCCGATATGTGCAAATAACGAAAGGAACCAAGATCTTTGGGTTATAACCATACATTTCAAGTTTCATCAAAATTGAATCAAAATTGTGACCTCTACAGGGTCCACAACCTTGATATACCATTTTTAAACAGTATTCGCGTACAAATGACGGCCATTTTGTATGGCAATTTTGGTCCCATATTCCCGAAATTCTAACTCAACCTTCCTTAGGGTGTACCGGGGATATAATCAAACGGTTTTTCAAATAAGATAATAATTGTCACCTCCAGAGGGACCACAAGCTAAACGAAGGCGATTTTGTGTATAATCAGGGGCCATAATTCAGGAAGTTACGATCCGATATGCGCAAATATCGAAAGGAACCAAGATCTTCGGGTCATAACTATGCATTTCAAGTTTCATTAAAATCGAATTAAACCTTAATATACAATTTTTTAACAGTATTCGCGTACAAACTGAGGCCATTTTGTATAGCAATTTCGGTCCGATTTTCCTGAAATTCTAAATCAACCTTCCTTAGGGTTTAACGGGGATATAATTAAACGGTTTTTCAAATCGGATAATAATTGTCACCTCCAGAGGGACCACAAGCTAAAATAGGTAATTTTTGGGACAATCAGGGGCCATAATTCAGGAAATTTCATTCCGATAGGCGCAAATATCGAAAGGAACCAAGATCTTTGAGTTATAAACATAGTTTGAACTGGTTTTATTTTCGTATTAAATAACATAAATTTTAATTTTAACAAATTCCCTGACAGCAAATACCGCTAATAACTATCTTGAAAAAAAAACCACGTTTAGTTAACGAGGCATTTTTACCAAGCCTCGTTCTGAACAAAATACCTCGTTTCAAAAAAGGGCAATTTACAAAACTTTGTTTTGGAACTGCAGACAACGAGGCATTATTTTACCTTGTTTGGACAGAAATGCCGAACGAGGCATTCTGAGGTTTATAGTGCAAGGTGTATTTTGTGGTATCTGGATTAAACCAAACATTTTTTTAAAGATAGTAAGCTGGCACTGCCAGGCAGGATACGCCCACATTTTCGAGAGATGGTTAGAGAACAAGCAAAACCGAAAGTGATTTTTCCTACAATCAAAGGCTATAATTCATTAAATTACAATTTGATATGCGCAAATATCGAAAAGAATCAAGATCTTTAGGTTATAAACATGCATTTCAAGTTTCATCAAAATCGAATCAAAATTATGACCTATACTGGGTCCACAACCTTGATATACCATATTTTAACACTATTGAGTACAAACGGCGGCCATTTTGTCTGGCAATTATGGTCCAATTTCCCTAAACTTCAAACTCAACCTTCGGTATGGTGTAACGGTGATAGAGTCAAGCTTTTTTTCAATCGGATAATAATCATAACCTCCAGAGGGACCATAGGCGATTTTTCGAGCAATCAGGGGCCATAATTCAGAAAGCTACGATATGATATGCGCAAATAACGAAAGGGACCAAGATCTTTGGGTTATAACCATGCATTTTAAGTTTTATCAAAATTGAATCAAAATTGTGACTTATACGGAGTCCACAACCTTGATATACCTTTTTATAACAGTATTCGCGTACATGCGGCGGACATTTTGTATGGCAATTTTGTTCCAAATTTTTCCGAAATTCAAACTCAACCATCCTTAGGGTGTAACGGTGATATAATCAAACGATTTTTTAAATCGGATAATAATTGTGACCTCCAGAGGGACCACAAGCTAAACAAAGACGATTTTGCGTATAATCAGGGGCCATAATTCAGGAAGTTACAATCTGATATGCGCAAATATTGAAAGGAACCAAGATCTTTGGGTTATTACCATGCATTTCAAGTTTCATCAAAATCAAATTAAAATTGTGATCCCTACAGGGTCCACAACCTGGATATACCATTTTTTAACAGTATTCGCGTACGAACGGCGGCCATTTTGTATGGTAATTTTGGTCCGATTTTTCCGAAATTTGAACTCAACCGTCCTTAGGGTGTAACGGTGACATAATCGAACGGTTTTTCAAATCGGATAATAATTGTGACCTCCAGAGGTACCACGAGCTAAAATAGGTGATTTTTCGGACAATCAGGGGCCATAATTCAGGAAATTACATTCCGATAGGCGCAAATATCGAAAGGAACCAAGATCTTTGGGATATAAACATGCATGTCAAGTTTCATCAAAATCGGTTCAAAATTGTGACCTCTATAGGGTCCACAAGCTAAAAACGTGATTTTTCGTACAATCAGGGGCCATAATCCATGAAGTTTTGATCCGATACGTGCCAATATCGAAAGCAGTTGAGATCTTTGGGGGATAAACCTATATTTCAAGTTTCGTCGAAATCGGGTAAGAATTGTGACCTGTAGAGAGTCCACAAACAATTGTGGACGGACGGACTGACAGGGGCGACGACATAATACGTCCACATGAAAATTTGGGCGTATAAAAAACTAATGTGTAGTTGAAATTTGCCTTTCTCTATCAAGTACAGCACATGGGTTATTCACTGCATAACCCTCTGAAGTAATCGGTTATAAGGTCACCCAACGAAACAATTGACCCGAAATCTTAAAAAGGTTACGTGTCCAGACAAGCAGTTTTGGCGTTCACGTCCAAATGACTCAATATTTTGAGTTGAAATTTTGAGACATGGTAAAGACACCATTCCCCTATATTTTGGCATTTATTTTCATACATTCTCAGACTTTAATTTTTGAGCCCCTGTTTCATTCGGGATTGTCCCTTTAAATCATCTCGATTTTCCGGCGTGATTTCCCCTTGTCAGTGATGCAGAAGGAGGGCCTGACAAGGACAGCTGCCTAGTCGTTCGGATGGGACGAAAAACCGAGGTCCCGTGTACAAATTGGAGTGCACGTAAAAGATCCCTTGGCAGTTGGAATTCGATATAAGAGTAGGCCGTAGCGCCGCTGCCCGGGCAAAAATTTCCCTCATAGCACACTGTATGGCGTATGCCCGTCTTCAATTGGCCCAGGTACGGTGCTTAAGCGTAGGACGTTAAACCCCATTTCATTCATTCATTCCCTTTAAATCAGTTTTATATTTAAAATATAAGTTCGAAAAACAATATTTATTTCCAACGTGATTAACAGATTGCTGCGGGTTAAAGATTTGTGTTTACTAAATTCTCCTCACCATTTCCAGGGCACCAACCATGTCCGGGGCTTTTTTCTCTTTCTTCTCGCTGGCCCCATCTTTAATTTCTACGACTGGTTCAACTTTATTAACACCTGCAGACATATTACAAATATAGTCAGTCAATATCATTCAAACTACTGCTATCTTAATACATTATACTTAATATATTATATTAGTAAATGCAGGGGAACGGCACTACACGCAAAACAAAAATATACAAGATAAACCTGCGGACAAGACGTAAAATAGACATTGCAAAATATAAATCATCAAATCAAGTGAGTGGATCCAGGAGCCAGTCGTAAGCGTCCACTGCGCTGTACAGTCCCGGGCCTGTTGTGGTACAGGCTTCACTAAAATGATTTACAAAAAAAGACGTAACAAAAATAATGCGACCAATCCTGACAGTGGCTGTCTCTTTAAAGGCGATAGTCTGCCAGTTGGTGTCAGGTGCTAGAACGTCAAATAAATTTAACACTTGGGGCGATAATCCGAACAAGAATCTCGGAAAACACTAAAATAATACATGTAGTGAGCAAACAGGAGCAAAGCCCGACAACGAGAACATTCATAGAGAGGCAGCTTCTCACCAACGCAACAAGGGTTCAATCCCAGCTCAGGGCAAGCACTTTATCGTTGTAAGTGAGAGGGATATTCGGCCTCACGTCCGATCAGGCAGGTTTCCCCGGAGTTCTTCGGTTTCTTCCTGCAGTAATGATCGAAATCAGTCGCACAATCTGTGCCAAGGGCCAAATTGGAAAAAGGCCTCAGGCCTAATTTGCTACCCTTGTAAAATGACGCGATTATTATTATTATTAACATTATTATTATTAATGTCAGACATATTACAATATAGTCTATATCATTCACCATACTGCTATCTTAAAGTCAGAAATATTACAATATAGTCAACAGCATTCAACCTTGGACGAGGACGCTTACGGCTAGCCCCCGGATCCATTCACTCTTTTTTGAATTGTTTATTTGTTTGTTTGTTGTTTCGGAGTATGATGTCTTGTTGTTATATTTGTCCTTTATGTAAATCATATGTGGCGCAGTCCCCCTGCACTAACTATTAATAAAATAATACCTTAATGTGAGAAATGAAATGAATTGTAATGGGTTTTGACGTTCTACATATAATTATCATTCAAAACAGTCTTACGATCTGAATAACTAGACAGGCGCCGCCTACCTCCATCTTACACCAGACAGGGAGCGAACCCACATAAAGAATGAAGTGAAAATCAATACAAATCAATTTAACGTTTAGACAGGCCCCTTCCTCCATCTTACACCAGACAGGGAGCGAACCCACATAAAGAATGGAGTGAAAATCAATACAAATCAATTTAACGTTTTGATGGAGATAACGTAGGCTACTGTTAAAACTAAATGATTTTAACAAATTAAGGATGAGTAACTGATTTGAAAAAATGGGTTTTTATTTTAATTTAGGCAGTGGCTATTGTTACGACTTGGTTTTTAAAAACTGATAAGTCGAAAAAATAGTCCTAACCCTAACCCTTTCCATCTCTTAATTGCTGCCTTCAGTTCTGAAAACGTTGAAAATATGGCTTCTTTTTTAAAGCTGGTTTTGGGGGGGAGATTGGCAGCCATTTTAGAATTTGTTTTGTTTTAAACATTGCTCAATCATGTCGTAACAATAGCCACTCTGTTTTATTTATCAAGGATGGGGAAAGCTAGATATTAAGAAGTGTGATGTTACCATTTATTTCTATAGCACTGCTGTTATTATTACCATTTCTTGTCTGTATTTTACCTGTAATACACAGTAAAATAATCTAAAAATAGCATTCTATTATCATACATTTTAAAGGAAATAAAAGAAAACTCGAGTAACTGTCCCAGCCTAAACACAAACTAAACGGTGAATCCCTAGGTTAAGATGCCATGGCCATAAACACAGAGAAAGGTGAAATCGTGAGTTGTAAAAAGTCTACTGGCTTCTTCAAGTAAGAGGGCTGCAGTCATCACAACAGTAGCTTCAGATATAAGATTGACAATACTAAAACATCCAAGAGATGAAATAAAATGGGGGTTAATAAACCCAATACCCCACGGTTTATTGTTAAACTGCATACATTCGAGCTACCAGTTTCCATGATAATAATTCTGATGCTACCATATTCACCAAATATTTTCAACAAGACTAAAGCATAAATACAATTTGGCTTTCCTTAAACATGCATTATTCAAGAGCTAAATCTGTCTAGTGCAGGTCTTTATTTGGGCATGAAATGTTTTCTAAAGTATTAATTAGACATCAATTAACTGATCCAGGCCTTAATCAACTTTGGATGGCATCAGATTGCTCTGAAATTAAACAGATTAAAACGTTTCAGTGATAAATCAAATATGGCGCCCCAAGACGCTTCGAGTCTTAGCTTTGATCAACCAGGACCGTGGTTGAAATTATTGCACAGGTAGGTCAAATCTTAAAATGTCAATATCTTCACTTGCAATAGAGTAATTTGAATGAAATTTTCAAATTATTCATTTTACATCATCTACTTTCGAACTAGTATAGCAAGAATGGCTAGTTCTTATCTATATCTTGAATAATGTAACTTTAATAATAAAGAAGAGATTTTTTTTTAGGGAAGCCCTTTCTCATTTTTGAAATTGGCAGGAGCTTTTTACGGCATACGCCATACAGTGTGCTATGAGGGAAATTTTTGCACAGGCAGCGGCGCTACAACACTACTCTTATATCAAATTCCAAATGTCAAGGGATCTTTTACGTGTACTCCAATGTATACATGGGGACTGGGTTTTTCGTCCTTTCCAAACGACTAGACAGCTGTCGTTGTCAGGCCCACCTTCTGCATCTCTGACAAGGGGAAATCATGCCAGAAGATCGAGATGAACTTTCTCGGACAATGCAGGGATCGAACACCCGACCTCCAGGCTAGCGAACCAACGTCATTAGTTATGACATATTCTCTCTTTAAACTGAAGATGGCCATTGTTTCCTACCTGAGTTGGGGGGTTGGGATGGCCTAGTGGTCTAGAGTGTCGCGCTTCAACCTCTAGCTGGCTGGTCACCTCTGGCTTGCGACTGTGGTTTCGAGCCCTTGTGTGAGCGTATGTGGCATGGAGATAGGGGCGCCTTCTCAACCTCATGGGTTTCCTCCAGGCACTCTGGTTTCCTCCCACGGCTAAAGACCCCTACGCGCAAGCAAATTATTGAAATAAAATTAAAAACCATATGTTAGTCCCGAAATGACCTAGTTGTGTTGAGTGGACGTTAAACCCCATTTCTCTCTCTCTCCTACCTGAGTTGATATCAGATGGACTGGCAGTATTCGATAATTCGTACGAATTCCCCGGCATTGTAACTTCTATAATACTTCTCTTGATTTAATCGGAGTACCATACATTTAGTTCGTTGCAAGAGATTATATATCCCAGTCTAAATAAAGGTTGGTTCGAGATTCTATTTTAATATCTTCAACTTCCAATCTGAAATGATAAATAAAAATAGCTTTATTAAAGTAATAGTCTATACGGTTCTTATATGTTGTTTAATGTTATATTTTATTACTTGACTGTCTTTTGGGTTTTCTCTCTTTGTTTAATCTGTACCATGTCCCCTGTGGACCCTTGATTGGAAATAAAGTTATTATTATTATATGCGAGAGAACGCCGCTAGGTGGAGCGTAGCGGAACTGGAAAGTCGTCAATTCAGGCCTATTCAGAGTATTCAACGGTTAAGCCAGTTAAGGCCTTGCTTCTATTTTATTATGATGATATCGGCAAAGTTCACTTATTATTATGACTATGATGAGTACGGTACTACTACTAATACTCAAATTAGTCTAACAACTTTAATAATAGATCTAAATACTAATAAATAGTAGATCTATAGATTTAGTAATTCTAGTTACTAATATACAAATTATGGAGATCTCCGCTGCGGTGAAACTTTTAGTCCCATTCCCAATTGACGACTTTCCAGTTCCGCTCCACCTAGCGGCGTTCTCTCGCATATAAACAAAGATGGCGTCCGATGGGGTCATAGCGAGAAATACGTGTTTTTCTGACTGAAATGTTCGTTTACCGATTTATTTATGGAATGACAGTTATCAAATCGACCGTAGTTTGATTTTATAACCTTCCGCTTTTCAATTTGTCTTTTTTTCAGCATCAAAATGTCAATATTGTCGTCGTATTGGCCAATTTATTAGGCCGAAACCGTAAGATTCACAACTGTCAAATTCACTCGCGACCGGTCTTATTATTCTAACACCATAACATTTGTGGCGAATAATTTTTTCAGTTGTTTTTTTATTTTTACGGAGAAGTGTACACGTTTTCTTGTAACTGTGAGTGGATTTTCATTTTCCATTTTACTATTTTTGAGGAATTTAATCGAGCGAGACATAATAAAATAAAAACGTTTGTCTGCTTCTTTCGATCAGACACTCTTTTGAGTACCGGTACTATGACTCTGAAGACGTTTCATGAATTCATGCACATTTTTACATAATTTAATAAAACAGTTCTAATTTAATAAAACAGAAATTAGAACCTACACCTGTCCTTTTAGACGAGTTATTGCTCTAAGCTTATGATATATATAGTAATTTATAACCTATCCTATGCCTTTTTTTTATATTTAATAGCTATTTAATTATGGAGGAAACCCACGAGGTTGCGAAGGCGCCCCTATCTCCATGCCACATACGCTCACACCAGGGCTCGAAACCACAGCCGCAAGCCAGAGGTGGCTGGCCAGCTAGAGGTCGAAGCGCGGAACTCTAGACCACTAAGCCATCCCAACCCCTCGATCAGTACGAATTTCACAATTCTGAAATTTTCGGAATTTGACGATCCGTATAATAATATGAAGCTGACCATTTAGGGTTGGGTTATGGTAAGGGTTATTATACTTATAATTTTAGCATAAAATACGAAGCTGACAATTCAGGGTTAGGGTTATTGTAGTTCAGCTCTGCACGTCGGTCTCATTACACTCACCCTGAGCGTTCAGGGACCGTCCAATTCAATCAATGTCAAAAATAATTGAAACCCCAGTCAATTTTACTGGGCACATTTTCACTGCCAAACGATGGGGTGTCAATCCGTGTGGGCGCCTGTACAATGTAAACGAACATCTTAGTGAGAAAATAAGACCTTGCTTACTTCGCTACAGACAGTATGAGCGACACAACACGCTGTTAAAAATACTTCCCCTCCCATCAAGCTACATTTCCCCACCATGACACTCTAACTGCAGATCAATGTCCATATTCAGGAATGTCGTTCATACAAGACGAAACGCAATGTACAGGCGTTACATTGTACAGGCTTTCACACGGATTGACACCCCGTCAGTTAGCAGTGAAAAGTTGTCCAGCAAAATTGACTGTTCTCCATTTTTTTTCGACATTGATTGAATGGGACAATACCTGAACGTTCAGGGTGAGTGTAATGAGACCGACAATTAGAGCTGAACTAGGGTTATTGTCAGGGCTCGAAATTCGTTTTTTTGATCGAAGGCCAACTTTGGCCTACGATAGGCCAAAGTGCAACCTCGATCCAAGGCCAAAAATTGAAAATCCACGGCCAAGTCATGAATTATGTAATATGTTATAAATCTGTTTATTGTAGATCTTTTTATTACTTTTACAAAAATAATACATCCTTACAGTGGGGGACGGGGGTATAATTCTTATCGTACCGTTTTTAGAATGATTGGTATGGAAATCCCCCGAAACGTGACGCCAGAGCGGTTTTTTCCCGCTAGTGTCTCCCGTACGTAAACGGTAATTGCGCTTATATTTCGATAATTTTTTAGTCACATTATTTGCATATATTGAGGTCGATATCAAAGTATTTATAAGACAATCGCTATTAATATATTTAACTGAAAATCTAATCCAAAATCGCGGATTGAAACTGAAAGTCGGCTAATTTCCAGTCAAATGAATGCCATTCAAATGGCTTCCGATTTCACGCTAAAGTCACGACGCATGAAATATTACTCTTCGCCTAAGAATGGTCAAAGATCATCGACAGATGTTTACTAACCATGGGATAAAATAATAGTTATGGAATAAAAAAACTTGTACAGGTCTGTGGGTTTTTTTTGGTACGCTCCTCATGTACTCAGATACGATTTGCAACAAGTTTTCCGTCAAATTCAGCCAATCACGAGATCTGTTTATGAATCGGAAGTAAAGGATTTACCTCCCCTTTGAAAGTGAAACTAGATGTGGCCATTTTCCGTGAGAAATTTCCTCTCGTGCGGGAATCCGCGAGTCCTACAGAAAAAACAGACACGTCTGATTTCAATGCCGTTTATCGATAGTAAAATAAACTATCGACACCCAGCACTAATCGGCGGCCATACATGGCCGTGGATATTTAAAAATCGGCCACGAATCTGCGGCCAAATTCTAAAATTCGGAGGCCATGGCCGCCGAAGCCGACGGCAGTGTCGAGCCCTGGTTATTGTACCGATCGTCAAATTCAGACAATTTCCGAAAATTTCTGAATTGTGAGCCTCGTATATTATACAGTTCGGCAAATTCAGAAATTTTCTGAATTGTCACATCTATGTATTATATATTATACAGATCAACAAATTCAGAAAATTTTCTTTTTTATCTGTACAGATAATTAAATATATAAATGTAAAGGCATCTCGCAATTTATTCAAGATGTCAAAACAGGGCAAAAAATTGATGATGAAATTAATTCACAACATGTTTCATATGAAATTGGAAATTTAAAAGAAAATGTCTACATCGCTGTAGCCAGGGCTGGTAACAAAATTAGTCGATGACGAAACCACTTGGGGGCGCATTTTGTTGGACTTCTGAAATTGCGCCTGTTGAAAAAAATATTGAACAACGGTTTTCGGAATATGCTCGTTTCTTTTTTGGAATTAAATTTCTTTGTTAGAGAGGGGTGGGGGGTCATATAGCAGGGGTATTAATGGGGTGCCCTGGGCCACACAGATCTAGGTTTCACTTAATAGCTTAATTATGTTTGGTACTACAGGTATATTTAGGTATATTTTTATATTTGTGTGATTTGTCATACATGTAATTTGTAAAACAGTAACATAGAAAATATTAAATTAGCAAGATAACTTTAGATTCTAATTATCCTGATACATGCAAGATATCTCCTTTCCACCGTCAATTGAAAACCAAGATAGCATGTGATTAAGCTTACTCATGAACAGAAGGAAGTGCAGATCCTGGGTAATGTTATCTCCTTTTCACCACCAATTGAGAATTTAATGGCAGGGTCGGAAAAGACCCAATTATAGAATTCTAACTGCCAAGGGATCTTTTGTTCTTTTAGGTGCACGCCTATGTATCCATGGGGCCTCGTTTTTTTGTCCCATCTTGTATGTAAAAATGGCACTGTAAAACACAACAACAGTTCCTTTCTGCATTATTGTTAATTTATTCTGATATTATTTAAGCTTCTATGTGGATTATAAACCAGTTATTTAGTCTTTAATAGTGACAAAGAACTATATAAAATCATCAAAATTATTACTGGTTGTATCAAAGTAGTTACTATTATCGCTAAAATAAAATATTTAACAATTAAACAGGTGTGTTTATTTATGATGGCTTTGAAAAGCAGATACGAAATGGGGCAGTAATTTTCTAAACCATACATTTGTAAGTTTAGGGAGCATCTGTGTCACAAAAAACGTCATATAGCAGGGGTATTAATGGGGTGCCCTGGGCCACACAGATCTAGGTTTCACTTAATAGCTTAATTATGTTTGGTACTACAGGTATATTTAGGTATATTTTTATATTTGTGTGATTTGTCATACATGTAATTTGTAAAACAGTAACATAGAAAATATTAAATTAGCAAGATAACTTTAGATTCTAATTATCCTGATACATGCAAGATATCTCCTTTCCACCGTCAATTGAAAACCAAGATAGCATGTGATTAAGCTTACTCATGAACAGAAGGAAGTGCAGATCCTGGGTAATGTTATCTCCTTTTCACCACCAATTGAGAATTTAATGGCAGGGTCGGAAAAGACCCAATTATAGAATTCTAACTGCCAAGGGATCTTTTGTTCTTTTAGGTGCACGCCTATGTATCCATGGGGCCTCGTTTTTTTGTCCCATCTTGTATGTAAAAATGGCACTGTAAAACACAACAACAGTTCCTTTCTGCATTATTGTTAATTTATTCTGATATTATTTAAGCTTCTATGTGGATTATAAACCAGTTATTTAGTCTTTAATAGTGACAAAGAACTATATAAAATCATCAAAATTATTACTGGTTGTATCAAAGTAGTTACTATTATCGCTAAAATAAAATATTTAACAATTAAACAGGTGTGTTTATTTATGATGGCTTTGAAAAGCAGATACGAAATGGGGCAGTAATTTTCTAAACCATACATTTGTAAGTTTAGGGAGCATCTGTGTCACAAAAAACGTCTGGTCTCGGTTTACATTAACTATAAGTAACTAATAGTAAATGCAGGAGGATTGCACTACACGCAAAACAAAAACTAAAAATCTACAAGATAAACCTGCGGACAAGACAGAAAATAGACATTGCAAAAAGTAAACAATTACCAAATCAAGTCATCAGGTGGGACAAAAACAATTAAATCATAGGAATCTATACCAATTATATTCAACAGACCTTGAATCTGAAAAAAATAGTTATGAGTATCCTTTAAGAGCTAAAGTGACAATTATTGCCTGACGTTTTAAGAAAAAAGAGTTTGAATCAACATGTTGAAAGATTTTTGTTTTTTTTTAATCTGAAAGCTATATGGAGATTTTATTTCTATAAGTTTACGCCCCTTAGAATTTAAATTATATACAAATCCGTCAGGGCTAGCACCTATAAATGGTAAATCAGCGTGTATATCAGGCCCAACAGGCCCAGGCCCGTATCTAGACACCAATAAGCGGGGGGGGGGGGGGGTATTACCTTACGACGGGGGGACGAACTAGTTTAGATAAGTACAAAATATGGTTTATAATGGTTCAAAGCGGGGGGAGGGGGGCGAGCATTTCACCTTATCAGCATATTTTGTAAACACCAAGCTCTCGTTCTCTAGGCCATGTCGAATACTTGGAGAGGTAAAGTATAATTTCTTTTGTAAAAAAGTCTTCACAGATTTCTGTAGATTCTTGGAGTTTGCAAAATGTTCCAAAGTTGGATGATGTTAAACGGTATTCCCGTTGGGCAAACCCAAAAGAATTTTTACTCTGGAGTCAGGATTGACTGCTTTTCAGATTTTTTAAAATTCTTTTGCTTGTGCACAATCCATGTAGTAGTAAACTAGGCCCAGGGGCCGCTGAGCCAGGCGAGCCCCGGCGATAATTTTTAATAGTGAAAAATAAAATGTCGGAAAATGGTTGGGGGGGGGGGTATGGTGCGTAGTGGGGGCGGCCACATTGCGTGAGTTATTGTCAGTAGCCCCCCCAAAATCGGGGCCACCCCGCGGCCCCTGACTAGGCCTATCTATTAAATATTAAGAAAATGGCATAGATTGCTTAGAGCAATAACTCGACTAAAAGGACAGGTGTAGGGTCTAATTTCTGTTTTATTAAATTATAACTGTGAAAACGTGAAGACTTCTATGTAAAAATAAAAAACAACCGAAAAAATTCTACGCGACAAATATTATGGTGTTATAAATAATTAGACCGGTCGCGAGTGAATTTGACAGTTGTGAATCTCACTGTTTCGGCATAATAAATTGGCCAATACGACGACAATATTGACATTTTGATGCTGAAAAAAAGACAAAATGAAAAGCGAAGGTTATAAAATCAAACTACAGTCGATTTGATAACTGTCATTCCATAAATAAATCGGTAAACGAACATTTCAGTCAGAAAAACACGTATTTCTCGCCATGACCCCATCGGACGCCATCTTTGTTTATATGCGAGAGAACGCCGCTAGGTGGCGCGGAACTGGAAAGTCGTCAATTATAATTATATTATGTGGTCGCAGGAAAGCTTGCTAAATTTAGGCCTTAAATTAGCCTAAATAAGATCATCGGTGATCGTAAGTCATTAAATTAAAACTCACGATAAATATGGGATAGCCTAAAAACTGCCAATAATGAGCCCTCTATCATTATCAACTTAACTGAGGAACAATTACCAGCAATATGAATATACTAATAAATGAATAAGTCAATGAATAAGGCTACAAACCACAACAACCCATTAGCCTAAAAATAGGCCTAATGTAAACATACCGATGACATGATGGATTTCCCTTTTGCACCCTGCGACCTCAACGTAACGCCAACGGGAACAACCGGAAGACTCACGTCTGTTATTCAAAACCGTTTTTAGGACTTCGAATTTCGTCTAATGGTTTGGATTGTTCGTACTTGGTTTTATTTTATTTTATTCAAAACATCTATTTTTGGTAGCACGGTTAACCAACCGTTGCGTTGTGCATCATGAGTTATGACGTCATCACGCGCTAATATTCTAACATGGCCGAGAAAGTAAACATCACTATTCTTGGCGGATTATTACGGCTATTAATACTATTATGTACAAACGTAGACTGGATAACCTGCTCTAATACGTCAGAATCGCTCCTACGTCACTCCTTTTCTGACTTGCATATAGAGACAGGTAGCGGGCAGCCATGTTTTGACGTAGTGTTACTAAAAATAGACGGTTATCCCTAATGATGGCGATCAGCGTTAAAATGATTAAGCTAGAAGATTTGTTTTAATGCTTTTCTTTAATGTTTAACATTGAGGTAGCCAAATTAAACGTTGATCGTGCGACCTCTCATTATTATTTTAAACAAAAACAATGCCACAGTTTAAAATCAGTTCTTATAATGAATCCGATACAATCTCATAGGCTTACGCTATGCCTATGGACATGGCAAATCGTTCATAATTTTTGATTTTTATTGTCGTAATTCTCAAATTCCAAGGTATTAATTATTGTACCGTTAAATTCGATTATTTCACAGTTTCGGCTCTAATCAACAAGCTACACATAAACTACCGTTTTCAACTTTATTGAGTTCCTATGCTTCAGCGTCTGATCGTGTTTTTGTTAATATTGGTAATGTGCGCAGAAAGAGATGCGCGCTGCCGGGAGGAATTCCTCCTGGCAATGGCTGCCCGCTACCTGTCTATTGAAGCATAGAAATATATACTGACAAGTCAGAATAGCGCAGTGACGTAGGAACCAGCCTGACGTCATTTAGAGCAGGTTATCCAGTCTAGTACAAACGGAGCTAAGTATTGTGTAGTTCAGCTCTAAACGTCGGTCTCATTCCACTCACCCTGAACGTTCAGGGATTGTCCCATTCAATCAATGTCGAAAACAAATTGGAAAACAGTCAATTTTGCTGGACAACTTTTCACTGCTAACCGACGGGGTGTCAATCCGTGTGAAATCATGTACAATGTAACGCCTGTACATTGCGTATCGTCTTGTATGACCGACATTCCTGAATATGGACGTTGACCTGCAGTTAGAGTGTCATGGCGGGGAAATGTAACTTGATTGGAGGGGACGTATTTTTAACAGCGTGTTGTGTCGCTCATACTGTCTCTAGCAAAGTAAGCAAGGTCTTATTTTGTCACTAAGATGTTCGTGTACATTGTACAGGCGCCCACACGGATTGACACCCCATCGATTGGCAGTGAAAAGTTGCCCAGTAAAATTGACTGGGGTTTCAATTATTTTCGACATTGATTGAATGGGACGGTCCCTGAACGGTCAGGGTGAGTGTAATGAGACCGACGTTCAGAGCTGAACTAAGTATTGTGTTAATTACATAATATATGGACAAGTGGTAATTAATGCTTTCTTTGGATAGCTATATCTAGAAATGGTTCCACTACAGTACTATCAATGTCTTCCGCCCACTTCAGACGTTTAACGTTAAAAGTATTTTAACTAGGCCTAAGCTATATCGTGCTGTGACTATGCGTAATGTCATCAATAATGTGGAAATTCCCACCTAGATCGTGTGACATGAAATGACAGTTCAGGTCTTCTGACTGTGATACGAATATTAATAATAATAAATTTGTATGTCTGGTTCTATATTTACATGACATAGCATAAACCCTGGTAAAATGTGGTTACAATTCCAGTTTCGTAACAGGAGGACTGCACTACACGCAAATCAGCCCCCCCCCCCCCCAAAAAAAAAAATCTACAAGATAAACCTGCGGACAAGACAGAAAATAGACATAATTTTGCAAACAATTATCAAATCAAGTGAATGGATCCGGGGGCCAGCTGTAAGCGTCCACTGCGCTGTACAGTCCCGGCCGGGCCTGTTGTAGTACAGGCTTCACTAAAATGATTTACGTAACTAACAAAAAAAGTGTTGGATTGATACCACGATATATACAGACAAGCACCACCTATAATCCCTACATGTATGAAATATCTTCATGGGTCTTCATGCTCCTGTTAGCTCACTACATTTATTTTTTTTTTTTTTTTAACTTTTCCGAGTTTCTGTACGGATTATCGCCCTTATTGTTAAAATTATTTGACGTTCCAACACCTGACGTCAATTGGCTGACTATCGCCATTGAAGAGACGACCACTTACAAGATCGGTCGCATTTATTTTGTTACGTCTTTTATGTAAATCATTTTAGTGAAGCCTGTACCAAGACAGGCCCGGGACTGTACAGCGCAGTGGACGCTCACGGCTGGCCCCCGGATCCATTCACTTGATTTGATAGTTGTTTAGTTTTTGCAATGTCTATTTACTGTCTTCTCCGCAGGTATATCTTGTAGATTTATTTAATTTTTGTTTTGCGTGTAGTGCAGTATTCCTGCATTTACTATTATAATCTGAATACCATCATTATTTGATTTTGTGTTCATAATTAAATATCAAATTATTAATTTTAGTATGGTATTTAAGCACGTTAGAATTACATGTCGGCTTAGAAATTGTCAGAAAATTGATAAAGAATAATAATAATAATGTATATTTATAAAACGCATATTATTATATCCATCCAGAAATGCATGCTCAAAGCGCTACACAATTATTAACCCGGTCTCTAGGATACAGGTAAAGCCTGATTACCTCCCTTTACCCCCGAACTCTTAGAAAGAGTCCCAACACATGCAGCATCAACTTGAAATTCAAGGAGCACATTAGTTTTTTGTGTAACACATACACCATCCTACCGGTACCCATTTACAGCTGGGTAGACTGAAATACAGAGATAAAGTGCGGCTTACGACACTCCTCACATTTTAAAAAGATGTAAGAAAATTTTAAAAAATCTATTAAAACAGGGTACGCTTACTCTTCCCGGGGGAGGTTGGGATGGCCTAGTGATATAGAGTGCCGCGCTTCGACCTCTAGCTGGTCGGCCACCTCTGGCTTGCGGCTGTGGTTTCGAGCCCTGGTGTGAGCGTATGTGGCATGGAGACAGACCGGGGCGCCTTCTCAACCTCGTGGGTTTCCTCCGGGCACTCCGGTTTCCTCCCACTGCTAAAAACCCCTATACGCGCAAGCATATTATTGAAATAAAAAAATAAACCACATGTTAGTCCCGAAATTACCTAGTTGTGTTGAGTGGACTTTAAACCCCATTTCTCTCTCTCTCTCTCTACTCTTCCGGACACCCGTTATACCACACTGTTTGTCGTGTATTTTGTACACGAAGAATAGTCCACAAATAATACACTGATTTCAATATTTTGTTTGATTACACTATTTTGCCTATAGGCCTACCATTTTTTTTAAGACTTCGAATTTTGTCTAATGGTTTGGATTGTTCGTACTTTGGTTTTTTTAAGTGACTTTTATGGGACAAAAAATATTTTAGGCCCTAGCACATATTATAATTTGTTACCTTTTATTCATTAATTAAGTTATTGTGATACGAATTTCATCTTAACACACCTACTTTTAAAAATTGGAAAAATTCAACTACATGCCGTAACATGGTTTGAAAAGCCTTAGGCCTACGTAAGCACCTTAAAATGCAACTTGGATTTAAACATATATTCGAACCCTCTGGACAAGTAAGATAGGTTGTAATGGATAATTTACACAATAGGTAGGGCACTTAAACATCTTGTAGTTAGAATAAGGCTATTTTTTTCTGGGCCTGTCAAGCCAGCAAGAGTGTTATTGACCCTTTAAGTTATTGTATTTTCGCGCTAGAGATCGGGGCATTAATCGAGTGTTGTTGATTACGATAGACAAGATTATTATTATAACAGCAGATTATTTATTGTGCACCCTTTCATATAACTTTACAAGGTGACAATGTAATCATAACCCCCCCCCCCCCCAAAAAAAAAAACAAACCCAACCCAAAACAAGATTATGGACAAGTTAACACAGTTGTATACAGGGTAAGTTAATTGCCGGATTAAATAAATGTGTTTTAAGTTTTTTTAAAAGAATATAGAGATGTACAACATCTTAAACTAAATGGTAGATTATTCCATAGAACAGGTGCTTGATAACTAAAAGAGCGCTGGAAATTTAACAGTTTTAGGCTTTAAAAGCAGTTTATCTGATGCATGTTCGGCCTGGGGTCGGTTGCTCAAAAATAAGTTATTTTAACGATCCGTTAAACTTTAACGGACATATCTCGGTAACGTGTTGTTTGTTAACTTTCCGTTAAATTTACTGCAGAAAACACTATAGAATACTATATATTTTATATTATCATAAATCTATAGGAAAAATTTGCACCACAGAATGTTCGGCGCCTTTATTTCAAGCTACTATCTTTCTCTCCGTTAAAGTTAACGGATCGTTAAAAGATAACGGAGCTTTGAGCAACCGGCCCCAGGTGTATTAAGTTCTAAAAGATCTGAGAGGCAAATAGGAGCTAAATTTATAATAACGCAACTTCGTTTATTACATGCAACGTTTCAATACTCTTACAGGTATCTTTATCAAGCAATCACCATCAGTACTAGTCAGTCCAGTGTCTATTATAGGCTACCACTTCCCGGGGGGGGGGGGTGGAAGATGAAGTCGCTCGACAGTCGCTGAGCTATTAAAAAAATAATTATCGAATCAAATGAAAAAAATCTTCGACTTCGACTCGACAGTAATTTTACCACAGAATAAAATCCTTTTCAGATTTGAAAGGTTCCACCTCCCTAAATTTAGAATGTAGATCAACCATCATGGTCAAAATCATGCCATCAAATACACCTTCGTGTTCTAGAGTAAACAAAGATTCATAAAAAACGCCAAGATACAACATTTCACCATCTAAAAGTAGCAAAAAGACGGTACAAAGACACGAAATTGTTATACGGACCTTTTCGGTATAAAAGCTGTTCGATACGTGCTTCCGTATCATTGTGTCGTATCACGTATGACAAATACCCACACATTGGTGACGTCACACGCAAAATCCATACGGATACGCGAGACGGAGCAGACATTTACGCTTGCCAAAAGTCCGTAATAGTATATCTGACTTACCGCTATGCGTATATCAATATCTTATAGTAGTCTGAGTCTGACTGACCACAATAAAATATGTTATTCACTCTAAAACGACAAATATCCTCTATGTATTTTCGACTTACCTTGATATATAACCATGCGTATATCAATATTCAACTGTATATAGTCTGTTTACATTTAACTGATAAGTCAGCGAGAATTGAAGACGCCTGCGTGTTAATAATCGCTACACAATCACTGATCTTATTTAATATACAGATCTAAGTTATATAACG
The DNA here is from genome assembly GCA_917208275.1 of Patella pellucida. Taxonomy (NCBI): domain Eukaryota; kingdom Metazoa; phylum Mollusca; class Gastropoda; family Patellidae; genus Patella; species Patella pellucida. The sequence continues at coordinate 2,755,463 of OU795044.1, forward strand.
AATATGACGTCATAGGACCCGTGCGGCTTAATATATTTGTATCAAATGACTTATACAACGGATTCTTGGTTTCTATTAGCAATAAATGACCTAGTTGTTTTGAGTGGACGTTAAACCCCATTTCTCTCTCTCTCTCATTAGCCATTTCATTTTCCACCATCCCTTAACGGACAGACAAGATATAATTGCCCTGATATTAGGGGAAGATTATTGGTCGGAAAACAAGTAATTCTAAATATGATATGGTGTATAGCGAGGCACAGGAATCTGGCCCCCGAGTCCAAAAAGCATTCTCAGACTTGAGAATTTACTCAAACTTGTTTACCTTATTCCAACTAAAATATAGCCCTCTATAAAACTTTTGCTGTTTTAATGTATCAAATACATCAATAAGAAAATATGTGCAAAGTTTTGTGTGTCTGCATCAAAGATATTTTTCAAAAACAGTGATTGAAAGCTGACCAAATTCTCAACTTAAGTCTGAGAATGCTTTGTGAACTCGGGGCCTGACCTTCTATCCGTATATTTATGCATACAACATGTGATCCAGGACAAACATGGACGAAATACCGTCGATATTTGGATCTTTCAGTTTGATTCTAATTTTTTAATGAATATAATCACCTCTACAATCTATAATTAGAAACGACCCGTTTGTATGGTTTAATGTCGTTGGAAGTTGTCTTGTAGTATAATAATACTGGTAGTTTATGCATAGCAGTGAAGTACCCAGGGTAAAGTTGTGAAAGGCCTCCATATTACCAAGCCAAATGCGCCCACGACGCCCACACGCCATCTGCGTGGGGCCAAATCGCGACATTCTAGCTGGAGGCAGGGCCGGATTAACCTTGTGGGTGGCCAGGGACATACTAACTGTGCGGGGCCCCATTTCAAATTGTTCGTACTGACCGCGGATCGTACCAGTATGTACTCCGCCCCCTTGAGTGCCTGGGGTGTTTTCCTACAGAGTTTATTTGTTTAAAATAAAGATTAATTTCAGTGCATCTGAGACAATTTAGGCAGCGATTTCATTGACGTTTAGAACTCGTTGACAATTTGAGTGTTTTAAACCTTTCCCTCGTGATGTTTTCATTTACTTTATTTTAGTGAAATTGTTTTAGATGACATAAAACATTAAACTAGTTGTCTGAACTACTATACTATGATTACGTTTATTTCCCGGGACTGGTTGGGCCTCAGCAATCACATCGCGGGATGTGGTCCCCGGAACTGGTTAGGATCTATTGATTGATAGAACCTCTAAATTATGTAATTTAGTTAATTTTAGGGCCTAACCGATCTCTGGCCCACAATACCCCTTACTGCCTAGGGCGCCAATCCTCGCCCCCTCAGCCCAGGTACTGGTTAGCTCCGCCCGGGATAAAATATTAGCATGAGCCAGAATTGTGGGACGGGGGCCCCTAAATGTGGGGGGGGGGGACATTTGTCCTACTTTGCCTCCCCTAGATCCAGCACTGGCTGGAGGTTCACAAGGCCACGGTTAGGTTGGACTGGACAAAGAAACAGGCTATAGCTACTATTAGAAATATTCTCGGTCAGATAACGAAGCCCAGAAGACACAGTCGATACAAATCACAATTTGCATATAAATTCGCGGATAAACCTCGATATCATTATTTTTACCATATAAAGAAACGCGACATAAGCAATATGTAGCGGAAAGAGTCAAGGGCTATTTTTAGATATGAGAAACCAAGATTGTATTCGTATGTCAACACTATAGCTAGGTTAACTGGTTTATTGGTGAATGCCAATGGTGCGTGTACTTTTTAATAAGGTTATCTAACGAAGTCTACCTGTGTACAGCGGCTAAACCTTAAATACTATAATATGTCCACACGTGCGTATATAAATCAGGGACCCCTGTTAAAGGGACAATAACACTCTTGCTGGCGTGATAGATCCAGAAAAAAATAGCCTTATTCGAACTAGGCTACTAGATGTTTAAGTGTCCTACCTGTTGTGTAAATTATCCATTACAACCTATTATACTTGTCCAGAGGGTTCGAAAATATGTTTAAATCCAAGTTGCATTTCAAAGTGCTTACGTAAGGCTTTTCAGACCATGTTACAGCATGTAGTTGAATTTTTCCAATTTTTAAAATTAGGTGTGTTAAGATGAAATTTGTATCATTTTTTAATTGAAATATTGTAAAATAGTACAAATTGTTGACCAGAATAAAGATTGGAACATATTATTCAGTTACAACAAGAGTGGTATTGGGGCTTTAATCATTCCATTCAATGCAGCGATAATTAATAATATAGGCTAAGTTAGTTCCTTTATGAACTGTCTCTGAGCGAACGATGTCTCGCTAACAGTTCCTCACGGGCCTTATTATCAACTAGTATGAAAATAAGGCTTTTCTCCATCTCGGTTCTAAGGCTTTTTTAGATCCTTACCGTCTACTTTGCACCGTGATTCTTCTTTGATCGCCAAAAGAAAACATTTCCTGACACAACCGACACAAATTTATAATAATTCAACACTACATTCATCTATCTATCCGTATGAAACCTGCACAATATAGTACATATCCCAACATGCTGGTGTGATGTTTTAGTTTAACCCCGTAAAATATGCCAAAACAGTGTTTACAGAAGACCAGTAGCGGATTATCATTGAGGCTGATGAGGCTGCAGCCTCAGGCCCAAAGATTTTGTAAAAAAAAACGTGTCTGATATGATTAAAAACGAATAGACAATGAATGTTAGGGGGGTGTGATTTAGGCCCAACGGGAACCAGCATAGGCCCTGACCCGAAATTAATAAAGCCCACGCAATTTTAAAAGGCCCTTATAGTTAACTGCCGCCTCAGGCCTTGGTGGAGCTTAATCCGCCACTGCAGAAGACTGAAACTATAATTTATGGTGTTGACCCTCCCTCACTCTCCCTACCACATAGGCTGTTGACCAGTCTCGTGCCTCCAGCGCCACAGATTGTCAACATTTTATATAAATCTCAGTTGCGTCCAGCCCCCTCCTCTTATGCCCCCATCAGACCGAGTGGCGTCCTTACTGCGCTGCTGCGACTAGAAATTTTACAAGGTCGCCGGTAAACGTAATCAAAAAGCGAGAAAATGTCCAAAAAATGTACAAACTTGAAGGAAGTTGCGTTTTTTACCCCGTCAGTCCGGGGTGGCGACTTTATTGCGCTGCTACAGCGACGGAATTTGGCCAGAGCCCTTCAAGATCGCCATAAACGCGGTAAAGCGTGATGGAAACGCCAGATATCGCGCTGTGGTCTCGATGGTCGCAAATGATCGCCGAGTCACGGCGTTTGATTTGAGCATGTTCAAACAAGCGCCAAGGTTCTGCGATCTACACTGGAAAGACTATGTGAAAACACAATTATTTTTTTTTCAAGTTTTTGATATTTTGGGACATTTTCGTACGTTGTGCATTTTCATTGGCGATCACGGTGACCACAGCACGATGGCTGGCGTTTCCCACCACGCTTATGGCGATCTTTATGCGCTCTAAACTCATTTTCAATCGCCGGAGCAACGAAGTAAGGTCGCTATCCCGGTCTGACGGGGGTATAAATGCCATCATTCCATAGCATTCGCATGGTTTGGTCCACTGAAATAACGCCGGAATGCGCTAATTTTGTGGCAGAATTTTATTTTTTTCTGAGTGAGGTACTTCTAAATGGCTCCACACAAGTGCCTGAAATGCCAGGAAATCACGTTTTCGGCCTCCAATTTCTGAAAAGTCCATGCGGAATAGCTCAACAGCGGCCTGTCATTTAGGCTCGATCTAACTGATGACGTAAACGTAACAGTTAATAATCTCTTGTATAAAATATCTTTAATACCCTTATACCGGTATAAATACGGCGTCATGGGTGAGTGTGGTGGTGGGCATAAGTGGAAATTGGGGGCGGGGGCGGAGGCGAGGGTGGTCATCATTAAATAAATTAAAGTTCCCATGTAGGCCTATAGCATAATCTGGGTGGTAATTAAAAGTATTTACAACGTAATTCAAATAGTAAATGCAGGAGGACCACACTGCACGCAAAACAAAACAAAACAAAACAAAATCTACAAGATAAACCTGCGGACGAGACAGAAAATAGACATTGCAAAAAATAAACAATAATCAAATCAAGTGAATGGATGTACAGTCCCGGGCCTGTTTGGGTACAGGCTTAACTAAAATGATTTACAAAAAAGTCGTAACAAAAAAAGGCCACCGATCTTGACAGTGGTCGCCTCTTCAATGGCGATAGTCTTAGACCGGGAGCCCAGAGGGTCGAACCTAGACGAACGAGGTACCAATATCTAACCATAAAGTCATCTATATACTAACCTGGGATATACAGAAATGGGCGTCTGCCGGGGTCCAGTTCATGGGTGTGGCCTTGGCGTCCCATAGAATGACCCCCAAAATGGGTTAAACTCATACATTCGAGGTACCGGTCGAAACCAATTTTAAATGAAAGTGTACATCTCGCGGAGTACTAAATTGCTCATAACAGACGATTTTGACCCTGGGATGGCCCAAACTGACACCCTAAGTATGGACCCAGGGGCTTTAAAAAAGGGCTGTATTCATACATTCGAGGTACCAGTTGAAAATAGTTTTAAATGAAAGTGTATATCCCATAGAGTACGAAATTGTCCATAACAGACGATTGGGCCCCTGGGATGGCCCAGACTGACACCCCAAAGCCAAGGTTGGGTGGGGTGGGGGAAAATGAGTTATACTCATACATTCGAGGTACCGGTCAAAACCAATTTTAAATGAAAGAGTACATCTTACTGAGTACGAAAATGCCCATAACAGACGATTAGGCCCCTGGGATGGCCCAGACTGACACCCCAAAGCCGAGGTTGGGTGGGGTGGGGAAAATGAGTTATACTCATACATTCGAGGTACCGGTCAAAACCAATTTTAAATGAAAGTGTACATCTCACTGAGTACGAAAATGCCCATAACAGACGATTTCTGCAATGGGTCGGCTCAGACTGACACCCTAAATATTAACCTCTGGGCTTAAAAAGGGTTATATTCATACATTCGAGGTACCAGTTGAAATTAATTTTAAATGTAAGAGTACATCTCACTGAGTACGAAAATGCCAGCAACAGACGATTAGGCCCCTGGGATGGCCCAGACTGACACCCCAAAGCCGGGGTTGGGTGGGGTGGGAGGAAAATGAGTTATACTCAAACATTCGAGGTACCGGTCAAAACTAATTTGAAATCAAAGAGTACATCTCACTGAGTACGAAATTGCCCATAACAGACGATTTCAACCCTGGGGCGGCCCAAACTGACACCCTAAATATGAACTCCGGGGCTTAAAAAAGGGTTATATTCATACATCATTAATTTCAAATGAAAGAGTATATCCCGCTGAGTACGAAATTGTCCAATACAGACGATTATGCCTTGGAATAGCTCAAACTGATACATCGAAGCCGAGGGGGGCAAACATGGGTTAAACTCATATATTCTAGGTACCGGTCAAAACAAATTTTAAATGAAAGACTACACCCCACGGAGTATGAAATTGCCCATAGCAGACGGTTTTGTCCATGGGACGACGGAAACTGACACCCTAATATGCCCCCTCCTCTCCCTAGGTTTGAAAAAGGTTAAACTGGCAAGTTTTGAAACATTTTTTTCCCGTCATTCGCCTTGAATGTGAATGTAGGTGCAGTGTATATCGTATTTGGCTAGAGTAACCATTGTAAGACTATTGGTATAATTTTTGCTCTTTAAATTATTAATAGCATTATATTGTATCTTTGACTAATTATTGGATTCACACATTCTATCGAAATCATGTCTCATGCACTCAAAAAATGAGTGGCGGATTTACAGATACAGTATACAGGCCGACATGGTCTTCAATTTGGAGGATGATGCCCACATATAAGAGTTGGATAGAGAACAAGCTAAAAAGAATGTGGGCATCATTCCCTAAATTGTCAGCCTGTATACTGTATCTGTGTTGGAGTTAGTCCTTTCAGTTGCAGGTACTTGATGACTGCCCTATAGACAGTTTTGTTCTTTTTTGGTGATTTTAAAGAGTGGGTTCACAAGACACTACAGTTGCAGTTCTTATGTCTATGATTCATTTAATGATTGTACATGTTGGTGGCAACATGACGCAGTCAGTGTATTTATGAACCGAGAGCACAAATGGTATTGTGAGGCCTTTTGCATACCGAAATTTTATTGGCCAATGACGCTATTTTACCCACATTTCGTCTAATAGTTTGAATGCAGCAATTGCGGGTGTGGCACAAGCAGGCCCGTAGCCAGGAAGTTGTTTTTTGGGGGGGCAAAGATGTTTTCGGGAGGGCCAACTAGCATGGGCATCTGCATGAATTTTGCGGTAAAGGCCAATTTTCTTGTGATATTGGGGGGGCAAGACTCAGTATTGGGAGGGCAGTTGCCCCCCGTGCCACCCCCTGGCTACGGGCCTGGGCACAAGGCAGGGTAAGCTTACTCTTCCGGACACCTGTTGCCACTGTTTGTCGTGTATTTTGTACACGAGGGGCAGTCCATTTGCTATTTTGCCTATGACGTTTTTAATGACTTGAAATATGTCTTTTGGTTTGGATTGTTCGTACTTGGTTTTTATTTTAGCCTACTTCGGAAATACTTCCACAAATGGAGATGTTGTAGCACCATGGGTCATTTGTCAGACGTGGAAAGCCGGTCATCAAGCCCGATCGCCGCATCCTACGTATGGCCCATGCACTCTCTTCTTACTACATATTTTAACTATTTTAACAGCCTTTCGATCGCCTAGCTCTCTTTCCATGCTGTGTATTTTCTTCTTACTACGATCTCAGTGGTTAGGACGGTTATCTTCTCATTAGTTAAGACATTTGTCTTACCAGGAATAACAAAGCATCAGTTCGTTTTTACATTTTATATATCAAGCACTGGTTACATATTAAAATACAAGCATAGATTACAATAAAGTCATTCTTTCAATTCCATTCCAGCGAGTCTGCTGATAGACATTGCTACATCTTCTTCCTTCGGAATCCAGCAGCTGTCTGACTTATACCCAGAGATATGATAGCTTTGTAGCTTTGGGTTTGGACCTTCAATTATCTAATTTGTCAAATATGACCTTTTAATGGTTGGTTAATTATCGTAATGGGGTCGAAAACCACCCTTATATAGGCAGTGGAAACTTTAACACCAGAAGTGTCACGCGTGTTATTTTGTTATTAACCCAGAATTAAATGTTTACCAAATTATAACTCTTTTTATATGAAATCCGTCACTCATTTTTTGAGTGCATGAGATCTGACTTCGATAGAATGTGTGAATCCAATAATAAGATACGATATAATGCTATTAATAATTTAAAGAGCAAAAATTATACCAATAGTCTTACAATGGCTAATCAAGCCAAATACGATATATACTGCACCTACATTCATATTCAAGGCGGGAAATTGTTTCAAAACTTGCCATTTGAACCTTTTTGAAAACCTAATGAGAGGGACCAGAATCATCTGTTACGGACCATTTCGTGCTAAGTGGGGTGTACTCTTTCATTTAAAATTAATATCAACTGGTACCTTAGAAGTATGAATATAACCTCTTTTTCAAGCCTATGGGCAATTTCTCACTCAGTGAGGCGTAGTCTTTCATTTAAAATTGGTTTTGACCGTTACCTAGAATATATGTGTTAAACCCATGTTTGGCCCCTTGGCTTTGGGGTGTCAGTTTGAGCCATTCCAGGGACATAATCGTCTGTTTTGGACAATTTCGTACTCAGCGGGATATACTCTTTCATTTAAAATTAATTTCAACTGGTACCTCGAATGTATGAATATAACTCTTTTTGAAGCCCCGGGGTTCATATTTAGGGTGTCAGTCTGAGCTGACCCAGGGTTGAAATCGTCTGTTATGGGCATTTTCGTACTCAGTGAGATGTACTCTTTCATTTAAAATTGGTTTTGACCGGTACCTCGAATGTATGAGTATAACCCATTTCCCCCCACCCCACCCAACCTCGGCTTTGGGGTGTCAGTCTGGGCCATCCCAGGGGCCTAATCGTCTGTTATGGACATTTTCGTACTCAGTAAGATGCACTCTTTCATTTAAAATTAGTTTTGACCGGTACCTCGAATGTATGAGTATAACTCATTTTTCCCCACCCCACCCAACCTCGGCTTTGGGGTGTCAGTCTGGGCCATCCCAGGGGCCTAAGCGTCTGTTATGGACAATTTCGTACTCAATGGGATATACACTTTCATTTAAAATTATTTTCAACTGGTACCTCGAATGTATGAATACAGCCCTTTTTTAAGGCCCCTGGGTCCATACTTAGGGTGTCAGTTAGGGCCATCCCAGGGCCAAAATCGTCTGTTATAAGCAATTTAGTACTCCGTGAGATGTACTCTTTCATTTAAAATTGGTTTCGATCGGTACCTCGAATGTATGAGTTAAACCCATTTTGGGGGTCATTCTAGGGGACGCCAAGGCCACACCCATGAACTGGACCCCGGCAGACGCCCATTTCTGTATATCCTAGGTTAGTATGTAGATGCCTATATGGTCAGATATTGGTACCTCGTTCGTCTAGGTTCGACCCTCTGGGCTCCTGGTCTATATCTGTCAGTTGACGTCAAATGTTACAATGTCAAATTATTTTAACAATAAGGGCGATAATCCGGACAGAATCTCGGAAAACGCTAAAATTTTAATAATAAATGTAGTTAGCAAACAGGAGCAAAACCAACACATCAAATCTTGAATTAAACTCTGTCTATAATAATTACAAATGGTAGCTCTTTAACGTAGATGGATCACGGTGGCTAAGTGGATAAGGCGTTGGTTCGCTAGCCTGGAGGTCGGGTGTTCGATCCCTGCGTCAGTAAGTTGAGGAATATGTGTAACAGGGAACACAGACTTGTTATAAACAGGTTTAATTACTGACAGACCAAAACATAGATCATAAACAAAACATGGCGCTCGTCATATATTCCTATATATTGCGCAGGCGCGGAAATTACATGATACCGATTAACTGGACGCAAGTGTCTATAACAATGTTAACATTATACTAATATACAGACTACTGTACTGGCGCTGCATTGGCCGAGAAAGTACATCTCTATTTTCTGACGTGATATCCCCTTGTCAGTGATGCAGAAGGAGGGCCTGACAAGGACAGTTGCCTAGTCGTTCAGATGGGACGAAAAACCGAGGTCCCGTGTACACATTTGAGTGCACGTAAAAGATCCCTTGGCAGTTGGAATTCGATATAAGAGTAGGCCGTAGCCCCTCTGCCCGGGCAAAATTTCCCTCATAGCACACTGTATGGCATATGCCCGTCTTCAATTAGCTCAGGTTAAGTGCATAACAGTTGGACGTTAAACCTCATTTCATTCATTCATTCTCTCTTTAACGTAGCGGACATAAAAGTCAAACTGTTTGACTGGCTATAATTGACGCCAATCAAATATACTTTCTGAATTGAACTAAATACAAAAAATAATCCTGTAGGACTACCTGCGTCTGACTGAAAATCGCCCTAATTCACATGTTGTGTATTTTATATTGATTGATATGACAGACGACATACCATATAAGGCGATATCTCTATAGTTTGTTTAATATTTGTGTCGATATGCTTTCAAAGTGTCAAACGCCTGCCGTATAAGGATTTATTATGTCCATATGTTTTAACAGGATCGTGTCAGCAATGCCAACCATATTTGGGTTATTATCAATGTATGTTTGAATTAGTTTAAAATTGGTAATCTATGAATATTTCTATATATGGTGATAAAGTGTTTTCTGTCTCCATTGGACTTGCGAGTAATAAGGCCGGGCTTCCATGTGTACGCAATGCGTGCGGGATGCGTGCGAAATGCGCGCGTATTGTCAGTTTCCATGTGTGCGTGAGAACCGAATATTGCCATCCAAAAACTACATCGGATATGCCTATTGCAGTGGCAGTGCGCATGTCCATGTCCATGTCCATTCCGATCTCCGTATACACGCGTATTGCGTTTTCGGACACTCTTGTGAACGTCCCGAGAAACACGTACTACGCGCTGCGCATCACGCTTTTCGCATTTCGTGTACATGGAATCAACAACTACCATTTTAGTGCAAAGTGATACGCATTACGCACTACGCATTCCGCATTACGCAGTCCGTACACAAGGAAACCCGTCCTAAGTCTTTTTGAGAATTATGCCACCCGGACACCTGTAAGCCGTGTCATTTCGGCGGTAACTGTGTTTGCGCCCTGTTCGACCATACAACGCACAGTCTACGCATTGCGCACCGTCACTACTTGTTTATGCATATAGGTTATGTCTTGGGTTTAACGTCCACACAACACAAACTAGGTTGTTTCGGAACTAACATATGGTTCAATTTTATTTCAATAATTCGCTTGCCCGTAGAGGTCTTAGCAGTGGGGGAGGGGTGGGATGATCTGGAGAAAACCAACGAGGTTGGACAGGCGACAGGGTTTTATAGGAATAATCCCACGGTAGTCCCTTATAATGCGCCACACGAGCTAGCATAATTCCATATGTTTGGAGAGATAGAGAGAGAGGGAGAGAAATGGGGTTTAACGTCTACTCAACACAACTAGGTCCTTTCGGGACTAACATATCTTTTAATTTTATTTCAATTATTCGCTTGCGCGTAGAGGTCTTTAGCAGTGGGAGGAAACCGGAGTGCCCAGAGGAAACCCACGAGGTTGAGAACGCGCCCATATCTCCATGCCACATACGCTCACACCAGGGCACGCAAGCCAGAGGTGGTCGGCCATATTGGATTTATACTAATTACTGGATGTATGACGTCATGACGTTACGGTGACATCATTTGACAAATTTTTTTTTCTGATTATGTAATAATTGGTAGCACTTTCCGATCTACCTTACCCGTAATACGTTTATACCTTCCAAAGTCATCCATTGCCGAGATATTGGCGTGTTAAGGTCTCAATAGCGGCCATATTGGATTTATGCTAATTATTGGCCGCATGACGGTAGGACGTCACAGTAACGTCTTTTATCTATGTTTTTCTGTGTCATCTGTACCACTTTCCGATCCGTAATATATTTACACCTTCCAAACTCAACCATTGCCGGGATATTGGAGTTCGAGGTGCCAGCGGCGGCCATATTGGATTTATGCTAATATCTCGAAAACCTATCTTTTTATTTTGGGCGATTTTTGTTTGGGAGATCTTTAGGTACCCCTCTACCTAATTCCATCGAGAAAAATTCTGTTGCAATTTGTTCTAGGTATCCACTCCATTTGGCTTATCTTTACCCGACTTGTTCTATTAACAAAATGTAGATTATCTGAAGAGCTTAATAAAATAAGCGAAAGTGCTAATAATCGACAAATTATGTAGTTCTTTTTTCGAAAACTTTTATATTTTTGTGTATTTAATACCTAAGAGTAGTTATCTTTAACTTTTCATATTATGTTAATATATATACTGATTACTGTGGACAACAGCTCCATCCTCGACCCCGATTATTTTTATTTTATAATAAGAGGATTAGTCATCAATACCCCGCGTCCTTGCACATTTTTGGAAGGTATAAGGAAAACCCACTTCTTTATGCTATTGGTAATCATAAACAGTCCTGCCTTGTTAAAGAATAATCCTCTATTGCCAGGTGATAAATTGGCAAAAATATCATTTTCAACTTCAAATCCCAACGTTGAAAAAAGGACTGTCCATGCTGCCAATAGCAAGACAGGGGAGGTAATTGTGTTTTTGTTTTCTGTGTCATATAGGAGGCAGACCACTATTAAATTTCACACTCTCTGTACAAATTGTAGTTCGTCTATTTATAGCAATTCTCTCTCCTTCTCTTTTATTCCCCTTTGCATGGACATTTGTTGGTCTAGAATGGAAGAAGAGGGTTTGAATTAATATTTTCTGCCAGGTTTTGGTAAATATTCATGATTTTGAGGCGGAAGGATAACTAATAGTAAATGCAGGAGGACTGCACTACACGCAAAACAAAAGAAAACCCCAAAAATCTACAAGATGAACCTGCGGACAAGACAGAAAATAGACATTGCAAAAACTAAACAATTATCAAATCAAGTGAATGTATCCGGGGGCCAGCCGTAAGCGTCCACTGCGCTGTACAATCCCGGGCCTGTCTTGGTACAGGCTTCACTAAAATGATTTACATAAAAGACGTAACAAAAAAAAAAATTCGACCGATCTTGTAAGTGGTCGTCTCTTCAATGGCGATAGTCAGCCAATCGACGTCAGGTGTTAGAACGTCAAATAATTTTAACAATAAGGGCGATAATCCGGACAGAAACTCGGAAAACGCTAAAAGAAATAAATGTAGTGAGCTGACAGGAGCAAATCCCGACAACGAGAACATTCTGCAGTACGAAGGGCTAAAACTCTATCTACTCTAATAGTAAATGCAAGAGGACTGCATTACACGCAAAAACCCCCAAAAATCGACAAGATAAACCTGCGTGTTGCACTTACAGGAAGAAACAAGTCAAATTAAAATGAAATGTGGTTTAAACATCATACTGTTATGTCCCGACTGGGCTAATGAAGACGGGCATACACCGTACAGTATGCTATGGGGGACTTTTGCGTGCACGCCAATGACTAGACAGTTGTACCTTTCATCCCCCACCCCCCTGCACCACTGACATGGGTAAACCACATCGAAACGAAAGAGAAGAAGTCTCCAGTATTCCATATACTTTCTGAAGAGATTAAACAACCTTGAACTACGAAAAAGAGCCTAATTACCTTTTTCTCCGATTCTATTATCCATTGATATTATCAAAAATTCAATCATTGTTTATGAGGAAAAGTTTGTCTGGACAGCAAGTGCTACAACTTACTCCTTATTTCAAATGCCAATTTTTTGCGTCCTGCAGCACTGACAAGGTGGAGCCTTTTTCGGCCAATACCGGAAGGAAACCTGAGACATCTTACTCACTGAACCATCGCTGGTCCCTTTTGTCAGAGAGAGAGAGAGAGAGAGAGAGAGAGAGATTGTATTTTGCATTAACAAGGATTTTATCACACAAAATTAATAAGTTTTATCCTCCAAAAAATTATCTGGGACCTTCACTTTAAACCTGGTTTATTTAATGACTTATGACACAGAATAACCACAATACAGATAGCGACAAATGGGTTATTTTGGTATTTTTTTGACATGGAACAGTCTGGTTCTCGAGAAAATTGGCTGTTTTTTTTAGGAAATTGTTCCATGTCCAAAGTTAAATTTGTCAATTTAACGATGTAAATATAAATTAGATGATTATAATTGTGATAAATATCCACCAGAGACACCCATGGACTCCTACACAAACTTTCATCACGTCATAAAGCGTAGATAAAAAGTTCTGTATGTTTGAATATTCAACAGCCATTTTCTTGAAAAGTGGTTTTGGGGTCATGGAACAGTCTGGTTGTCAGGTGACGCACTGTTGAGAGCTTCAAAGGGATCACGGTGGCTAAGTGGATAAGGCGCTGGTTCACTAGCCTGGAGGTTGAGTGTTCGATGCATTGGCCGAGAAAGTTCATCTCGATTTTCCGGCGTGATTTCCCCTTGTCAGTGATGGAGAAGGAGGGCCTGACAAGGACAGCTGCCTAGTCGTTCGGATGGGACGAAAAACCGAGGTCCCGTGTACAAATTGGAGTGCACGTAAAAGATCCCTTGGCAGTTGGAATTCGATATAAGAGTAGGCCGTAGCGCCGCTGCCCGGGCAAAATTTCCCTCATAGCACACTGTTGGCGTATGCCCGTCTTCAATTGGCCCAGGTTAGGTGCTTAAGCGTAGGACGTTAAACCCCATTTCATTCATTCAATCAAAGAAACTCTCACACTCCAGAGCGGCACTCTTTCCAGCGCATTATATGCCCAGTAGGACTCTACACATCTACGGATACAGATCCACTATCTGTCGGAAACGATAATTAAAGGGGAATAACTGCATTTAAGAAGATGTAGATCTTTTATCAGCCGGCCATAAATAAATATGGATAGGAACACTTATTACAAAAACAAAACCATAGTTTAATAATTTAATAAACAAATTGTATTCAATAAAGCTACACATTTTATAGTAAAAAAAAACAAATTCAACTCACTGTAATATAATTTCATAGCAGTTTGGCTTGGCACATTCAGTACTCAACACATGTAACACGAACAGGTGGGTTTCCTCCCACTGCTAAAGACCCCTACGCGCAAGCGAATTATTGAAATAAAATTAAACCATATGTTAGTCCCGTAATGACCTAGTTGTGTTGAGTGGACGCTAAACCCATTTCTCTCTCCCCCCCCCCTGTCATGTCCTCCATTCTGCATCACTGACAATTTAAACCACACCGGGAAATAGAGATAAACTTTCTCGACCAATGCAGGGATCAAACACTCGACCTCCAGACTAGCGAGCCAGCGCCTTACCCCCTTAGTCACTTGATTACCCACACACGTAACACAACAAAACAATAATCAGTATAAAATAGAAACAAATAAAACAATATGAATTACACAATACCAGATAAACTTTAAACAGAAACGATGGAGTGTAAATCAGTTTATATACATTGATATTACGATATCATAATATGCGTTGCGAACCAATTGCGTCAATGTTCGGGGTCAAAGAATAGCGATTTAGCTCCTTTAAAGCCCCAATCCCACTCTTGTTGTAAATGAATAATTTGTCCCAATCTTTATTCTGGTCAACAAATTGTACTATTTTACAATATTCCAATAAATAAATGATACAATTTTCATCTTAACACACCTAACTTATAAAAATTGAAAAATTTCAACTACATGCCGTAACATGGTTTGAAAAGCCTTACGTAAGCCGTTTCAAATGCAACCTGGATTTAAACATATTTTCGAACCCTCTGGACAAGTAGGATAGGTGATAATGGATAATTTACACAACAGGTAGGACACTGAAACATCTAGTAGTTAGAATAAGGCTATTTTTATTTTCGGAACCTGTCAAGCCAGCAATAATGTTATTGTCCCTTTAAACAGGCTTTGTAGTCTACTAGAGCTTTATGTGACTATTCCTGGAGTGCGTCTATTCTCCCCGTTCAATCAAATCTATTCCAAGTACAGCAACATGACAGCCCTTCGTTTAATCTCGAGTCTCCTCTAAATGTTTGGAGAGAGAGAGAAAATGGGGTTTAACGTCCACTCGACACAAACTAGGTCATTTCGGGACTAACATATGGTTTTAATTTTAGTTCAATAATCATGGGTCAGAGTTTTTGCGCCTCCTTTCAAGTCGGAAGGCGCTAATGGATATAATGCTGTTTCCAAGGCTATAGCCTATAATTTACTGATGAGAATGAATGAATGAAATGGGGTTTAACGTCCTACTGTTATGCGCTTAACCTGAGCTAATTGAAGACGAGTACTGATGAGGGAATCACAGTGGCTATGAAATTTAATTAAATAATATGGTACAATCCTCAAGGATAAAAGATGAAAACGTACCAAGGCGATAAAAATTCAACCAAATTACAGGCTTTTAGCATGTTAGTTACGTGTTCATTTACTTATAATTGTTTTGGGATTTATTTATCGAACATGTCACCAATGTTACGAACACTGTCGGATATATTGACACTAATAGTAAATGCAGGAGGACTGCACTACACGCAAAACAAAAACTAAAAATCTACAAGATAAACCTGCGGACAAGACAGAAAATAGACATTGCAAAAAGTAAACAATTATCAAATCAAGTGAATGGATCCGGGGGCCAGCCGTAAGCGTCCACTGCGCTGTACAGTCCCGGGCCTGTCTTGGTACAGGCTTCACTTAAATGATTCACATAAAAGACGTAACAAAAAAATGCGACCGATCTTGTAACATTTCCAGCTTTGACATCTGTAGACTACAATCTAATTTGACAGATTCGAGTTTCTACGATTTTCTTTTCTGTCGTTGTTTAGTCATTTAAAAAACGCCATAAAATCACCACGATAATATTTTTGCCCCATGTTTCAATTGATCTATTCACTTGATTTGATAATTGTTTAGTGTTTGCAATGTCTATTTTCGTCTTGTCCGCAGGTTTATCTTGTTTTGTTTGTTTTGCGTGTAGTGCAGTCCTCTTGGAACACCTATTGTAACAGCACTGCGGGATTGAGACAGACTTGTTCCCAACTGAACATGCCAACCTTTGATATATAGTTATTTGATCTGCATCACACGAAAGTAAGATTGTTACTTACATGTACATATTTAAGGGACCTGGAACACCGAGAGGATCAATCAAATCAAAATAAATTGTGTTTAACGTCCTACTGTTCTACTTCTAAACTGGGCTAATGAAGACGGGCATATGCCATACAGTGTGCTATGAGGGACATTTTGCCCGAGCAGCGGCACTAAGGACTACTCTTATATCGAACTCCGACTGCAAGGGATCTTGAACGTGCACGCCAATATTTACACAGGACCTTGGTTTTTTGTCCCATCCGAACGACTAGACACTTGTCTCTGTCAGGCCCTCCGTCCTGTATAACTGACAAGGGGAACCACGCCGGAAAATCTTGATGAACTTTCTCGGCCAATGCAGGGATCGAACACCTGACTTACGGGCTAGCAAGCCTGCGTCTTACCCAACGTGATCTCCGTCGATCAAATAAAATACAATACAATACAAAATGGTTATATAAAATGGTTATCTTGTAATTACAAGAGGGGGGGGGTGACCTAGTGGTCTAGAGTGCCGCACTTCGACCTCTAGCTGGCCGGCCACCAGTTCAGAATTGTAGTTCTGCACTAGATCTTCAAGCGTGTCTAGTTCGATTACCTTCTGCACCGCTTCGCTGAGATCCGATTCGAAAGTATCGTCATTAATGGATTTAAGTTTGCGGAAATGGATTTTCTTTCTTTCTAACACCGGGCGGCACGAAGAAAAATCGGCCTTGACAAATGAGTGGTCTGAAATAAAATACTCTGCATCCAGGTTTGAAAAGGCGATGTCAGCATTATCACACACCAGAATGGCGCCTTTCACTCCTGTTATGCAAAATTGAAAATAGCTGTTACCAGTTCATATATTTCAAACACCTTTTAATTTTATTTTAGGGTTAGGGTTGGGATTGGCGTTAGCGCTGTTTACATCTCGTAACCTTTGACCCAAACTTG
The DNA here is from genome assembly GCA_917208275.1 of Patella pellucida. Classification (NCBI taxonomy): domain Eukaryota; kingdom Metazoa; phylum Mollusca; class Gastropoda; family Patellidae; genus Patella; species Patella pellucida. Next base: position 2,772,631 of record OU795044.1, read on the forward strand.
AAGTTGGCCTTTTAAAATATAGTCTCGGTCACCCAGAACCCACTAGTCTTTAACGCCAGAGAGAGAGAGAGAAAAAGAGAAATGAGGTTTAACGTCCACTCGACACAAACTAGGTCATTTTGGGACTAACATATTCGCTTGCCCGAAGGGGTCTTTAGCAGTTGGAGGAAACCGGAGTGCCCGGGCGAAACCCACGAGGTTGAGAAGGCGCCCCTATCTCCATGTCACATACACTCATAGGCGTGGATTTAGGGGGGGGGGGACAGGTCCCCCCCCTTTAGAATCGGAAGGGGGGACGAATATGTCTCTGCCCCCCCCCCCCCCATAATTTTGATCGCCAGGAACAGTTTTTATTTAATCTATTTGGCAAAATAAAGTTCCCGAAATCTAATAAAACACCAATTTTACTGGCTGGAATAGCATTAACACACGTTTGCAGCCGTCAAATATTCCAAAATTTTCTTGCGGGTTCCATACAAGGTTAACTCCTCTTCTTCGCCTCTCAAAGAAAACCGACGCCGCTGTCTGTAAACCTGATTTTTTTTTTTTTGGGGGGGGGGGGGCATTTCTAGTTGCACTTTCCTTTTAATTGAATACCACGAATTTGTACTGAGTTGACTAAGAATTTAAACATTTTGTATGGAGCCACTCCTTTTGTGCGACATTTTTCGTGCATCCATTATTATTTGTGAATGCAGTTGCAACAGTCTGATTGGATGGTTGGAATTCATAGTGGGATTTCAGTTACAAAACCATTGGATACATTTTGGAGTTCCTTACACAGGCTACAATAGAAGAAAGCGCATTTGCGGTGGTAAATTTTCCCGGGGGGGGGGGGATGGGTGAGGGGTGAAGCACCCCATATCCCGCTACGATTGATTGGTTGTTTGGTATTCGGGTCACCGTAGGCTATATTGGACCAAATGGAAGTTGCTGTTTTCACAGGCTGGGTAGCAGGAAAACGTGTTTGTGGCAGTTAATTTTCAATATTTTCTCCCAACGGAATTAGAGTCAGCAACCTTAATAAGTGTATATTACGCCGCTCTATAGTTGCTTTATCCACGGGCTGAAATAGCAGGAAAACGCGCTTGCAGCCGTCAAATATTTCAATTTTTTTTTGTGGGGGGGAGGGTGGGGGCAAACAAGGTAAGCTCCGCTTCTTCGCCCCTCGAGGAAGACCGGCGCCATGTCTGTAAACCCGAATTTTTTTCGGGCATTTCGGGTTCAGCCCCTCAAACTGTCATCGACCCCGTACGCCCATGCCCTAACACTGGTAAACTGTTCGTAATTATCATTTTGGTTTGGTAATGAAAGGTTCCAGGGTTCGTCCGCCCCCCCCCCCCCCAAACAAAAAAAATTATGACAAATCCACGCACTTGCATACACTCACACTAGGGCTCGAAACTACAGCCGCTAGCCAGAGGTGGCCGGCCAACTAGAGGTCGAAGCGCGGCACTCTTGACCACTAGGCCATCCCAACCCTCAGTCTTCGATGTACGGATTTACATTCAATCGTTTCCGTTTTAGACCGAAGGCTCAGTGCGGGGGGGGGGGGGGTCCATGAAATGGGCACAAAAACCGATCCAATACGATGCCGAGTGGTAATCAGTCCGGCGTTTTGGGCGTTTTCCAGGTGTTCAGGGTCAAAGGTCAAATGAGTTCATTTGCACTTAAAGTAAATGCACAGCCATTCTTGTATCATGAAAATATATTGAAGATGATCGAAAGTAATCCCCCTTTCAATAAAAATGTAAACTTGCTAAATTCAACTTTGTTCTTTGTGACGCCGGAGGTCAAAGGGGAAATTTTCCGATTTTGCACTAGGCAGATTTAAAGCAATACAATGTTAGCGTAAAATATAAAAAAAATAAAGCGAAACCTATTCTTATTAATAATGGGAACATTTAAAATTTATCTGTAGGTTGTCTCAGCACATAACTTTTACTTTGGAACGTCGAAAAAAATCTTGTATAACAGAACCAAAACACATTAAAAACCTGTTTCAAAAATACGTCAAAATTGTCAAATCAAAACCTCTCCGAATTAGTTTTACAACGAATGCCATGCGTGATGATACTAGTTGTCTGGAAAAAAACAATTGAATACTTCAATGGTTAGACTCCAGCCTGCAGGCCGCTTCACAAAGCCTGTCAAACATTTCCCCAGTAACATTTACTAATACGACGTTTATATACCGTGAGCTATTATGTACAATGCATTCGTTGGTTTCATCTGTGTCCATGTCCGGCGAAATTTCCGGTCACAGATTAACGTCGGTTTTCTCAGATTGGGATTCCCGGGAATCCACGAGGCCTGCAGGCTGGAGTCCAACCATCGAACTATTCAATTGTTTTATTATAATTATTTGTATTTTTAGAAACTTCTTTATATTATTAATTGTATTTTTAGAAACTCCTTTTTATTATAAATTTTTTGTATTTTTAGGAACTTCTTCTTCTTTTTATTATAAATTGTATTTTTAGGAACTATTTTTTATTATAAATTGTATTTTTAGGAACTTCTTTTTATTATAAATTGTATTTTTAGGAACTTCTTTTTATTAAATTGTATTTTTAGGAACTTCTTTTTATTATAAATTGTATGTTTACTTTGTTATTGTTAAGCGCATTTGAACACTTCGGTGAAAGATGCGTTATATAAATGTATTAAAAAATAATAATAATAAAAAAGTTGGAAGGAATGAAATGGGGTTTAACGTCCTACTATGATGCACCTAACCTAGGCTAATAGAAGACGGGCATACGCCACACAGTGTGCTATGATGGAAATTGTGCCCGGGCAGCGGCGCTACGGCCTACTCTTATATCGAATTCCAACTGCCAAGGGATCTTTTTACGTGCACTTTAATGTGTACACGAGACCTCGGTTTTTCGTCCCATCCGAACCACTGGGCAGCTGTCCTTGTCAGGCCCTCCTTCTGCATCACTGACAAGGGGAAATCATGCCCAAAAATCGAGATGAACTTTCCCGGCCAATGCAGGGATCGAACACCCGACCTCCAGACTAGCGAACCAGCGCCTTATCCACTTAGCCACCGTGATCCCCTTTTACGTTGGAGGGGGAATCCTGTGTTGATAAACTTTGTATGCAGATTATACCACGGAAAGATTTTATGTAAAAGAGAGAGAAAAAAAAAATGGGGTTTAAAGTCCATTCGCCACAAACTAGGTGCTTGTCACGTACCACCGGGGGTTCGAAACCACGCCAGTTGACTCAATGCCAGGCTTTATAATACAGCGCGTGCACGCTAACCATTCATCCCCCCCCCCCTGTACAGAGAGGACTACTGAGCGTCTTTTTACCAAATGAATAACTTAAGATGGCCACATAATTTGGCTAAAATTACTCTGAACATGACTTGGTAATAAACATTCAAAGGTATTCAATAATTTAAGTGCAAAGTAAAGTTTTTCACATAGGGACGGAAATACGCGATACAGTGTGCTATGAGGGAAATTCATATCCAATTCCAACTGCAAAGGGATCTTTTACGTGCCCGCCCGCCAATGTATACACGGACCTCGGTTTGTCGTCCCACCCGAACGACTAGACAACCCTCGTCAGGCACTCCATTTGGTATCAATGACAAGGGGAAACCACGCCGGAAAATCTTGATGAAATTTCTCGGCCAATGCAGGGATCGAACACCCGACCTCCAGGTTGGAGAGCAAGCACCTTACCCACCGCGGTCTCCTATTCACGCTAACAGATTTGTAAAGAATAAAGTATTTTTACTAAACTTGATTTAAGACCTTTTTTGCACCTAGAACGTTAGGGTTAGGGTTAGGGGACATTTAAATGAATTGACTTGCCTGAAATATTTATCACCGCCATAGTGAATATAATACCATCAGCCTTTTAAGATTATCTCAAAATAAATATTGAATATTGTTTATAGACAGAATCATTGTTTATATACAACCAATCATCTTTACACAGCACGTGGATATCAAAAAACAACATTTATACAGCTGATCCATACTCGGCAAATCTCAACAGATTCCGGTATATACCCTACATCTAGACTCGAATGTATGACGAATTCCGCCATTTTGGAACTATTTTAAAGGGCCCAGATAAAAAAATGGCTGCACCCATGGAGATTATATCAACAAACTAAAAATATAGCTGCCGTTTTGTAAAAGCGGCACGTTTTCCTGTTAAAATAAACCGGTAGTCGACTAGCCGCATCGCAAATGTTTGGTCGTAGGTGCATAGGGCCTATCACTTACTGTCATACATCCGAGTCTAGATGTAGGGTTATATTAAGGAGGGTACCGGAATCTGTCGAGGTTTGTCGAATGAGTTGATCTACTGGCCGTATAATAATACTGCATATTCTCATAGTCTAAAGCGTGCACGTTAGATCAGGGGGTCTGTCATTGAGTCAAGTGGCGCGGTTTCGATTCCCCGCTTGCGTGTCAAGCACGGGCGGATTGGGGCTCCCGTGTCGGAGTGGCCCCTTTTACTGACCGCGGAGCCAGGGTGGGGAAAATTTTGAAAAATGAACCCCAAACATGCGTTTTGGAATGAATGAATGAATGAAATGGGGTTTAACGTCCTACGTTTAAGCACCTAACCTGGGCCATTTGAAGACGGGCATACGCCATAAAGTGTGCTATGAGGGAAATTTTGCCCGGGCAGCGGCGCTACGGCCTACTCTTATATCGAATTCCAACTGCGAAGGGATCTTTTACGTGCAGTCTAATTTGTACACGGGACCTCGGTTTTCCGTCCCATCCGAACGACTAGGCAGCTGTCCTTGTCAGGCCCTCCTTCTGTATCACTGACAAGGGGAAATCACGCCGGAAAATCGAGATGAACTTTCTCGGCCAATGTAGGGATCGAACACTCAACCTCCAGGCTAGCGAACCAGCGCCTTATCCACTTAGCCACCGTGATCCCCTAGGGCCTGGCAAGGACAGTTGTCTAGTCGTTCGGATGGGAAGCAAAAACAAAGGCCCCGTGTACCGTTGGCGCGCACGTAAAAGATCCCTTGGCAGTTGGAATTCAGTTGCTGCCCGGAAAAAATACCCTCATAGCACACTGTATGGCGTATGCCCGTCTTCAATTAGCCCAAATTAGGTGCAGAAACGTAGGACGTTAAACCCGATTTCATTTCATTCATTCATTCATTCCACTTCACCAGCCCAGTTTAGGAGCAGAACAGTGGGACGTTAAACCCGATGTTATTTTAATCAGGGTCTCGTCCATACCATCTGATTAAAACTAGTTGTAGGTCTTCGTCCCTATTAATTGGCTGACCACGATGTAGTGGAGAAAACAATCGTCAAATTTAGCGGAACGAAAATGTCGACATAATTTTAATCAGGATAACATGTTCGGTGGTAGATGTCCATCTTAAAGATACATTATGGTTGATTAGATCTGGAGAGAGAGAGGGAGAGAGAGAGAGATAGAGAGAGAGTGGGGAGGAGAGAGAAAGAGATAGAGAGTGGGAGGAAGAGAGAAGAGAGAGAGTGGGGAGAGAGGGGAGAGAGTGGGGGGAAGAGAGAGAGATAAAGAGATTACATGTTCGGTGGTAGATGTCAACCTTAAAGATACATTATGGTTGATTAGATCTGGAGAGAGAGAGGGAGAGAGAGAGTGGAGGAGAGAGAAGGAGAGAGAGAGGGTGGGGGAGAGAGAGTGAGAGAGGGGGAGAGTGGGGGGGAGAGAGTGGGGGAGAGAGGGAGATAAAGAGAGATTGGGGGAGAGAGAAATGGGTTTTACGTCCACTCGACACAAGAGAGAGAGAGAGAGATAGACAGAGAGAGAGAAGGGAGGGGAGAGAGAGAGAGAGAGAGAAAATGGTTTTAACTTCTACTTGACAGTTGACACAAAATTGGTCATTTCGGGACTAACATTATGGTTTAATGTTATTTCAATAATTCGCTTAGGCGTAGGAGTCTTTAGCAGTGGTGGAAACCGAAGGACGACGGGAAACCCAACGGGGATTGACAGGCGACCTTGTCAGCTACTTTATGTCGTATATAATGCTGCAAGTATAATGGACGTGAGGCATTGCAACATTCATCATTTGACAAGAAACTACGAGTATTAGGCCAAAATACAAAACTCGGAAAACTCGGATATTTGATTATAACTGCCATATTGCATTATTTTGGTTAAAATATAACTGAAAAAAGTAATTTTGTCCGATTCGTCTAAAAAAAGAATTTTTCTTCTGAACATTATATTGGGGGGGGGGGGGGGCTGTATTGGACCGGCCATGGAGCGACGATTATCATGTTGTGTGTGGCCGGTGGCTTTTTATTAAATTGTATTTTTAGGAACTTCTTTTTATTATAAATTGTATGTTTACTTTGTTATTGTTAAGCGCATCTGAAGACTTCGGTGAAAGATGCGCTATATAAATGTATTAAAAAATAATAATAATAAAAAAGTTGGAATGAATGAAATGAGGTTTAACGTCCTACTATTATGCACCTAACCTAGGCTAATAGAAGACGGGCATACGCTATACAGTGTGCTATAATGGAAATTGTGCCCGGGCAGCGGCGCTACGGCCCACTCTTATATCGAATTCCAACTGCCAAGGGATCTTTTTACGTGCACTTTAATGTGTACACGAGACCTCGATTTTTCGTCCCAACCGAACCACTGGGCAGCTGTCCTTGTCATGCCCTCCTTCTGCATCACTGACAAGGGGAAATCATGCCCAAAAATCGAGATGAACTTTCCCGGCCAATGCAAGGATCGAACACCCGACCTCCAGACTAGCAAACCAGCGCCTTATCCACTTAGCCACCGTGATCCCCTGTTAAGTTGGAGGAAGAATCCTGTGTTGTTAAACTTTGTATGCAGATAGATTATAACACGGAAAGATTTTATGTAAAAGAGAGAGAGAAAAAAAATGGGGTTTAAAGTCCATTCGCCACAAACTAGGTGCTTGTCACGTACCACCGGGGGTTCGAAACCACGCCAGTTGACTCAATGTCAGGCTTTATGATACAGCGCTTGCACGCTAACCATTCAGCCCCCCCCCCCTGTACAGAGAGGACTACTGGGCGTCTTTTTACCAAATGAAAAACTTAAGATGGCCACATAATTTGGCTAAAATTACTCTGAACATGACTTGGTAATAAACTTTCAAAGGTATTCCATAATTTAAGTGCACAGTAAAGTTTTTCACATAGGGACGGAAATACGCGATACAGTGTGCTATGAGGGAAATTCATATCCAATTCCAACTGCAAAGGGATCTTTTACGTGCACGCCAATGTATACACGGACCTCGGTTTGTCGTCCCATCCGAACGACTAGACAGCCCTCGTCAGGCACTCCATTTGGCATCAATGACAAGGGGAAACCACGCCGGAAAATCTTGATGAACTTTCTCGGCCAATGCAGGGATCGAACACCCGACCTCCAGGTTTGTGAGCCAGCACCTTATCCACCGTGGTCTCCTATCCACGCTAACAGATTGTAAAGAATAAAGTATTTTTACTAAACTTGATTTAAGACCTTTTTGCACCTAGAACGTTAGGGTTAGGGTTAGGGGACATTTAAATGAATTGACTGAAATATTTATCACCGCCATAGTGAATATAATACCATCAGCCTTTTAAAATTATCTCAAAATAAATATTGAATATTGTTTATAGACAGAATCATTGTTTATATACAACCAATCATCTTTACACAGCACGTGGATATCAAAAAAACAACATTTATACAGCTGATCCACACTCGGCAAATCTCGACAGATTCCGGTACCCTACATCTAGACTCGAATGTATGACGAATTCCGCCATTTTGGAACTATTTTAAAGGGCCCAGATAAAAAAATGGCTGCACCTATGGAGATTATATCAACAAACTAAAAATATAGCTGCCGTTTTGTAAAAGCAGCACGTTTTCCTGTTAAAATAAACCGGTAGTCGACTAGCCGCATCGCAAATGTTTGGTCGTAGGTGCATATCACTTACTGTCATACATCCGAGTCTAGATGTAGGGTTACGGAGGGTACCGGAATCTGTCGAGGTTTGTCGAATGAGTTGATCTACTGGCCGTATAATAATACTGCATATTCTCATAGTCTAAAGCGTGCACGTTAGATCACAGGGTCTGTCATTGACTCAAGTGGCGCGGTTCCGATTGAAATCGATTCCCTGCTTGCGTGTCAACCACGGGCGGATTGGGGCTCCCGTGTCGGAGCGGCCCCTTTTACTGACCGCGGAGCCAGGGTAGGGAAAATTATGAAAAATGAACCCCAAACATGCGATTTGGAATGAATTAATGAATGAAATGGGGCTTAACGTCCTACGTTTAAGCACCTAACCTGGGCCATTTGAAGACGGGCATACGCCATAAAGTGTGCTATGAGGGAAATTTTGCCCGGGCAGCGGCGCTACGGCCTACTCTTATATCGAATTCCAACTGCGAAGGGATCTTTTACGTGCACTCCAATTTGTACACGGGACCTCGGTTTTTCGTCCCATCCCAACGACTAGGCAGCTGTCCTTGTCAGGCCCTCCTCCTGCATCACTGACAAGGGGAAATCACGCCGGAAAATCGAGATGAACTTTCTCGGCCAATGCAGGGATCGAACACTCAGCCTCCAGACTAGCGAACCAGCGCCTTATCCACTTAGCCACCGTGATCCCCCCATGCGATTTGCTGGCATATCTGATTATAATCTCTGTCAAATAATATATCTCATTAATCTATGAAAACACGAGTTAATAAAATATCAAGGAATGTGTAACCCTAGCCTTAGGAAATCGTCTCGCACTCATATTCAGCTATCATCAGGGTCCGAGTTCCGGCCCACACTCAGCAAACCCGGTACAGAAAGTCTATTATACCAGCCCATTCCAGGCTCCAGTGATGGCATGGCGACCCGTTAAAGCCACCGGCCACACACAACATGATCATCGTCGCTCCATGGCCGGTCCAATACCCCCCCCCCCCCCCCCCCGAAGAAAAGTTTTTAGACGAATCGGACAAAATTACTTTTTTTCAGTTTTTGTCAGACCGGCCCTCCTATGTTTTCTCGGGTCCCAAGGTTTCCTCCTACTGCTACAGACCCCAGTGTAAAATCGAATTATTGGAATAAATTTGAACCACTGACACGGGGAAACAATTTATCGGCCAACACCCCGAGCGACTCCGAAAACCTAAACGCGACTGGCATAGCGGAGCTGGTTTACAAAATTGTTTGCTGTTGGGTTTTAAGTTCGTGTCTGCGAGAGAACCATGCAGAGGGTGATAACATTTTAGTCGGGGATTTGGGCCAATTTTATTTCTGCTAAAGACCCCTACGCGCAAGCGAATTATTGAAGTAAAATTAATTAAACCATATGTTATTCCAAAAATGACCTGGTTTGAGTCGAGTGGAAGTTAAACCCCATTTTTCTTTTTCTCACACCAGTACCCTGGTCTGTGGAGGGCCGGACAGCTGAACCACGAGAGAAGCATATTAGTAAGCGTATATATAATCACCAACTAACTGTATCACGTGACATAAAGAACTTGTTTGCTCGTGTCAAGCAAGATGTCTACTCATGCTAAAATCGATTACGCATCCGTTTCGCGAATAGTTTTTTCGTAGATGCTTTACAAAAACAATAGAATGAATGAAATGGGGTTTAACGTCCTACTGTTATGCACTTAACCTGAGCTAATTGAAGACGGGCATACGCCATACAGTGTGCTATGAGGGAAATGTTGCTCGGGCAGCGGCGCTACGGCCTACTCTTATATCGAATTCCAACTGCCAAGGGATCTTTTACTTGAACTCCAATGTGTATACGGGACCTCGGTTTTTCGCACCATCTCAAGGACTAGGCAGCTGTCCTTGTCAGGTCCTCCTTCCGCATCACAGACAAGAGAAAATCACATCGGAAAATCGAGATGAACTTTCTAGATTAGCCACCGTGATCCCCCCAAAACAATAGATATTTTATTTTAGTAATCGAATATTGGAATAATGATGGATATTATAAATTATTTTTACAATAAAATAAAACAAAGTACGAACAATCAAAACCATTAATCAATATTCAATTCCCTAAAAAATGGTAAAATATTGTAACCAGCAAATTACCTATTCACCGTGTACAAAATACACGACAAACAGTGGTAACAGGTGTCCGGAAGAGTAAGCTTACCCTGCCTGACGCCATATCCACCATAGCTGCATCCAAACCATTTGACGAAATCTCGGTTAAATAGCGTGATTAAAAAAAGGACTGTCCATATGACTAATTGTCATAATGCACATGATGAACGGTGTTAATAAAATGAAATGGGGTTTAACGTCCTACTCTTCTGCACCTAACCTGGGCTAATTGAAGACAGGGAGAATTTTTGCCTGGGCTGCGGCGCTACGGCCTACTCTTATATCGAATTTTCCGGTGTGGTTTTCCCTTGTCAGTGATGCAGAACGGAGGGTCTGACACGGACGGTTGTCTAGTCGTTCGGATGAGACGAAAAATCTAGGCCCCGTGTTCACATTGGCGTGCACGTAAAAGATCCCTTGGCAGTTGGAATTCAGTTGCTGCCCGGGAAGAAATTCCCTCATAGCACACTGTATGGCGTATGTCCGTCTTCAATTAGCCCAAATTAGGTGCAGAAACGTAGGACGTTGAACCCGATTTCATTCATTCATTCATTCATTCCACTTCACCAGCCCAGTTTAGGAGCAGAACAGTGGGACGTTAAACCCGATTTTATTTTAATCAGGGTCTCGTCCATACCATCTGATTAACAATAGTTGTAGGTCTTCGTCCCTATTAATTGGCTGACCACGATGTAGTGGAGAAGACAGTCGTAAAATTTAGCCGAACGAAAATGTCGACATGATTTTAATCAGGATAACATGTTCGGTGGTAGATGTCAATCTTAAAGATACATTATGGTTGATTAGATCTGGAGAGAGAGAGAAGGAGAGAGAGAGGGGGAGGGAGAGAGAGAAGAGAGATAGAGAGAGAGGGGAGAGAGTGGGGGGGGGGGAAGAGAGAGAGAGAGAGGGGGGGAGGAGAGAGAGAGTGGGGGAGGAGAGAGAGAGTGGGGAGAGAGAGAGAGCGGGGAGGGAGAGAGAGTGGGGGAAAGAGAGAGAGAGTGGGGGAGAGAGAAGAGAGAGAGTGGGGAGAGAGTGGGGGGGAGAGAGATAAAGAGATTACATGTTCGGTGGTAGATGTCCATCTTAAAGATACATTATGTTTGATTAGATCTGGGGAGAGAGAGAGAGTGGAGGAGAGAGAGAGAGAGAGTGGGGAGAGAGAGAGAGATAGAGAGTGGGGGAGAGAGAGAAGAGAGAGAGTGGGGAGGGAGAGAGAGTGGGGGAAAGAGAGAGAGGGGAGAGAGTGGGGGAAGAGAGAGAGAGATAACGAGATAACATGTTCGGTGGTAGATGTCAACCTTAAAGATACATTATTAGATCTGGAGAGAGAGAGAGGGAGAGAGAGAGTGGAGGAGAGAGAAAGAGAGAGATAGTGGAGGAGAGAGAGAGTGGGGGAGAGAGAGTGGGGAGAGAGAGAGAGAGTGGGAATAGAGAGAGTGGGGAGAGAGGGAGAGAAAGAGAGTGGGGAGGAGAGAGAGGGGGGGAGAGGGATAAAGAGATAACATGTTCGGTGGTAGATGTCAATCTTAAAGATACATTATTAGATCTGGAGAGAGAGAGAGGGAGAGAGAGAGTGGAGGAGAGAGAAAGAGAGAGATAGTGG